>CM076577.1:290954490-291554490 GCA_034641835.2 Pinus albicaulis | reverse complement strand
CAATGACTTTAAACACATACGACACAAAAATATAAGTGTACATTTAGAATTTAGAATTTAGAAATAAAACATTTACAATTTGACATGATGATGCTACAAATTCAATTATACAACTATTGCATATAACCAAAATAACACTAAGTGTAATCCGCCTCTGAACAAAAATACATCAATAAAGAGGCTCTAAATTGCCTCTAGAGTCCAAAAAAAATCACGCTACAATGAATAACTACATACTATGAAAATCATTGCCTATATTGGCATCCTTGTCTTCAATATCACCGTCTAATATTTAAAACATGATAGAAAAATCACTACATGTAAAATCAAGATTTTGTTTGAGTGATGGGTACATTTTTAATAGGGTCGTGACAAAGAAGTTTAACAATCACTGCCACCAACATTGAGGTATATAGAGGGCTTGGTGCTCTTGATTAAATGGTAGTTCGATACCATCATACATGATAGAATTGAATGGAAACATTGCAATCCCCCAAATCCCAAAATCCTGAAAACCGTCGAGTCTGTTGGATTTTGAGTGAGATCTAAAATTCTATTTTTCCATATGAAATCAAATGAGGTTGGAACTTTAAAAAATATTGAAACAATTAATGGAAACATTAAAAATTTAAACAAAATGATGCAAATGACAGTTTCATCCCTTTACATTTTTTTTCATCTCTTTAATTTAAGAATTCAACGTTAACATTAATTACATAGCATTAATAGGGTTTGGACAAGTTGTCCAATACTTGGAATCCCTTGTAATAATGTGCAATAACTCTCAACTAGACACCAAATTTTCTCACAACTTGTTGGCTTGAGGGATCTTGACCTGGGTTCGGAGTTATCGCGCAACCAACAAAACCTTCCAACTACTGGCCCTTTCGGTAGTGATCTGCTTGCGCAGATCAAAGTCTCACCCGAAGAAGTATGGGGTGGTGCTGGAACCAGGTTTCCGCACCCCGAGGAAGTTTTTGTTGTGGTGGCCTTAATTAAACTTAGTGCAGATAATATAACAGATTTGCCCATGCACAGTCAACAAATCTAATCCTTTCACAGCTTATCATAGGATACTTCAATATATTTTGCGCACAGTGATTAAGTATACTTTATTCAGATCTATTTATCTAACATCAACTAATATTCGCGCAGAGGTGCAATTACTCAATCACATAAGTAAATACGCAACACAGAACAAATTTACATTTACAACAAAAAACAGATGACCAAGACAGTCAACCACACAAGAATCCAGGTTCACCAAAATGTCTTATTTATTAAGAGATATGCAATTCAGTGCATCCATTTTTTTTGCGCACACAACAACAGAGTCCGCACACAACTCATGACTTAGGTCTCCGTGCACACAGCCAGAAGGAGCATTTCTATCCAGACATCCCAGACTTAGATCAAAACATTAATAAAAAACCATACATCATTGATTGATTTCTTTATCTCTCGACTCTTACATATTTATACTATCATAGATGTTCATATACCATGGTCTCAAGGCATGGTTTAAGACTCATGGTTTTTCCCTTTAAACCCATTACAATGATTAAGGGACTTTGACCAGCCCCAAAGCCCCTTTAACTATTTTCGCGCAACGCGTATAACAAAAATTTGGACAGAAGTTATCCCAAAAAAATACACTCCACGAGGCCCTGCTCCAACAGGCCCCCAACACAATTTCATGACTCGTCTGGAGTCACTTCAAGGTGGTTGCCTGCATCTTCGCCTTCCATGCTTCGACAGAGCTCCGAAGTGGCATGATGACTTCATCGCTTTGCGCGGTGGCGCTTTGCGCTTCATCAACCAATTTTGTTGTTGTTGGCCCCTCAGCTGCCAAATTGTTGCTACGCTGTGTTTGTTGCAAGCTTTTGAGGGCGCTGTCAAGGTTTTGCGACAGCTACAGGGCTTCCTCAGCGCAAGGTTGCATCCTTGTTTCCAGTAGCTGCTCGCGGCGGCACAAGTCCTCGATCTCTGTCTGAATTTCCTTGCCTTCATGAACTCTGGCAAGCCTCTGCGCTATTACTAATGTTGGTGCCGCCATCTTGATCTCTGTAAACTATTGTTCCTTAATTTTGAGCTCATTTCTTAACTACTGGACCATAGGGTCATTATGAACGGATGTCCAAACACCCATGTCTTCATCTAGAAGGGTACCACATTTTGCCACTGTTGCTGCTACACTGTTAGTGGCTGCCTTCATCTCTGTTGCGCGCTGCGCTTAGACCTCTGACGGTGTCTTAGGTTGGAGTTGCATTTGCAGCTCGATGATCTGTTGCTTGAACTCTGCCCAGAAGGTATGGATCTCTATGCGCGATGCTTTTGGCACAACGATTGGGCTCTCTAACTTCGTTCTTGGTGCGACTGATGCAGGGATAGTGACCTCTGGCAGGTCACAACACACTTGATCAATCATTGCTTCTAATGCGACACGACAATCCTCAGAAGCACGACACACCTCCTTTGTGGTCTGTTGCTTCTGTTGTAGTGCGATTGCTTGCTACTGAGATTCGGAAGTAGCGTGGAAGGCACGAGCCTCCCAATATTGCAACTCATCCACGATCATGGTGTGGATATCATGGAGCTTTCCTCCCAGTGGCATCGCCAGGTCGATGGTAACCTCTTTGCATGCTTGCAGAGTAGCGCGCAAAGTAGGCGGCTCAACTATAATGGTTGGCCCTGGAATTTGAAGCATGTGGCTATCCAAGGGGGATGGCAGCGCTGTGCTGATTGGATGCATGCTCGTTTGACTGATGCTGGAAGCCGACACGCTCGCTTGCTGTAGGCTCACTTGCTTCACGCTCTCTTGTATTGCGCTCGCTTGCATTTTGAGCTCCTCAATGCCTGATTGTACTCCAACGAGAACGAAATTGTACTGCGCTTCCATGTCATTCCAAATATCCTCCATGGTCGACTTTACCGTGTTTTCAATTTCTGTGAAGTCATCGTCGGTGAGGGTGAGGTCTTATGTTCCTGCCAACTTGGAACCCTTCCTCTTCTTGCGCGAACCCACAATGGCCTGAGAACCTCGCTTAGTGCCTTCAACTGTCAGCACTGTAGTTGCCTCGACTCCATCACCATATTTTTCTTCTGGATCCTTCTCTAAATCAATTGTTTCCCTCGTCGTAGTAGGCTCAGGTTATGCTTTAGCGTCATTGCCTTTCTATTGCGTATCCTTGGTTGTGTGTGGTTTAGTTGGAGTCTTCAGTACTGATGAAGAGGCACCCCCAGTGGTGTGTGGCTCTAACCAGGCGGACGGCCATTTTGCTGTGACGCACACCAGGTCATCCTTCGTGACCATGTATGGCAGTTCATACCAAATGCCTTCCACAAAGCCCTTTGCACAGAGGTGCGTGTTGTGAAATGTGGCTTTAAAATTTGCAATTTGTTTGTACTGTTTGTAGAGGGCTGGGGACAACCTCAGATTCGATTGAATCGGTTGGAAAATTGTAGAGTCGAACATCAACCATAAGATATTTTTTCGTGACTCTGGCAGGGGTCTTCGAGTTCCATAAGGTTACGTAGCGTGCGGCTTCGCACAAGTCTGGCTTAATGGTGGGGAACTGTGTATCCTGCGACGTCTTCCACCCGATGAGTGCAATAAGGAGCAACAACCATGCATAGTAGAAGTGCTTCCATTCTTCTTGAACTTCGCACATATTAGCTAAGAACTCGGTGCACAGGGATTGGGACCAATTAAATTGTATGCCTTCTCGCATAGCCCTGCTAGCACAATGACATTGGCCGACACTTCTGCATCACCTTGTACGCGGGAATCAACATGCCCATTTGCATTGCAGGATCATTGATTTCATTCATCAAGAAATCACGGGTATTGCGCGAGACCTTATACTTTTCTTTGAAATCCTTGACCACTTTGCGCTCTTGGATTTTCCCTCCAAAAGCCATCGCAGGATCCTCCCCCTGGGCGGGCAAGTTGGTGATCTGATGGATCAACGCAACATCGATCAGAATCAACCCTCCTAGCCATAGGCAGTTGTTGTGGAAGAGGGTGAGCAAATGGTGCACACATATATCAATGATGGGCTTTGATCTGGATTTATGCAGGAACGCAACAAAATAAACATATAACCATAAATACAGAGATGCAGCGGAAATAACACTTCATTTCATTAATATCAAAGAACTGAAATTTGCTTACAGACAGAATGGAAATAAAACTAGCTAGGGCATTGGTAGCTATCTCTGAGAAGAGATGTGGCGGCTACAGGCCTCTGAACTGAGTTACAATGAGGCTCGAGGGCCTATTTATTATTGAGAAACAATGGAGAACCCTAAACATCCAAAAACCTAACCCTTAGGAGATGAAGCGCCAAAACTATGGGCCCCGTTTGGGTAAATTGGTGTTTCAACTTCCCAGGGACGTAACTTTGGCCTACTATCTCTGTTTGACGCACATGATACACAGAGCCACTTATCCGAGGACTACAACTGTGAAGGATACCCAAAACGTCGCTAGGGCCGCGATACGTCCAAGTTCAGGACTCGAAAAAATGCCGAAAATAAGAAGTTGCGTCGAAATTGAAAACCGAAAGAGACAATGGTGGGGGCCCAAGTGGAATAGGAAGTGGGTGGCCACCAATATCCACCTAGCATTCCTCCCCTACGAAGCAATGGTCCCCATTGCGTTAAGTTCCTCCATGATGAGGAAATTTCGCCGAACTTGGTCCCTCGGTGAACCACTTTCCTTGGTGCAAATATGTTGGCCGGGCCTTTGACAACCCGGCTGGCTACGCTGGATCCTTCCGTTGGGGAGTGTTCCCACTTGCATGTCCATGACAATAACTGTGGTGGCTTGTTCCGCGGTGGGGCCTCGGTTTTAACTCTGTTGGTGTGAGTTGTTCTGCAATGTCCGAGGTGTCCAGTAGAGGTGGGAAGTAAGGACGAAGGCAATCCACATTGAAGACTGGGTGCAGACCAAGGAATGGTGGAATACTAAGCTCAAAGGCATTGTTACCTACAGCCTTGGTGACAGTGTACGGCCCGTATCGAAGCGGCGAAGCTTGCGGTGGGGTCCAGTGAGGCACTCCTTCTGCAAATGTAGCCATACTTTGTCGCACACTTGGAAGTTGTGTGGCACCCAGTGTTGATCATGGCGCTGCTTGTACTTAGCATTGGCTCCGTCCAATATATCATGAACCTGTTGGTGGATGTGTTGAATGCGCTCGATGAAGCTACTTGCTTTATCAACTTCAGACTGGACATGAGCTGAATCAGCCTGAGTAGCTGCAAATGGCATGGCTACGTCAATGGGACATAGTGGCTGGAATCCCAAGCCCACCTGAAAGGGGCTATGGCCAATTGAACTGTGGAGAGCCCTAAGATAACTATGTTGTACATAGGGGAGGCTCTCGTCCCATGTGCATGGATGCTTTGAATTGTACATGTGCAGAATGTGTATAATAATTTTGTTGACGACCTCTGTCTGGCCATCTGTTTGGGGATGGAAAGCCGTGGACTTGGTGAGATTTGTGTCCAAAATTGACCAGAGGCTGGACCAAAATGTGCTGAGGAACCTGCTGTCACAATCTGATATGATAGACTGTGGGATCCCAAAGTGCACCCACACTTGTTCAAAGAAGAGTTTAGCAGTGGCTTCTGCTGTGATATTCTTCTTGCAAGCCGCCATAATGGCCATCTTTGAGAATCTATCAACGACCCCGAAAACACAGTATTTTCCATGCTTAGTATAAGGAAGGCCTGACATGTTATCCAAGGAGATGGATTCCCAAGGTCGATTCGGGGTAGGTAGCAGAGTATAGAGCCCTTGCTTCTTGATGGTCAGTTTGGCAATGGCACAAGTAGTGCAGGATCTGATGTACTTCCCAACATCCTTTCGAAGGTTCTACGCCAATAGAAATACTTCGTAGTATTGCCACCGTTTTCTCGACCCCGAAATGCCCGACTCGATCGTAGTGTGTGCTTCCCATAACATCTTGGCATGCCTCGTCAAGGAACACAAAGGTGTCCTGTGTGACATAAAAGTGCATCTTGGAGGTGAAAATTTGGAACTTTGGTGCCCCCCAAGAGTGCCTTGTAAGTGTGGCCGAATTCTGGGTCACTCTCATAGAGAAGCGGCCAATCAGAAGTCTCGTGCCCACAAGAGTTGAGCACGGTGGTGAGCGCCACGATCGGTGGTCGGCTGAGGCAGTCTGCAACATTATTGGTGCTGCCCTTCTTGTACTTGATGTTCAAATGAAACTGTTGCAGATATGTGGACCACTTCTGATGGCGATCATTCTGCAACTTCCCTTGTGTCTGTATGAACTGTAGGGGCCGGTGGTCGGTGTGGATGATTGTTTCCTTCCCCAAAATGTAATGCTTCCATTGTCGACAGGCCTGCACAATGGAATACATTTCTTTGTCATAGGTGGGATACTTGCGAACTGTCTCAGACAATGTCTCACTGTGATATGCCACTGGATGTCCCTGTTGAGTAAGAACTGCCCCAATAGCATAGTCGGAGGCATCTGTCTCGATCTCAAATGGCTGCTGCAAGTCTGGTAAGGTGAGCACTGGGGCAGAACAGAGTCGATTTTTCAATTCTTTGAACGCCTTCTGTTGAGGTTCCGACCAAAAGAATTTTGCTCTCGCTCCTCCTTTGGTGACTTGACTCAAGGGCCAAGTGATATGAGAGAATCCCAACACGAATCTGCGGTAGAAATTAGCAATACCCAGAAAGCTGCGAAGCTCTGTTATAGTGGTCGGGGTTGGCCAATCCTGAATGACTTGGATCTTGGCTGGATCCACATGCACCCCCCTTTCATCAATAATGTATCCCAGATATTGAACCTGGGTCATGCCAAACGTGCACTTCTCCAGATTGGGCAACTTGTTGTGTAACTGACTCAAAGAGAAGAAAAGAAATATAAACGCCTTAGAAATGAGCCACTTCGAGGGGGCAGCCTCCAATACATTACATAAATGAACAATTCTTGGATGATACAATTTACAAAACCTCCTTTAATATATAGGAGTCCATGGGGCCACAATGTAATCCTAGCCAACCTAACAATAATATTTAAGGGCACAATAATAATAAAATGGGGGTTACAAGGGTACAATAATAAAAATAAGGGGGTTACAATAACAACAATAAGGGACTATACTAGTAATATAGGGACCTAACATGCCCCTCTCCTTCAAAAAAGTGTTGTCCTCAACACTTGAGTAGCTCTGGGTGCTTCTGTATAAAATTCTCATCCTCCCATGTAGAATCTTCGGTGGGTAAGTTCTTCCACTTGATGAGATACTCTGAAATTGATCGATTCCGTAGTTGTCGAGTTCTTTTTTCTATGACTGCTTCAGGTTCCAATATGATCTTCCCTTCCCCATCAAGTTCTGGCAATACTGTTTGAACTGGAAGATTTTCACCTATAACCTTCTTTAAGCATGAAACATGGAAGACTGGATGTACTCGCGAAGAAGCAGGAAGCTCCAATTTGTATGCCATAGTACCAATCTTTTGCAACACCTTGTAAGGACCATAGTACTTTGTCGATAATTTATTATCCTTCTTAGCTTGCTTGAGGGACATTTGTTTATATGGTTGTAGCCGTAAAAATACCCAATCTCCTATACCAAAACTTCTCTCGCTGCGATGTTGATCTGCCTGTTGTTTCATTCGATTTTGTGCCAAATTCAGGTTATCCTTTAAGAGTTGGAGAACTTCTTCTTGATGCTCGATGTGATCTTCCACTGCTTGAACCTTCGAATTTTCTCTTAAATATGATGTGATGGATGGTGGATGATATCCATAAAGTGCCATAAATGGGGTCATTTTTGCTGCGGTATGGAAGGAAGTGTTATACCACCATTCAGCAAGAGGTAACCACTTGACCTATTGTGTTTGTTTATCGGATACAAAACAACGAAGATATCCTTCCAAACATTTATTTACTATCTCAGTTTGACCATCAGATTGAGGATGATAAGATGAGCTATGAGCTAATTGAGTACCCAAACAAGAAAATAACTCCGTCCAAAAATTTCCTGTAAAAATGGGATCTCTATCGCTCACAATAGCCCTTGGGCTTCCATGTAGCTTTTGAATTCTGTCCACAAATATAGTAGCAACTGTACTTGCTTTAAATGGATGAGATAATGCACAAAAGTGTGCATACTTGGTAAGTCTATCAACTACCACCATGATGACATTCTTTCCTTCAGACTTAGGTAAACCCGTGATAAAATCCATTGAAATCTCCTCCCAACGCTGACTTGGAATGGATAAAGGTTGTAGAAGTCCCGGGGTCTTAATTGTCTCCACTTTATTCTGCTGGCAAACCAAACATTCAGCCACAAACTTTTGAATATCAGATTTAAGGCCATCCCAAAAAAATTCTTTCTTCACCCTGTGGTAAGTTTTTAAAAATCCTGAGTGTCCTCCTAAAGGAGAAGTGTGCAATTCGAGAAGAATCTTTTGTTTTAGTTGGGAATTCTTACAAAGATATAAGCGATCTTTGTACCATAAGGAATCATTTTTCCAACTAAATGTATCAGATGTACTAGGATCTTGCGGCAACTTTTGAATGAGTGTCCACACATCTTCATCCTTCTCCCATTCATCTCTTGCTTCGGTTATCCAATCTGGTTGGATAATAGAAATGGCACAAAGCAATGCTTCCACCTCTTCATTCTTTCTTGAGAGTGCATCTGCAACAACATTAAGCTTTCCTTTTTTGTAGATTATTTCAAAGTCTTAACCCAACATCTTTGTGACCCATTTTTGCTGCTCTTCTGAAGATAGTCTTTGTTCCAAAAAGTGTTTAAGACTATCATGATCAGTTTTTACCTTGAAGTGTCTTCCCATTAGGTAAGTTTACCATTTCTTTAGTGCATGCGGTATTGCTAACATTTCCTTCTCATAAATAGGTTTCTGTAAATACTTTCCTTTGATTGGACGACTTTCAAAAGCAATGGGTCTTCCTTCCTGCATTAAAACTGCACCAATTCCATTTCCTAAGGCATCACATTCCACAATAAGGTTTTTGTGAAGTCTGGCGTAGCTAAGACCGGTGCTAGGCACATTGCCTCTTTAAGATGTTCAAAGGCCTTAGTTGCTTCAGGAGTCCATGAAAATGCATCTTTCTTCAATAATGTTGTTAGAGGTGCTGCTATTCTCCCATAATTCTTAATAAACTTGCGATAATACCCTGTTAACCCGAGAAATCCTCGCAACTTCTTTATGGTTGTGGGGACTTTCCATTCCTTAATGGCTTTAATTTTGTTAGGGTCTACTTTAACACCCTCGTGGGATACAATATGACCCAGATATTCCACCTCTTGTACTCCAAAGAAACATTTGGATTTTTTTGCATATAATTGTTTCTCCTGCAATAGTTTGAGCACCCCGTCAACATGTTCAACATGATCCTTCCAAGACCTGCTGTAGATTAGTATATCATCAAAAAATACTAGCACAAATTTTCTAAGGAAGGTTTGAAAATGGAATTCATCAACCCTTGAAATGTAGAAGGTGAATTGGTAAGGCCAAAAGGCATGACCAAAAATTCATAATGACCCTCATGAGTTCGAAATGCTATTTTTGGAATATCTTCAGTCTTCATTCTAATTTGATGATATCCTGAACGAAGATCCAACTTGGTAAAATAAATTGCTCCATGTAATTCATCCAATAATTCATCAATCACAGGAATGGGAAATTTGTCTTTAATGGTGAGCTTATTGAGCTCCCTATAATCTGAACACATTCGCCATGATCCATCCTTCTTGTGTACCAATACTACAGGAGCAGAGAAAGAACTTTGACTGGGTTGAATTATACCCGCCTCTAACATTTCTGCAATCATACGTTCAATTTCGCTCTTTTGGAAGTAAGGATATCTATAAGGCCTGATGTTTGGAGGAACACTTCCTGGAATCAAATGAATGGCATGATCATGATCACGAATAGGTGGGAGTCCTTTGGGAGTTTCAAACACCTTGGAATGATTGTCCAAGACTTGTTGGAGATCTGCTGAAATAGATGATTTTGATGTCGGAACGTCTAGTGAGCATAATTGTGCAATTACGCCTCGTTGTTCTTTCTTTAGAAGCTTTGTCATGACATTAGAGCTTATTATCCTTCTTGGCTTCCCTTCAATACCCCGTAATTCGACTTCCTTTCCTTCTGAAAAAAATTTCAAGAAAAGTTCTTGAAAATTAAAAGCTACCGTCCCCCAAGATTGTAACCATTGTACTCCTAGTACAACATCAGCACCTCCCATAGGAATGGAAAGCATTGGACTAGTCAATACATATTCCCCCATGGTTAGCTTGATGTTATTGCATTTTCCAGAGCAATTTATAGTTCCTCCATTTGCAACCATCACTTGACATTCTGGTGCTGGGTATAGGAAACAATTTAATTCCTTGGCTACCTTACAATGAATAAAATTATGGGTGCTACTGAATCAATCAACACTATTACCTTTTTCTTCTTGATATGTCCTTCTATCTTGAGAGTTTGAGGAGTGGTAATTCCTGCCAGTGCATTACACGATATGGTTAGATTCATTTCTTCCCCTTCTATGGCTGGTTCCTGGTGTATATCCTCTTCTTGTTCATTTTCTTCTTCCTCTTCACAATCTATGTAAAATAATTTCTTCTCAGCACACTTATGACCTTTAGTGTATTTGCTATCACAACGGTAGCAAAGCCCTTCTGCTCTTTTTTCTTCCAATTGTTGTGGTGTCAACCTTGTAGGTTGTGGAAATCTAGATGTAGCCACACTTTCTTCTTTATAGAATTGAGTAGTCGACTTCCTTGTTGCCATAATTTTACATTCAACTTTTCTTGCCAACCTGAATGCCTTCTCTAATGAATCAGGTTCCAAAACACGAACTTCATGTTGAATGTTATCCTTTAAACTGCCTAAGAAGAGATCAATCCTGTGATCCTCTGAAATATCGGTTACCCTTATACTCAATTTTTGGAAGTCCTCAATGTGCTGCCCCACTAAACCCTTTTGTTTGAGATTTATCAATTGGGTAAAGAAGGTGTTGCTCTTTGTATCCTCATAATGTGCTATCATTCCCTCCGTAAAAATTGACCAAGTGACAATTTTTTTACGGGAGCAAAGCCATTGATACCATACAAATGTATTTTGTTCTAAATGTAAAGTTGCAATGCGTACCTTTTGTGTGTTTTGCACGTTATGGAGATCAAAATATTGCTCCATATGTAGTATCCATGTTACAGGATCCTTTCCATCAAACTTCCTCATATCCATTTTTGGAATATGGTGGTTCTTCCCGCCAACATTCGAGTTTATGAAATCACAATTAACATTTATTTTGTTCTCATCAGGAGGTTCTTCTCCTATATTTCCGCCATTAGGAATCATTTCTGGTTTTAAGCTTGTCATCAAGCCTTCCATGTATGCTTTTAGATCATTCTTCATGTTTTCTATGTTGTCTTTCATGTCATCCATCTTAGCTTCCATGCCTACTTCCATGCCATCCATCTTATCTTCCACGCCTTTCTTCAAACCTTCCATCTTCACTTCCATGCCATCCATCTTAGCTTCCATGCCTTTCTTCAAACCATCCATCTTCACTTCCACACCTTTCTTCAAAACTTCCATTTCATTTTTTGCTGCTCTTTGCAAGAGTGAAATTTGTTGCACTTGTTCTTGTAATTTTGATAGATCATGTCGCAATTCTTCATCTTCATGAGTCATGGTAGAGCCTTCTGAAGGCTTGATGGGTGTTGAATTCTTTTTAGGGGCCATTTTAGAATCCAATATTGATATCTATTCTACAAGATGCCCTTGGAATCAATTCAACTTGATTCTTCAAACAAGACTTATGCAATTTGGAAAAAAATACACACCTTTTACTAGCTTTGAGGAGCTCGATATTGAAATTGTATTATCTCTGTTATTTCAGATTTTCAATATCTGAAATTCAGCACTGAAGTATCCCTCTGAATTATCTTTTGAATTCCACAGGTCTGACCTGATTTGGATTCTCCAAGACAAATTTGTGTCCAATCTCCCACAATGACCTAATTCTGGACTGGTTCAGTAGAGCGAACTTGTACGACTTGCCACGTGTCACTTTTTTGTCCTTTGTCTCTGAAATTGATAGCCCAGAAACTTCAATCTGTGTACTTGCGACCACTTTTTACGGCACTTCAATCTGAGGCCCAGAGAGAGAGTTATTGAAGTTTTCCCACGATCACCTCTTTGAGATGCAATTCAGGAGCCTGAAAAAGCACTACCTTCCACAGATCATATCTCCAAAAATATTGCGAACAAAGTTCTGAAATTTTTTGACGAATTTCCTCAGGATTTCAGCTTCGCACCATATGAATTTCAGACTCTGACCCTTCGTACAAAAAACTTTATAGCGCAAATGCCACGATGACCTGTTTATGAGCCTGAAAAAATACCTAACTTCCACAGATGATATCTCCTCAAATATTGCGAACCAAGATCTGAAATTTTTAGAAAACCTTCCTCAAGATTTCAGCTTCGCACCCTAAACATTTCAGCTTCTGAAGCTTCGTAGAAAAAAATGTATAGCGAAAATGCCACGATGACCTGTTTGGAGCAGCGAAACCCTAGAATCCCAAAGCTCTGATACCAAATGTTGTGTAACCAACTCAAAAAGAGAAGAAAAGAGATATAAACGCCTTAGAAATGAGCCACTTCGAGGGGGCAACCTCCAATACATTACATAAATGAACAATTCTTGGATGATACAATTTACAAAACATCCTTTCTATATATAGGAGTCCATGTGGCCATAATGTAATCTAGCCGACCTAACAATAATAATTTAAGGGCACAATAATAACAAAATGGGGGTTACAAGGGTACTATAATAACAATAAGGGGGTTACACTAACAAAAATAAGGGACTATACTAGTAATATAGGGACCTAACAGGCACACAACTTGTGTTGCCGCAGTGTTTGGAGGACTTGTCGGATGTGGTGAAGGTGCTCTTCCCAAGTCTGGCTGAAGATCAGAATGTCATCCAAGTACACCACTACAAATGAGTTGGTGAATGGCCGCAATATGTCGTCCATCATCCTCATGAAGGTTGCGGGAGCATTCGTCAACCCGAAAGGCATGACCGGCCATTCAAAAAGGCCTTCCTTGGCTTTGACGATCTTCCATACATGGGTTCGTGGTACCTGGTGATACCCAGGAACTTCGGGAGTCGATCCTTGCGGGAAATATTTTGCACCTTGGAGTTGGTCGAAGGTCATCAATCCGTGGGATTGGTACCTATTCCGGACCGTGATCTTGTTCGGCGCCGATAGTCAATCACGAGTCTCCACGTCCCATTCTTCTTCTGTACCAACAAGATCGAGCTCCCACAGGGTGATGAACTTGGTCAGATGTGACCTTTCTACAATAGCTCCTGAATTTGCCTCTTGATTTCATCGTTCTCCAGAACAGAGCTCCGATATATCGGTCCATTGAGTAGTGGCGCACCTAGGGTCAGATCAATCAGGTGGTTGACCTGACAGTGCAGAGGAACCCCTATGGGTGAGGTGAATATGTCCACGTACTCCTCCACAGCCTTGTCCATTTGTTGTTGTTGTGCAGAGGAGCCCTATCTGGAGGTCATGGTCACAATATTCATCTTTCCCTGGGGATGGATCATCAGGAAAACGAATTTCCTGGTTTGGGAAATGAGCTTACTGCATTGTTTTGCAGTAACCAAAGAGATAGTCGTAGGAGGTGGTACCTCTGCTATCCTGTACAACTTATTTCCCAAATTAATAATAACAGCACGAGGTCGAGACTCATACACAGCATGACGCTTCCACAAGTATGGTTGTCCTATTAATACATCAAAAACATCAATATGAGCAACGTCACATAACACCTCATCTGCGAAGGGCTTGATGCTATAGGGAAGGCGGCACTACTGACTGACGTGGAGATCTCGTCCTTGGTGAAGCCACCCGATGGTGTATGGATGTGGGTGAGGTACGTGGTCGGCAAGCCCAAGCTTCGACGTACGCGAAATGAGGTTCTTTTGGCTCCGATTGTTGAAAATGAACTATACAGGGGAGCCTTTTACCCACATCTTGGAGTGGAAGAGACGTTCCTCCTCCTCTGGATCTTCCGGTTCCTCCTTCTCGATCTTTGTAGTGGCAACAGTGGCGTTGGGCTCCGCATCAATAATCTGTTTCCCTTTTTCATTCCCCTTTTATGTTCTGATTTGGAGTCAGAGCATGCATCTAACTAAGAAGCCCTCATCTCGGCCACTAGCAACTGCTTGGCCCGACACTCACTTGTGTTGTGAGTGGAGCTCTTATGGAACTCACACCACTTTCCCATGTCCTTCTTTGGCTTTGCGGTGTTGTTATTTTCTTGTGGCTTCGATGAGTTGTCTTTAGCCGCCATGCGTTGGCTCTGTCCTTTGTTCTGCAGTTTGGAAGCACCTTTCCCTGGCTTTTGAATCGCAGATCCAAAGTCTCACTTCTTCTGTTTGAATTTCTGCTCAATCTTGGCAGCATACCAGTATGTCGTACCAAGCAAGGAGATGTCGAGGAACTCCATTTCCTCCTGAATGTATCTGTGAACACAGTTGCGATACTTTAGCACCAAATGTTTCTCTAAATCTTTGATACCCAATTTTGTGCATAGGGTATGGAACAGATTCATCAGATCATGCACATATTGATCCCTTTGTTGTCGCAGCGTGGTCCATTGTATGTACTTGTTCTCATAGTTCCCTAAGGGATAGTACTATTCCTTGACGGCGTCTCGGAAAGAATTCCAAGTTGGTACGGCTGAGAACAGAGAGGGTTATGTCCGGTCCTTGTTCTCACAGTAGGTTTCCCACCAGTTCTTAACATGGGGGGTAGCTTTGAGGAGTGCAAAAATAATATTCTACCGGTCTGAAAAGTCATGAACAGAGAAATATCCTTCTAATAGATTCAACCATCTATCTACGACATCTGCATCTATTTGACCCTCAAATATGGGAATGTCAAAATTTACTTGTACCTTAAAAGGAGTCGCACCTCCAGAGTGGCTGTTGGATGTAGATGCGCCGCCGGTGGGCAGCCGTTGAAGGATCTAGCAATATTATCCATCATCGTGTTCCTTTGTTTTTCGAGATCCTCGAGCAATATTTTGATAGGATCTCCTGCTCCTCATCTTTCTTTTGGAGTCCCCCATGGGCGTCCGTCGGGATTTGCGAGTACATGCTACAAGGTTCCACCGAGATCAAGCCTAGCTCCTTATACCCCAACCTTGTTGGGGACATGCAAAAGGATCGAGAAAAGCGGGCCGCTCATTCTGCTTGATCCATATTTATGCGGAACGCAGAGAATAAACATATAACCATAAATACGAAGTGCGGCGGAAATAACTTACTTCATTTCATTAATATCAAAGCGGGGTAGCTACGAGACGGGAATGGAAATAAAACTAGCTAGGGCAGCGGTAGCTATCTCATGAGAAAAGATGTGGCGGTTATAGGCCTACGAAATGAGTTACAATGAGGCTCGGGCCTGGCTATTGAAACAATGGAGAACCCTAAACATCCCAAAAACCTAACCCTAGGAGATGAAGCGCCAAAACTATGGGCCCCGTTTGGGTAAATTGGTGTTTCAACTTCCCAGGGATGTAACTTTGGCATACTATCTCCGTTTGACGCACATGATATATCATTAGAAAGCTCTATCCGAGGACTACAACTTTCGTGAAGGATACCCAAAAAACGTCGTTTAGGGCCTCAAAACGGCTCCGGAAGTTCAGGACCTGAAAAACTGCTAAAAATAGTAAGTTATGCCAAAACTGAAAAACTGAAAGAGACAATGGTGGGGGCCCAAATGGAATAGGCGGGTGGCCACCAATATCCACCTGGATCAGGGTTGCACCCAAAGTGTGGAATGTGTAAGAGGTTGAGAAACCCTGATTTCTGTAGGCCCAACGCCCAGGACTTCAGCTCAACTCTGATTACGCCATCGTCATAGGGGATCTTCTCCAAGTACATGGTGGGCACGAGCTCTGGGAATTTCTCTTGGTGTGCCAGGTCCCAGTCCTCCATCTTTAGCAGCGGGATTTTTGCGAACATATCGCCTTCAATGGACACATTTTCTAGGAGTTGCGTCATATTGATGTATGACCACACCTTATCTAAATCCTTCAAGACCTTGACTGAGGATTTGCGCGACGTTACATATGCAGGCAACCGCGAGATGGGGTCAACTACTTCTACGGTGTCCTCCTCCATGATGGTTTTAGGCAAGTCCACCATAGGTTTCTTCTGGCGCTCTACAATAGTGGAGCACAGATTTGGGGTCTTTCGGCGGGGTGACTTCCAGGACTCCGAGCACTGCCCCTTCTTAGTTTGGATCGAAGTAGGGGCCTCAAAAACCTGTGCAAGGGTCTCTTCAACTGGTGTTGTAGAAGGGGTGGGCTTAGTGGC
Source organism: Pinus albicaulis (assembly GCA_034641835.2). NCBI lineage: Eukaryota > Viridiplantae > Streptophyta > Pinopsida > Pinales > Pinaceae > Pinus > Pinus albicaulis. The sequence goes on along the minus strand of CM076577.1, from coordinate 291,538,051 downwards.
AGTTATGCTTGGCAGAATTAGGTGACCCAAACCTTGGCGACGCAACTCCTCCTCAAAGATCAGATCAAGGCCAAACATAAATTTCGGACAATCTTTGGAGAGAAGAGAGCACAAATCACAGAAATATCATAGAAATCAAAGGGAACTAATGCGACCCCTCTGGTTATATTATAGTGTAGGCGCGTCTTAAACATTCTTCTATTCATAACATAACTCCATAAATGCTAAAACGACTCCAAATCTAGCATAATCTCATTAAATGCAGTTGAGCTCCTCCTCCAAACGGTAAGAATTCTTTCTTGTCCACAATCACTGTTCCAACGGTTATATTTTGGCATCTCTGTGATCCAGTCAACCTTTTCACGCAACGACTGCACGCATGTTGCACCTGTCTGCACATTCGCCATCCTTGTTGTGCGGATCCATATTTCTGGCCATATAGACATTTTGTGCACGCAAGGAGAGGGTTATCCCTGTATGGTTTCAATCGACTTCCATTGAGATACCCTAGAAGGTCTTCTCCGCTTAATGTGGCTAGGCATATTTCACTTCCCTCTGTGATTTCCTTGACAATATTCAGTTTGAGCCAATGCATTTTGAACTTCCCTAGGTGCGCGCAAACTTACTTTCATACAACAAAACCAAATCCTCTTCCTTAAAGACCTTATGTCTAATGCGCCTGTCATGCCAAGCCTTTTCACGCGCCTTTTGCACCTGCTGATAGAACCCTACAATGAATCAGTCCTCTTCCAGCGCGACCAACTGTGACAATCGTTCTTCCATAATATCTTTCTCTGCCATATTAGTGAACACTGAGATGCACAAACTTGGGACAATATACTCCATCAGCATAACAAATTATTGCACATACACGATTTTGAACAGTGCCTTTCCTGCCAAATTCTTGCACTTGGTTCTATATGCCCAAAGAACCGCATATATGCGCACATCCCAATCATTTCGATTAGCATTGCAGATCTTAGTAAGCGCAGTCTCCAATATCTTATTAAAAGCTTCCACTGCACCATTCGCCTATGGGTGATATGGAGTACTTTTCTGATGATTAATCTGGAATTCTTCCATTAGAGCTTCAATAGTTTCATTGACAAAGTGTGTACCAAAATCACTCATCAAAATCTTAGGGCACCCAAACCGAGTCAAGATGTTTTCGAAAATGAAGTGCGCAGCTGTGTTTGCACTGCAATCCTTCACAGACTTAGCATCAGCCCATTTGGTCACATAGTCTGTCGCAGTTATTATGTAACGCATGCCTGTCTTCTTTCTTGGAGGGTTGATAGGTTCGAAAAAATCATTGGCCCATTTGTAAAAATATTGCAAAACCATTTGTGGGTGCAAGGGAACCTCATCTCTGCGCGATGGTTTCCTCGTCCTTTGGCATACATCACAAGCATGGCAATACGCATGTGCATCATAAAATCTTCTGCGCAGTTGCTTTCCTTGCATAGTGACCTCCTGCAACCCCTCCATGAGCCTCAACTAAGATATCCCGTCTTTCAAATTCCAACACGTACCTCCGTAGGAATCCATCGACACCCATTTTGTGTATTTGACTGAAAATTATAGTAAAGTCAGCTGCGTGTGCGACTAACTCTTTCTTCTGTTGCAACGTATATTCTGTGGGCGCACTTCCAGTGGTCAAGAAATGAATAATATCGCCAAAGTGATCATCGACTACTTTGATGGCGAATAGCTGCGTGTCTAGTAAATCATCTCTCAAGCTAGTTGGCTCTTCTCCGCTTTCAATGCGCAACAGATGGTCTGGCCCAAAATTTAGTCTCCTAGGTTTCAAAATTACTTCAAAGTCATACTCCTGAAACAACAACAACCATCTACAGATCTTTCCCCCCAACATAGGCTTGTTGACTAGGTATTTCAGAGCAGAGTGGTCAGTAAGCATCTTAAAGTGGCCTCCCAATAGATAGTGGCGAAATTTCTGCAGCGCGTAGACCATAACTAATCCCTCCCTTTCCATGGTTGAGAAGTTACGATCCACACTCGACAATTTCCTAATTGCAAATGCAATAGGGTGGTAAATCTCCTCGGCTCCTGGCTGCGCTAAAATAACTCCCAGCGCGATTCATGAGGCATCGATGTGTATATGGAATACCTTTGCCCAATCTGGAAAGACCAATATGGGCACAATGACCATCTTATTTTTAAGCAATTCAAAACTATTTTGGAAGTCTTCATCCTAACAAAATGAGACATCCTTCTTTAGTAACTTCTCCATGTTGGAAATATTGAGACGCAGGGGGGTGGGGGGGACGGGGGAGGGTGAATCAATATTTCTTTACAATTGTTATTTTTACTAGTTATATCACTTATATTTAGAACACAAAATGAACAATAAGAACAAATGCTTTTAATTAATTTCTTCTTTGCAATAAATCAAGTACAATATATGTAGGGCTCCAACCCTAGGTGAAGACACCAATCTTCAATCCTTCCAGGCACCAACTTGTACTTTTCCAAGTATCAACTTGGAATTCACGAGGCTCCGACGTCAAGGGCTCCAACCCTATCTCCCCAAGGAACCAACCTTGTCACTTTTAGGCTCCAACCTCTAGGGTTCCAACCCTATCTCTGGTATAGGCTCCAACCTGGTCTCTTGAGGACTCCTATCCTCTAGAGCTACAACCCTTTGCTTCAATTCGTCAATATAAGTTCACTAATTCTTCACGGCTCCCAATATCATGTGCAATGAGCCGTGACAATATCTTCACCAATGCTGCCCTCAATTGATCTCCAATATCCTTAGTCCATCAATGAAAACTGTCTTCACATGAAGGTGTCTCCACAACTCTTCATGTCACCCAAACAAAGATCTCTAAATTCACCTCATGAGGGCCTTCAACAACGCATCATGGTCTGTAATAAGCTTCTAGATGACTCCAATGTTCTTCAATGAGTTGCTCTAAGCCTACGCCAAATAATTATTTAATGAATCTGCATACCAAACTCCAAGGGATCTTCAAAAATGCTTAGAGATACCTTAATGAGGCCTTCAAATGATGTATTCCTCAAGAATGCCAAACTGGGCCTAAATATCCTTTAGTTGTGCTTACCACAAGATGATTGTTTCGAGCTTGACCCAACACATAATTTGCCATAGAGATGACCCTCTATAATTCACTGTATACTTCACCGACTAGCAACTTCACTGTATACTTGACCCTTTATATTTCACTATGTACTTGACTGTATCCTAATTTGAATACTTCACTGTATAGTAGCAGCAAGACAAGGTGAGGTTACTAATAAACCAAGCTACCATAGTCAGCGAGTCCGTGTTTCAAGTCTTCATCGAGCCTCTACAGGATTGCTTCAGGATCCAACTCTTTGACCAAAGGTCTGAACCTTTGCAAGAGACTATTCTCTTTTTACCGTAGACAAGTGACTGTCTTCTCACCAAATGTCCAGTCTTAAAAAAAATCTGAGCCTCCCACATTATACACTTCAGGTCTGTTCGAGCTCTAAAGATCACTGGTATGCTGCCCACAGGTGGCTATTCCTTCCTAGTCTGAACTTTACAGTTAGGCACCTGTCACAAATCCTTATCCAAGATCAATCCACAAGAAAAGGTAAGCTATAGGACTGTAATCTGAACTGAAGTTTGAGGTGTTATGGTGTTTGTTCACAATTTTGTGGCTCTCGAAGTACTAAAAGTATGTATGCTAAGTCTGATGGTAAGAGACACTTTAACACTGTAATGCCAAGCTATAAAACAAGTCTCCATAGGTTGTTGTTTGTAGAATATATAATCGTATCTTCCAAATGGAAGTTCTGTCCAACAATTCTGTTATCTGAGCTATGTATATTTTGAATGACAACCCAGCACAAACTTTTTCCCAGACATATTCTTCATCTTCCTTCTCAGCCTTGCTGCGTTTTTTACCTCTTCTCTGAAATATTCACCAAAATTCTTGCTTCAAATGAGATGCTGGACCTCATATATATATATAGCATTTGATTTATGATGAATAGACATGTCCTTTTGGAGTGAACCAGACATGTATGATTAGGCTAGCACAAGTTGGCTCAAGGACATATTTATTTTCTTTAACTTGACAACTTAATATCTCCCAAACTAATTGGAATTTCGGGCCAAGTAATAGCTCATTGGAAAGCTAAAATTATGCTCTAAAGGATGTTTAAGGTCTCACAAAGAAATGTTGTCTCTAATATGGTGAAAACTATTTTTTAATGTCTCTGGTAATTTATTAGTGCAAAATTGGAGGTAGGCAATGTAGACTTCTTCATGGATGGGCTTCCTCTTATTAGGCTTCTTCATCATAGGCTCATGATGTCATCCATGTCATCATGTCATCAAGTGTTCTTCATTTCATGTCCGTAGACATTTTCCACATCATCAAATGGTCCTCCATCAACCATGTCATCTTGACATCATACTGGATCCAATCTTCTTCATCAAGAGTAAGCACATCATCATTAATGACATCCTTATTAACCAACAAGGATGACATCATCATCTGGAACCAGGGATCTCAAGAATATTGACATCTTAGTCAATGATGGATTGTAGATTTCTGTGGTGAAGATTTTTTGTTGGTCTAAGGTTGTTAGTGATGTCCCTCTATTAATGCCATAGTTTCCATCACCTTCTCGGCTCCTTGCACTTGTTTCTTTGCTTCTTCTAGTTGATATTTACGAGAGGAGACCTCTTCCTTGTATTGATCAATCTCTGTTTCAAGATTTTTCAAACTCTTAAGTCTTTGTTCAAGGTGGCTTGCCAAAGTTTCTTCCCATTTCTTTGCCTTATCTAATCAATTTGTCATAGATATGACTTCTTCATGATTCTTTCTTTTGTTTTGTTGAAATTCCTCCTTAAGTTTGAGGAGCTCCTCATTTATTTCTTGTACTTGATGCTTGAAAAGGTCAACTTCCTTCCTTGTCTTGGTCACCATCTTGTGATTTCTTCTTAAGTTCCTCATTTTCCTTTTTCAAATTGTTAATATTTTCCATGGCATCTATAATTTTAGTCATGAGATCTTCTTCAAATTCTTCTTTTCTTTCTTCGTTTTCTAGGTCTTCTTTAGTCTTGATGTCATCATTATTATTTTCAACTTCCTTGATGGGTTATGGATTTCATTATTGATTTCCATCATCTTCTTAACTAGAGGTCATGGTCAATGCTAATTTTGAGTGAAGATCAAGAATTTTGTCCCATATGCCTTTTGCTGACAAACATTTTTCAAACTTGGCTTTTATAGAATCAGGCAGCCCATTCAAGATTGCTTTCATTTCTCTTGTAGTATACTCCTTGGATTCTCCTTCCATCATTCTATCAATAATCACAGATTTCCAGAGTTCAATGCCTTGAGTCTTTAGGAAATTCTTCATTCTTGCCTCCGATATATCAAAGTTTCCATTCTATAATGGAGCCTTTGCAAATTGAATGACTTCAATTTCAATGGTTGAGGAAGACACACCTTTAGGAGGATTGGAGACTTTCTTCCTTGGATTTGCCATTTGTGTTCTAAGGATCAACCTTCAAGCTGTTAGGATTTGAGTGAAGGTATTGGCTTTGATACCAATTGTTGGAAATATTGAGAGGGGGGGTGAATCAATATTTCTTTTCAATTTTTATTTTTACCTGTTATATCACTTATATTTAGAACACAAAATGAACAATAAGAATAAATGCTTTTATTAATTTATTCAAGTACAATTTATTTTGTAATAAATCAAGTACAATATATGTAGGGCTCCAGTCATATATGAAGATACCAATATTCAATCCTTCCAGGCACCAACCTGTACATTTCCAAGTGCCAACTTAGACTTCACGAGGCTCTGACCTCAAGGGCTCCTACCCTATCTCCCTAAGGCACCAACCTTGTCACTTTGAGGCTCCAACTTGGTTTCTTGAGGACTCCTATCCTCTAGGGCTCCAACCCTTTGCTTCAATTTGTCAAGATAAGTTCACTAATTCTTCACGGCTCCCAATATCATTTGCAACGAGCCGTGACAATATCTTCACCAATGCTGCCCTCAATTGATCTCCAATATGCTTAGTCCATCAATGACAATTTTGTCTTCACATGAAGGTGTCTCCACGGACCACAACTCTTCATGTCACCCAAACAAATATCTCCAAAGTCACCTCATGAGGGCCTTCAACAATGCATCATGGTCTCCAATAAGCTTCTAGATGACTCCAATGTTCTTCAATGAGTTGCTCTAAGACTGCTCCAAAATTTCTTTGATAAATTTGCATACCAAACTCCAAAGGATCTTCAACAATGATTAGAGATACTTTAATGAGGCCTTCAAACAAAGTGTTTCTCAAGAATGCCAATTTGGGCTTAAATATCCTTTAGTTGTGCTTACCACAAGATGATTGTTCCGAGCTTGACCCAACACAGAATTTGCCACAAATCTGACCCTCTATATTTCAATGTATACTCGACCAAGTAGCAACTTCACTGTATACTTGACCAAGTAGAAACTTCACTATATACTTGACCCTTTATAATTTTGTGTACTTGACTGTATCCTAATTTGAATACTTCACTGTATAGTAGCAACATGACAAGGTGAGCGTTGGGAGCCAAATATGTACATATTTTCCTTCCATTTCTACCCACTTTCTTTACTCATTTATATCATTAACATTCAAGTCATGTTCTAAAGTGCATAGGTAAACCCCTCTATATGTCTTCTTGGAATATTTAGTCAATGAAGTTAAGTCACAAGGATTATTACCTCAATTGATTTATTAATTTCACTATTTTCGTAGATTCGGTGGTCGGATGACCATATCCGCAATTCTAGGGACAGCTCCGAGTTGGCGTCAATACAATAACACAAGATGGACTATACCCTTCCGGTTGCCTTCTTTCGCATTTAGTTTGTCTATTATAATGTCAGATATTTGTCACAGTTTGAGGTCACTGTCTACTCAACTTAGTGTTCCTAAATTGATGTCATAAATTGTCAACCAGGGCTAGTAAAATGTTGAAGTGAAGTGCACTATATGTGCCTAGGTATCTGTTTCTCACTACGTTGTGTTTAGTGTTTTTCCAATGTTTTTGGTTTTGTGTTTTTATGCTAAGAGGAAAAGAACTAAGTGTTGGTAAAGAGAAGTTGTTGGTCACACGGAAACAGAGCAAAATCTATTCTAAACTATGCATGGCACTAAAGAAATGTGAATGCAAAATTTAACAAAAAAAATAACTCATAGCATGAACTCAATAACTCATAACATGAACTCAGTCCAATTCATTCATTAGAAATATGTTGGAATAACTTGAGAAAAGGATAAGTTTAATGCAATGAGGTTCTTCTAAGTAAACAACAACCTACAATATCACAGAGAAAATCTCATCCATGGCTAGAAATTTGTTGGAACACATTTGGAAAAAATAGTATGCAACATAGTGAGGAACTCTACTCTAAATTAATCTATGACACTGAAATTAATCCATTCTACAACTCAAAATACTGTTAAGCCTCATTCAAGAGTTAGAAATCTTTTGGAATAGCTTTGGAAAAGAGGCAGTTTGTGAAATTATGAGAAATTGCATAACAATCAAGACTTCAAAATGACACTACCAATTCTTGTTCCTATGATAATGATGTATTAGTAGAAATTAAGAACAAGAGTAGTTTGTAAATAATGAAGGCCGTTAATTCTAATTTAACAAAACTAGAATACAACTAGCTAATAGAACTAGAAATACAATGGATAGAACTGAACTAGAATGCAATCATTCAAACTTGAAATACAGTGGAAAGAATTGAACTAGAGTGCCATTAACCTTTGGAGTATTACAACTGAACTAAAATGCAAATAATATCTAAAATACTACAGCTATATCTCATTCAGTTTTAGTGATATTTTGGAACAATTCGTAAGAACAAGACTAGCTGTAACATTTGATGTGAATGAGCATAAAAACATAAAGTTTAGAAAAATGAAACTAAGCTCTAAAATACTACAGCTATGTCTCATTCAATGTTAGTGATATTTTGGAACAATTCGTAAGAACAAGACTGGCTGTAACATTTGATGTGAATGAGCATAAAAACATAAAGTTTAGGAAAACACAACTAAGCTCTAAAATACTACAGCTATGTCTCATTCAGTGTTAGTGATATTTTGGAATAATTCATAAGAACAAGACTGGCTGTAACATTTGAAGTGAATGAGCATAAAAACATAAAGTTTAGAATTCTACTTGAATTAGGAATGAAACAAGGCTAAAGTTGCTTATCTAAACAGTATGCACAGAGCTTCTCGGGCAGTAGGGGCCCTCTACCACTGGATTAGCACACAAATCTACTCAAGATTACTTCAGATCTGGTATTAAAGTTGCTCTTCTTTCATTAAAGGAAAAATACTTCAAAAACAGAGTATTACGGTCTTTTGAGATCTAACAACAAAACATCAATTTAGCTAACTGTCTCTCGGCTTCCCGAGTCATTCTTATAAGAGAAATACATAACTGCCCTAGAGAAGAAATAGGGATAAGTGTATTTTTCAATTAAAATCAAACTAGAACTCTTGTGGAGGCCTCGTACTTTGCTGGAGACATCTATAGAGTCCTTGTCCTGGTAGGAATCTGCTTCTTAGTTTTGGTCTCTTCCACGTGCATAACCACCTGTAGATTCTTACTCAAACTTCGTAGAGGGCAAGAAATGATGTAGGAGTGTTGTGGAATGTAACCATATGCGTTTTTCCTTTAAGTGACACCTATAACCTGTGTGAACATGAATATCGCTGCGAAATAGGCGATTGGATACAGAATGGTTACATTCTGTAGCTGAGTCTAGTAAAAAATTACTACAACAACAAAACTACAAAAATATAGCAAGTCAGTCATTGTATACATTCCTAAAGTGACTTTAATCAATCCTATTGATCCTTTAAGCCTATAATTGATAAGGGACAAAGGAAATGAAGTGAAATTTGGTGAAAGAAGAGGACATCATTGGGGCTCAACATACCCCCACTACAAAGCTTTTGCATGTCCTCATGCAATCAATTCATGTATTCTGAGACTTCTGCTAGGACATCTAGGCTCCTTCTTCTGATTTGCCTGATATTTAATGGCCTCCTAGGCTTTCTTATGACCAACTTGAATCTCAAATTTATAAGTGTCCTGCTCAAATTTTTGTTTTTCTTCTTCAACTTCTCACTGGCCTTGTACAATTTTTCCATTTGCAGAGAGAGAGTTGTATTCATATCACTTTTCAGCTTAACTTGCTCCCTTAAAATTTCATTTTCATTCTTTATATGCCTGTTGAGTACTTCTAATTCATATTTGTCTCTTCTTAGTACATCAATTGCAGATTTTGGTGGGCTAGGAGTTATTCCTCTACTTCCTGAGGCTCTCTTTTCTAATGACTCAACATAATAATAGATTTGTTGTTGTGCTGGATCTATCTCTGGAGTTCCTTCATCAAGATCCTCTTTGTACTAGTACTGAGGTGATCTAGCAGTTGGTGTCTCTTCATCCTCAATGTTTATGATTCCCGTTTGTCTAACCTCTGTTTTCTTCAATATACCTCTAAGCTTGTGGCTTCGTCTTGCTTGAGATGGTCCTTCACTTCTCTCCTTGGCATACCTTCTTATCATCTTCTCCTTTTTAAGCTGTTTCTTAATTTCAGCCAATTTCTCAGAAATTATCTCCTCACTGTCCTCTTGTATGGACTTACCAGTTTTAGTTTCAACAGATTTGGAAATTTTCCTTCTTCTGCTTCTTCTTGTGAGTTTTCCTTCAGATGGAGATTCCTTGGGTTCTTCAAAGTGATTTCTCACTAGGAACTCATCCCAATTGTCTCCCACCTTTCTCAAATGATGTTCAATTAGAATTTTAACTAGGCCATGGTGATACAAAGTGGTTTCCAAGAATTGAACCCTCTTTTGAACATTAGAGGCCATTCTCTTTAGGCTATGAAGTAAGAAAAATGGTAAATTGATTTCTTCATCTAAGAAATGCATCATTAACCAAATATGATAAATATATAAGGTACCAAACCTTCCCTCACAAGTTATAAACTTTTGCAAAATGAGCAACATATTCCGCCATTTATTCTTCAGTGCTGAGCTAGGAATGCCCGTCTTAAAAATTGAAATATCCATACCTGGTGTTTTGAGCACTTGCCTCCATGCCTCATTATGAAATTCCTTATTTTCGAACCATCGTTCACCTTGCCTGGGTAATTCCGCTGCTTCTGCAATGAAAGATTCTGTAATAGTGAATTTAACATCTCCTATTTCAACTTTTGCTCCATTGAAGGACCGTGAAAATGTCTTAGTTACCTCTTTATGAAAACCATTGAATTTTTCCAAAAACTGTAACCACCCAGCCTGCTGTAGCATTTCTCTAAGCTGTGGGTAACCCTATAAGTATTTGGTTCCGACTAGTTCGGACCTTACTATGAGACCCATGGCTTCTTTTCTCAACCTTCAATTTACTTCTCTTCTATTCACGGTGAAAATGACTGTAGAGAGTTGTTTTTACCCCAAAGGTACCTTCTCTGTTTATGCAGTAGGAATTAGCTACGGAAGGATGACATGAAGAGGTTATAGAATGAGTGAAATATGGTGAGGGTGATTCACACGAATTAATGAGTTTGAGAGCCATCATGGAAGAAAAGACCGCGGAAACATCTCGTGAGAAATTCAAAATCATCACTGAATACTTCGGGCTAGTGACGTGATCAAATAGGTCACTTTAGTATTTAACCGTTAAGTTTTAAATGAATATTTGATATGGAAAAATGGAAGGGATTTTGTCCAAAGATTTTATGATAGGTTTAATAGGCATGATCAACACGAATAATCAAAACAACTTTTTGAATCATACATGACTTAACTATACTATAACTTTCATATTCTGTCATCATAATAATTTCTCAGCTTTACCTTTGCCTTTCCTTTAATTTTTGCGGTTTTGATATACTTTGTCCTCTTTTGAAAATCATTGATTCTTCAGTCTTCATAATCCCTTTGATTTTGCTTGTTGTCATAGGTGTGCAGGATCAATTTGCTGCTGAACAAGTGATTACTGGATAGTTGCCTTCAGGATATTTGGCTGCAGAATGTCTAGCTGGCTACAGAATGTCTGGCTGCAGAATATACCTATAGAAGCTTTTGAAACATGGAATGAAATGTTGTATGAAGTGAATTAGAATGGATCATGAAATATGGTGTAATGGAGCATGAGTGAAGTGAAATGTAATGGAATGAAATGGATCATAAATGTAAAGTGGAGTGAAATATGAAAAGTGGTCTGCAACTTATGATTTGTAATATTCAATTGCAGAAAGAGATCAAATTTAAAAATCTGAAATGAAAATGAAGTGGACCATGGAATGAAGTGAATGAAGTATGGATGAATGGAGTGAATGAAATATGAATGAATGGAGTGAATGAAATATGAATGAAGTGAGACATGATGGAGTGAGACTTATGATTTTGTGATAGCTGCTTGCAGAAAAAGAACAAATTTGAAAAGATAAAGTGTCAGAAGGATTTTGATTTTCACTTTATCTTTTCTGTATAAACATGTTAATCAGTGATTATTTTTCATGTTTATACTTTTTTTTTTTTCATGCATTTGAATTCAGAAAATTCAACTAAGTTGATGAAGAAGAGAAATTCTTCTTCATTAACTTCACATCACTGTTTTCCTGGAATCTCTTGACAAATTATTCTCTTGAAAGTGGTTTATGATACAACTTCAATCTATGACTATTTACAAGAAAAGTGACATTCTCTTCATCTATTGTCCTCATTTTTATTGCTCCATTGTCAAAATTTTTTATAATTTCATATGGCCCAAGCCAATGTGTTTGAAATTTACCTTGAAAATCTTTGAACTTTGAATCAAATAAGAGAGCTCAGTCACCTTCTTTGAACTTCTTTTCCTTGATGTAATTATCATGCCATCTAGTCCTTTGCTATTGGACTATACTTGTTTTCTGGACTGCATATTGTCTGATCTCATCCAATTCATTAATATGCTCCAATCTATGCTTTTCTGCTTCTGTTAGATCTAGTCCTAGCTGAACTGTCATTTTAAAAGTTTGAATCTGAAACTCTATGGGAAACAAAACTTGTTTTCCATAAACAAGTTCATAAGGAGTATGGCCTGTTGTGCTTCTCCATGTAGTTCTATAGGCCCACAAGGCTTCAGGAAGCCTGTCTGCCCAATCTCTTCTATGTAAATGAACAATCTTTGTTAGGATCCCTTCAATGACCTTATTAGTAGATTCCACTTGACCATTTGCTTGTGGATGATAGGGAGTATATTTTCTGTGTCTGATTTTGTACCTCTCCATCATTTGTTCCACTAGCCTTGATGTGAATTGAGCTCCTTGATCTGTAAAAATTTCTCTTGGGACACCAAAACGAGTAAAAATATCCTCAAAAAGAAAATTAACAACAGATAATTCAGTAGCAGAAAGTAATGGCTTGGCCTCTACCCATTTGGTAACATAATCAATGCAAACTAATATATATTTCTTTTGTCTTGATGGAGGAATAATAGGTCCTACAAAATATAAAGCCCATTTTTCAAAAGGTTCAATATGTACCTGAGGCTGCAATGGCATCTCACCTGAAGGAGAAGGTTTCCCTACCCTTTGGCAACTGTCACACCTTTTGACATACTCTTTAGCATCTTTAAAAAGGGATGGCCAATAATATCCTAAATGAAGGACCTTATAAGCTGTCCTCTTATCAGCAAAGTGTCCACCACAAGGTTCATCATGACATGCTTTGAGAATCTCAGGCATCTCATCTTCCCGAACACATCTCCTAATGATAAAATCTGGACCTGTCTTGTATAACTCATTAGCAACCCATGAATATTTTGCACTGTCATAAATGATATTTCTTTTGTCTCTTGCATTCATTATTGAAGGAAATTTCCCTGAAACTAAATAATTAGCAATGTCAGCAAACCAAGGAGTCTGAGTAGAAATTGCAAAAATATATTCATCAGGGAATTGATCTTCAACTGGGGTGTTGTCTTTGATGTTTTGGAGTCTAGATAGGAAATCAGCTACTGTGTTTTGTTTTCCAGGCCTATCTAGAATGATAATGTTGAATTCCTGTTAAAACAATAACCATCTTATAAATCTGCCATTAGTAATTGATTTGTTCATTATATATCTAATTGCAAAGTGATCCGTGTGAACAAAAGTTTCATAGTCTGTTATATAGTGTCTGAATTTTTTTATGGCATGAACAACAAATAAAAACTCTTTTTCAGTTACAGTATAATTTAACTCTGAAGGAGTCAAATTTTTACTTGTATAGTAGATGGCATAAGGAATCAGGTCTTTTTGTCCCAATACTGCTCCTAAAGCTGTATCTGAGGCATCTGTTGAAATATGAAAAGGTAACTTCCAATTAGGTCCCCTTAAAATAGGTGCTTCAGAGATTTTTGTTTTCAGGGTCTCAAAGGCTAACTGGCAATCAAGATTCCACTTGAATTCACAGTCCTTGGTAAGTAGTTTGAAAAGTGGAGATGCTATCTTGGTGAAGTTTTCTATAAACCTTCGATAATATCTTGTAAATCCGAGAAAACTCCTAACATCTTTTTGACAACTTGGAATAGATAAGTTATAAATGACTACAACTTTTGACTCATCAACTCTAATCCCATCCCCTGAAATGTGATGTCCTAAAACAATTCCTTCAGAAAACATCATAAAACACGTCTCATGACTTAGTGAAAGATTTGCTTCTTTACATCTCTTTAAAACTTTTTCCAAGTTTGCTAAGGCTTCTTCAAATGTGTTTCCATAAACTGTGAAATCATCCATATATACCTCCACATAATCATGTATTAGATCTGAAAAAATTCCTAGTACCGCCCTTTGAAATGTTGCAGGTGCATTGCATAGCCCAAATGGTAATACTCGGTAAGCATAGGTACCCCAAGGACAGGTAAATGTGGTTTTGTCTTGATCTTCACGTGCTACTTGAATTTGGTTATAACCACTAAACCCATCTAAAAATGAGAAGTAATTTTTGCCAGCTAATGTATTTGACACCTGATCTATGAAAGGTAGGGGAAAATGATCTTTAAGAGTAGCTTTGTTTAACTCCTGGTAGTCAATACATACCCTCCATTTACCATTTTTCTTTGGCACAATTACCAAAGGAGAAACCCACTGACTATCTGAAATGGGATAGATAAAGTTGGCATTTAACAATTTCTGCAATTCTTCTTTAACAATTTCCTTAAGATTTGGATTCATCCGTCTTTGAGGTTGTCTGATTGGTTTACAATTTTCCTCTATGTAGATGTGATGAGTGAAAGTCTTAGGGCTTATCCCTTTCATATCAGTGTACTCCCATGCATATGCAGAAGAATGTCTCTGTAATATCTTGACTAGCTCTTCTTGTTGAGATTTCTCTAGGTTATTGTTTATGTTTAAAGTTTTGCCTGGAAATATCTCAATTATAGAGCTGCCAAATTTATCCATGAAATAAAGAGACATCTGTCTTGATGATAAAAACTCAATGTTGGATTCTTCTTGAAATTGTTCATGTTTGTATTCCAAAGAAGATTCAAAGTTTTCTAAGGTATTCAAAATCTGGCTATCTTCACTAATTTCTGAAATTGTGAAGAGAGGTTGTATGTCTTCTTCATCCTCAATCCATTGAGTATCATCTAATTCTGTAATTTTTTTTGTTGGAGGATACAAGGTAAATTTCTTGGTTGAACTACCATTAGAGATGTACATATCACCGGATCTACAACTAATGAAAGCATCAGCTGTAGCTAACCAAGGTCTTCCTAATATAATATGGTGTCCTCCTAGATTATTCTTAGGAGTTAGGATCATAAAATCCACAGGATACTCCCAAGAGTCTAGGGACACTGGAATGTCTTCTATTACCCCATCAGGTTTGATCACAGATCTGTCCGCTAATTGTAATAATGTGGGTGTAAAAAGAAGATTAGGAAGTTTCAGTTTATCCATGATTTGTCTACTCATGATATTGATTGCTGCTCCTAAATCAATAAGTGTGTTTTGGATTTCAGTTCCATTGATGTGTATTTTAACAACTATATTTCTGGGTCTAGATACTTTGGAATGGAAATCTTACCCATCATGATATCTGCTATTTTTCTTGCCAGTTGAATTTTCTTTGTCTCTCTTATTATTTTTCCTGTTTTCTTCATGCTCAACTCCTTTATTGTCTTTGTTAAGATTGGAATTTCCTTGATAGCTTGCAATAATGGGATATTAATACAAACATTTCTCAGCTCATCTAGGAAATCATAATTAGGCACCATAATTTTTTTTTTACACCCCTATCAATTTGTAATCTTTTTGGAAAGGGAGGTGTAGAAGTGGATGTTGATGGCTGCTCTAATATAGGAGTTGAAATTATTGGTTATTTTTGTTTTGATTTTTCAATGTTTGGGTCTTGGAAAGGTGTTCTCTTCAAGACTTTTATTCACCAATAGAGAATTTTCCTCAGAGTTGTTTTGCTCTTGTATGATTACAGAAGGTTTCTTCTTTTCAAGTATTCTTCCAGACCTAAGTTGAACATCATTAAGGTCTAAAGGAGTAATAAAATAGGTTGGAAACTGTTGACCTTCTATCATGTATGTGTTCTGAGGATGTTTATTGTTGGGGTTTGGTATGGGTTGGGCAGGCAACTGATTTGTTTTCTGAGGAAATGGTAATGGAAGTGGTGAATTTTGATGTTGTGGATTTTGAGGATTCTGTTGAGAATTTTGTTGAAAATTTTGTTGAGGAGGGAAATGTGGATATGGTGGATAGGATGGTGTATATTGATAGTACTAAGAGTATCTTCCATAGGGATTTTGTGCTCCTTGTGCCCAAGTTTGAGATTTATTTTGGAATTGGGGCCAAGGTTGCTGCCAAGAATTCCAATTTGAAGGGGGTTGATTATACAGTTGATCATGGAATCTTTGTGTTTGAGGTCCTTGCCAAGGCCTCCTGGAGACAAAATTGAGAGATTCTGTGGAATTTGTAGGGATTTATTCTTGAAAGACAGCTTTAAGACCAGGAAGTGAAGGACAACTCTTGGTCTCACATTTTTCTGAACAAATTACATAGGTCTCTACTACTTTTTCATCCAAAGGACACTCTCTCAAGGCATGCTTCTTTCTACATTTGGGACAAAAAATTGCTAAGGCATCAGATTCAGCTCTTTGCTTGTTTTGTAACTTAAGGGTGTCTATTTGTTCACTAATAATCCCTAAAATATCAGATTTGAATTCATCAATCATATGTCCTATTTCTTCCCTACTTACTGTCCCAGAAGCAAACTTACTTTCCCTTGCAAGAGCAGGGTCTCTTGGTCCTTTTATAGTTTTAGATTTCCCTCTTGAAAGGTTGATACATAATTCAGCTATTTCAAGTAATGTGAGCTGAGATATATCCCTTTTTCCCATCATGTTAAGGATATCTAACCATTCATCCCTAATTGTCTTCAACATGAGGGCTTTCAAAGTATCTTGGTCTAAGTTTTCCATTTTTTCCCTCTTGATGTTATAGTTAAACCTCTCCAACAAATCTTCCAAATTTTCATCCTCTTTTTGTAACCTTTTAAACACTTCCTCCTTATGGTTGAATGGCATACAGTAATCCAAATACCTCTCTAGAAATTCCTGTTTCATGTCTTCCCATGTCCTAATAGAATTGTTGATCAAACTCATAAACCATTTTAATGCTGCTCCTTTCAATGTTGAAGAGAATAGTTTAAGTTTTTGGGCATCTTGTAAGTAATCATAGGTTCTACATAGGACTTCGAATTCAAATATGAAGGTTTTAGGATCTTCAGTTTTGAGTCCATAAAAGTTTGGAAGGACAGAGGGTGAAATGTTTTTCATAGTTGCATTGGTTTCTTCATCTACTATAGGAAACCCAAAAGAGCTTCCCATTTCCCTTCTACCTCTTCCTCTGCCTCATTCTTCACCTCTACCTCCTTCTCTTTCTGCACCTCTACCTCCTTCTCCTCTACCTCTACCTCTACCCCTACAAATAGTGTGTGTTCTCCATTAAAGAATCCTCCTTTCCCTTCTTCTGCCATAGTTGATTCTTCTGTGGAAGTTGAAAAGTTTATGTCCCTAGCAGGGGTCCCTGAATCTTCTTCTAAGACAGGTTCAGTGGATAAAGTGGAAGGTCTTTTTAATGGAATATATGATCTTAAGTCCTCTGGAAGTATATGATCAGTAAATGATGGAATGTGGGTTTGAGTTGGAGGTGTGCTAACTTTTGGTCTCGGTGGAACAAGTGGTGTTCGAGGAATCAAGCTTTTGCTTCTTATGAATCTATCCCTTGAGTCTCTTTCTCTACGCATATCATTGTTTTTTGGAGGTAAGAAACAAGGCTACCTATTTACACTTCCCCGACAACGACGCCAAAATGTCTGCTCAACTTAGTGTTCCTAAATTGATGTCATAAGTTGTCAACCAGGGCTAGTAAACTATTGAAGTGAAGTGCACTATATGTGCCTAGGTATCTGTTTCTTAATTCGTTGTGTTTAGTGTTTTTCCAATGTTTTTGGTTTTGTGTTTTTATTCTAAGAGAAAAAGAACTAAGTGTTGGTAAAGAGAAGTTATTGGTCACACTAAAACAGAGCAAAACCTATTCTAAACTATGTATGGCACTTGCGAACAGAAAATGCAAAACTTAACAAAAAAAGTAACTCATAGCATGAACTCAATAACTCATAACATGAACTCAGTCCAATTCATTCATTAGAAATATGTTGGAATAACTTGAGAAAAGAATAAGTTTAATGCAATGAGGTTCTTCTAAGTAAACAACAACCTATAACATCACAGAGAAAATCTCATCCATGGCTAGAAATTTGTTGGAACACATTTGGAAAAGATAGTCTGCAACATAGTGAGGAACTCTACTCTAAATTAACCTATGACACTAAAATTAATCCATTCAACAACTCAAAATATCACTGTTAAGCCTCATTCAAGAGTTATAAATATTTTGGAATAGCTTTGGAAAAGAGGTAGTTTGTGAAATTATGAGAAATTGCAGAACAGTAAAGACTTCAAAATAACATTACCAATTCTTGTTCCTATGATAATGATGTATTAGTAGAAATTACGAACAAGAGTAGTTTGTAAATAATGAAGGCCGTTAAGTCTAATTTAACAAAACTAGAATACAACCAACTAATAAAACTAGAAATACAATGGATAGAGCTGAACTAGAATGCAATCATTCAAACTTGAAATACAATGAACAGAATTGAACTAGAGTGCCATTAACCTCCGGAGCATTACAACTAAACTAAAATACAACTAATCTCTAAAATACTACAGCTATATCTCATTCAGTGTTAGTGATATTTTGGAACAATTCGTAAGAACAAGACTAGCTGTAACATTTGATGTGAATGAGCATAAAAACATAAAGTTCAAGAAAACGCAACTAAGCTCTAAAATACTACAGCTATGTCTCATTCAGTGTTAGTGATATTTTGGAATAATTCATAAGAAAAAGACTGGCTTTAACATTTGATGTGAATGAGCATAAAAACATAAAGTTCAGGAAAACACAACTAAGCTCTAAAATACTACAGCTATGTCTCATTCAGTGTTAGTGATATTTTGGAATAATTCATAAGAACAAGACTGGCTGTAACATTTTATGTGAATGAGCATAAAAACATAAATTTTAGAAAACTACTTGAATTAGGAATGAAACAAGGTTATTTATCTAAATAGGACAGAGTTTGCGTAGGGGCCCTCTACCACCTGGACATTACACAAAAATCTACTCAAGATTGTCAGACCGGTATTAAAGTTTCTCTTCTTTCATTAAAGGAAAAATACTTCAAAAACAGAGTATTACGGTCTTTTGAGATCTAACAACAAAACATCAATCTAGCTAACTGTCTCTCGGTTTCCCGAGTCATTCTTATAAGAGAAATACATAATTGCCCTGGAGAAGAAATAGGGATAAGTGTCTTTTTCAATTAAAATCAAACTAGAACTCTTGTGGAGGCCTCGTACTTTGTTGGAGACATATGTAGAGTCCTTGTCCTGGTAGGAATCTGCTTCTTAGTTTTGGTCTCTTTCACGTGCATAACCACCTGTAGATTCTTGCTCAAACTTCGTAGAGGGCAAGAAATGATGTAGGAGTGTTGTGGAATTCAAGTATATGCGTTTTTCCTTTAAGCGACACCTGTAACCTGTGTGAACATGAAGATAGCTGCGGAATAGGCGACTGGCTACAGAATGGTTACATTCTGTAGCTGAGTCTAGTAAAAAATTACTACAACAACAAAACCACGAAAAATATAGCAAGTCAGTCATTGTATACATTCGTAAAGTGACTTTAATCAATCCTATTGATCATTTAAGCCTATAATTGATAAGGGACAAATGAAATGAAGTGAAATTTGGTGAAAGGAAAGGACATCTTTGGGGCTCAACACCGGGATTTCAGGAATAGTCATTGTAAACATTTGTATAACAAAGGCTCTGAAGCTGTGAGTCGGGGGTTGGCAATGTAAGTAATTGAGTTGCGTAACAGAACATTATTTATCAAGTTAATGCAAGTTAATTTCCTGTTACTCATGTGAGTTTGTGAGTATATCGCAACCTTGATGAGAGAGTTGGGCACACTCTCTGATTAGGTGCTGCGTATTTCCTATGAGTTGTTACTTCTGTTTCCTGTTTTTTATAAATTGCAATTGTTGTGACAATAGACGTATTTTCTGATACTCCTATGGTTGTGAATGCATTGTAAGCTTTACGATTTATTACCGACATTTCTTTATTTGATGTTACAATGATTATTGCTTTGTTTAATTATCGAATCCACAATTGATATAAGAATTGTGCCATTGTATTTGCATATACTTTGCGCATTAACCTTGCAATAAAAAATGCACTCGGATTGATGAATTTATGTGTGAAAGGGTTTGAATATTTATTCACACTTGAACACCAACATTTTGGCGTCATTACTGGGGAGGCTAACAAAGGTGCAAGAACACAATTCATATCGATCTAAGGATTAATCTCTCGTCTTAGGGAGGAAAATGCTACCCTGCTCTAGGTCTTGAGTGTAGTTGTCTGTTTTTCTTTCTGATTGATTTCCTAGGAACCAATCTCTCGTCCCAAGGAGGGAAATGCTACGCTGCTTTAAGTCCTGAACGTTAGCTATTTTATTTTCTTTGCTTTCTATTCTATTGATTTATTAGGGCCCAATCTCTCATCCTGGGTAGGGAAATGCTACTCTGCTCTAGGTCCCGAGCTTAATATTTCATTTGATTCACTTTATTTCTTTGATTTTTGTTAAAAACCCAATCTCTTGTCCTAGGGAGTAAATTGCTCTTTCCCTGCTACAGGTCTCGAGCGTAGAAATTTTTATTTATATGTTTTTATCCTCATCAATTGTATGAAAAAATATTCGAATAGAAGGGGTAGAGGAGGACCCCCAAAGAAAGGAAGAAAGGATTTGGGAAGGATCACCTATATACAGGAACTTATCGCGAAGGATAAATCATAAGCATCTTCACGGGCCACTGTCAAGGTAAGGACTTAGACGAAATACGAGGGGCAATCGGTTGTGCAGCCAATGCCATCCACAGTACCAGAGAGAACCCTTTAAATTATAGAAGAAGAGTTAAATAGAGTATCAATAGAAGGAATACCCCTGCTGTATGTAGAAGGAGAGGAAATTGCGAGCATGGAATCTATGGAATTGAGAAATTCTGCTGGGGAAGAAGAATAAATTCTAAGGAGTTTGCATCACCACGAGACCGAGGAAGTGTTGTGAAACCTCCTATGATTGAATCACCTCAAATATCAGTTGTAGAACCAGTCGAAATACCGGGTGAGTATTGGAGGATATTTATGGCACTTGCAACTTCCTCTATTGATTTCCCAATTGGGGACATCAGAGGTGATGCACCAATGAAACCTATCCCTTTAACATCTCTGCCCAATTTTCATGGGCTTTCCTTTGAATACCCCGATACATTCCTCTTTGAATTTGATATTGTCTGTCGGGGGTACGGTTATATTGTTGATGCTTAGAAATTGAAGATATTCCCTGCTACATTGAAGGGAACGACCTTGCGATGGTTCATGGGTTTGGGGGGTAAAAATATCTCCTCATGGGATGACATGAGAACCATTTTTCTAGAGAAATACTAAGATTAATGTAAGTCCCGTGATATCAAGGAGGAAATTTTCAAGTTTATGCAGAAAGAATATGAGAACATGGAAGATTGTGTGGAGCGATTTAAATATATGCTGCAGAGGTCGGGCCATAGTAATCTGGACAAAGATATTCTGAAGATCATCCTTCTCCGGGCATCTAGGGAAGACTCTTTGGAGCTTTTAAATATAGTAGGAAAAGGGGATATATCGAAAGAATATTTCGATACTATCTGTGAGCTGTGCATCCAATGTTCACAAGGGGTTGTGAGAAATAGACAAGGAATTCGATCATCAAGGACATCCGGTGGAGGAATTACAAAGGCGGTGTTAGGTCTCTGTAATAAGCAAGATTGGTAGAGTCCGATCACAGAGTTAACATCATTTCAACCAACTTTGGGATTCTAGGATCTAGCCCTCCTGAATCCGGAGAGGGATCTCTCCAATATGTACAAAGATGGATATTGTCTTTGAAAGCTTAGGGTAATTATATTAGGCTAGTTATGAGGTCCAAGGGTTTTGTTTGGTCTTTTCGGATGATTGAACATAATTGTTGTCTGAGGCAGAAAGATCTATATGCAAATAGGTTCAAAGGTGAGAAGTTGCAAGCAAAAGAGTAAGCTTTGATCAAGAAGAAAGATGATGGCAAGTTTTCAATCCATTGGGCTATGGAGTCATAAGAGGATTTAATTGAAACATTCAGGTTCAAGAGTGATCTATGGGGCAAGTCATCTATGCCTAAGAATCTCTTTAAAGTTTGATTTATAGAATGGAATGATACAATAAGAAAGGGAAATGACAGATGCAGAACAAAGAGCAGCCCAGGATCTGGTAAGTACTTTCAAACTAGCCAGCCTTTGACCAAGCACTTAAGAGAAACATAGAAGCAAACTAGGATCTGGTAAGTACTTTTAAACTATCCAGCCTTTGATACACTTCCAATAGAATACATATAAAAACAAAGGGAAACTTGAAGGCAACTTTTGGAGTAGAAACTAGCGGGCAGGGCTCACCATAATCCTCCCCTAGCTCTTCTTTACTTAGTTACTTCCAAGACGATCACAGAGATAACACAGAATGGCCTAAGATCTGATAAGTACTTCGAAACTAGTCAGCTTTTAACACATCCTAAGAGAAACAATCAAATAGTTGAGCAAACAGGAAAGGGACTCAGGGCTAACCTTTATTTCCTCAATTCATCCTCACACAACATATATTGAAAGTAACATTTAAAAATAACATTCAACAGTGACAAAAGGATGAGGGAATGCCAACATCCGTGTACTTAGACTGAATTAAATCATTTTCAAATAACACAGTTGAAAGAAAACATTTAGATAAATATTTCTCAACCAGAGAAGGTTACTGATATACAGTAGGTCCTAACCCTGTTTAAACTGTTCTTTACAGTGGAAAATGAAACAAATTGAAAACAAAAACAAAATACAAGTTACAGTGAGAATAACATCACCATCAGCATAGACCAGGATCCCATAAATCAGCTTGTATTGATGCTTCAAACCGTTACAATCTTCGTATCCAATGTTTTAATCCATCTCTCTTCACAACCTAACCCATTCATATGCGCAGCTCCAAGAGCCGATGAAACCACTATTTACAGTCAAGAGTTTTCAGCTCAGTTACATAGAATGCTTCATCAATTACATTGACAACCAACTAATCCAACCCCTCACTCATCTTCTATTGAAGTATTTATAGAAGGATGAGGAGGTGAGATCTGATAAAAAGATATTAAATACAATTAATGCAGAATTAATGTCTTCCTGGCCCTTGGAGGCTCGATGAAGAAATCATACAGGTGTTCCACTGCATTAATGTGTTTACACTTATAAAATAAGCTCGGAGGGAGCTTTGTTTGACATTTGAGGCTCTGCGTACTATTAGGGTTACTCTACAAACGTTCTGTCATTAAATCTGGGGCAGAAATAACTTCTTTGGCTGCTTCGAGGCAAGATATCTGATTTGTTCAATAAATTTGGCCTCTGATTGAGCATTTTGAGGCAATAGGTGGCACTGCGGTGGTTGAGGAATCAATTTGCCTCAAAGTATGGCAGTGGAGGCAGTATGTCTGATGAACACTTTAGGTTTTGCTTTAAACTGTGTTTTAGATTGGGGATTAGGATTTTGATAACTGTCTTAGCCGTAATCCCCGTAAAAACTGTCTTCGACCTTCATCTGCTGTGCTTTGTCTTAAAAAAATGATACTCTTTAACTGTTCTCTTGAATCAAACAATGTCTTGTCGATGTGCAGGGCCGCGCAGGGCTCTTTAGGTTATTAATGCTCATGAAACATTGATAAATCATTTGATACAGAGCCCGTGAATGGTTCTTTTAGATAGCTCAAGGATGAGGGAACGTTCTTCCGAACTCCTGCTTTCTTCATCTTATAATGGAAAACCATTAAAACACCTGCAAAACACAAAAACAGTTAATAAATCCTGCGGAAATAGGTTTAAACTGCTTCGGATGGTGGGGGAGGAGCGTAGCCGTTGGATAAAAATATCTAACGGTGGAGATCGAGAGGCGTAACAACATATGAAACGAGCAAAAAAAAAAATAAAACACATGAAATGCGACGGAGAAAATGAAAGAGTGGTTCCAAAGAGAGGCTGAGTGGGGCGCATTGGAACCCGAGCCGTCGCATCCGGAGGAAACTGGATTTATGGAGATGTAATCGGATCAATCGCAATCGGGGGGAACACAGGGTGACACATATAAAAACTTCCGATTGCGATTGAGGAGGACGAGCGATAGCCGTTGGATCATGCATCAAACGGACGGACGGGATTTAATCGGGGGGAAGAAGAACTTGCGATCGGAGGAAATGGGAAGTGCGATGGCCGTCGGATCAGCAGGGGAATGGACGGCCCAGATTGAATCGGGAGATTGTAATCAGAGCACGGAGAAGGAGGCATGCGATTGCGATCGGAGAGGGGTTTGTGATTGAGCGCTGACCGTTAGATCTGAAGGCTAGAAAGAATCTTGAGGAGGAGAAGTTTCAAATCAAGTCAGGAGGATTTTCATGAATGGAAGGAGAAACTTATGAAAAGTAGAGGAATAATATGGAGAAAAAGGGGGAGAAAATGAAGAAGGTGGAGGGAAAAAAAGGAAAAAATGAAGGTCTTTCAGCAGTCTTCTACTTGGAATCAACAGAATTAAGAGGAACAGTAATGAGGATTTTGGACAGAGGCATGAGGCCTACAAGGAGTCTTCAAGAGCCAACAATTTTTAGTGATAAAATTTGTTCCTTGGAGGCTCAAAAAGATCTTAGCCACCTTTTTGGTATAACAAAATATTATAGGTGGCTAACAGTGGCTCCACTTGGGGATGGTGCCTTCTTGAAGGCATAAAAAATTCAGACTTGATTTATCTGGGACGCTGACTTGTGCCTGATCCATTGGATTGCTATTCTTTTGCTGGATGATCTTGTTTTGCTTCTGAAAAATAATATCAGTTATGAAAGAATACTGGACTTCATCAATACAACTTCTACCTACCCAATCCTACTGATCTAACATTTTTTCTTCATCAGAGTGCACTTGGATTGGCAAACTCTATTCACAACATTTTATTCTTTTGAAAACAGGAAATCTAATCTATTTCTACTCCTTATCTCTCCCCGAAATCAGATTAAACAGTTGAGCTCAGATATTTCTCTACCTAATCTACTGTCCGTTGGGATTAAACTGTCCAACAGACTTTCATTCTCTAAATTCTACAACAAAAATTTAAAAACAGTCAAGTCAAGATTAAGCTGTTTGACTTGCTGTGATCTATGGCATAAAAACAAGCTGCACATAGATTATTATTTGCAGAAATTGAACATCAAAAATTGAAGGCTTAGGATCTGAAAGTTTCTTATCACGACCTTCTCTCTTCTTCACAGCTCTGTTTTTGCTTTTGTTTGAGCTGTTCTTTGCCTTTCTCCTGGTTCAAGTTTTGAGCGGATTAGAACCAGGTCCTCTCTTTTATGACTCAGAAAAATAAAACAGTTTTGAGTCATCCTTTCTCTTGGAAACTTCGGTTCAGATTTTGAGTTTGTTTGAACCTTAATTTCTATCCTAATCTATCTACTGATAAGCCAAGATTAAACAGTTTGGCAAATCAAATTCGCTACCCTATCAGCAGAAAATTGAAAGCTAATTATTCAAGATTAAACAGTTTGACTAATTAGAAGTGTGTTTTAAGGAGTGGCATTTGAGCTTTCACACTTTCGGATTTACTTTTCTTTTTGGCATGGGGCCTTGCCTTTCTTGTTTTCATTTCTGCCCTCTTTTCATTTTTTTCTTTGTTTTTGTATTTTTGATTTTTCATAACTTTGAATGCGATGGTGGATGAAATATTCACAATGGAAAAAGAAAAATAAAAAGGCTTCAGAACACAAAATGGTTTAAGAAAGGTAATGCTTAAGCATCCTGCCATTGACAGGACCCCCAAACAATTCTGTTCCATTCAGCTCTTGTAAGAAGAATGCATTGTTTCCAGCAACTGAATGAATAGAGTAAGGGCCAAGCCATAGATTGTCAAATTTACCATGCTTTCCCTTGTCTTCCCTCTTTGAGTCCCACTTTAAAACTTTGTCCCCAATATTGAAATTGCTGGCCTTTTTTCTTCTATCAAATATCTTCTTAATATTGTCTTGCTTCTACAATGCTTTGTTATAAACCTCCTCTCTAGTTTGCTGAAGATGAATGGTCTGATTTATTCTTCTGATTATGTCATTTTCTTCAGTCTGCAACTCTTGAATTAACTTCATAACTGGCACACCAAGGCTGTTAGGAAAAATTGCATCTGTACCATACACAAGCTGGAAGGGTGACATACCAATGGATTTCTTCAATGTTAATATGTTAGCCCAAAGTGCATGGATCAACTTTGTGTGCCAAGACTTCTTGTTGTCCTCCAACAGTTTCTTGATTATGTTCACTAAGCTTTTGTTGGAAGACTCTGCAAGTCCATTACCTTGAGGGTAATAGGCCGTGGAGTGTCCCAATGTTATCTGATATTTGTGATAGAATTCCACCATATTCTTTGATCCAAATGCTACTGCATTATCTGTGATGATCTTGGTAGGACAGCCAAATCTGGAAAGGATATTGGTTTCTATGAATTTTATGATAACCGAATCATTGGCCTGCCTACAAGGAATGGCTTCTATCCACTTAGTGAAATAGTATGTGGCGGTAAGAATCCACCTATGCTGGGCAGAGGATGGTGGATGAATCTCTCCTATGAAGTCAAGACCCCACTGTTGAAAAGGAGCTTCAACAGTGATTGGATGCAGAGGAAGGGGTAATAATTTTCTCTTGCCCTCAAACAATTGGCATTTATGGCAAGTAGTTGTCATTTTGTGTACATCAGGAAAAAGGGTGGGCCAATAGAAACCAACCCTAAAAATTTTGTTGGCTGTTGACTTCCAGTACAAATGGCCTCCACACTCTCCTTTGTGGAATTCCTGCTTAATCTTTTCTGCATCAAACTCAGGCAAAAATTTAAGCAATATACCACTTGCATTTTTCCAATAAAGACATTTATCAATAATGCAATAGTTTACAACTTTTAACTTTAGGAATCTTGCCTTTGTTTTGGATAGACCAGGAGGTGTATTCAGATTAAGCAAAACATAAACAATATCAGTATACCAAGGAGAATTCACAAAATGATCTTCAACAATGGGAGTTGAGAATTCTTCTTGGTTATCCAAAGCATCGATCATATTAATATCAAGAACTTCACAATTTGATTCAGCCATTAATCTAGCTAGACCTTGGCCTTTGATGAGCTTAGTGGGTTTAATCTCTAAATCATATTCAAGAATTACAACAATCCACTTACCTCTCTTACCATCTGGGTCCTGTGTTAGAATATCCTTAACAATTGAATTTGGGACAAAGGCAATGATGTGTGAGTGAAGGATGTATACTCTGAAGTCTTTTAGAGCCTTTACCAAAGCAAAAGCTTGCTTTTCCATGATGTTATACTTCAAAGGGGCATCCCTCAATGCCTTGCTAAAGAATGCAATAGGCTGCTCTTGTCCTTGTGGATTTTTCTGTAGAAGGTCAACAGCTATGGTATGTTCTGATGCAAATGAGAAGATATAAAAATATTTTGAAAAATCAGGGCTTATGAGAACCGGTGTTTTGGTTAATGCTTGTTTCACCAGCTCAAAAGATGTCTTTGCTTCCAAGGTCCATTTTATCCCTTGCTCCTTTTTCAACATGTTTGTGATATTTCTAAGGAGCTTAGCTAGGTTAGGGATGAACCTTCTCAAAAAGTTTATCTTTCCAATGAAAGACTGCAACTCTTTGATGTTCCGAGGATGAGAGATTTGCAATATGGCCTCAATCCTCATGGGATCAATCTTTATACCCTCTTCTGAAATGATGTGCCCAAGAAGTTTACCTTCTTGGAGACCAAATAAAGTCTTCTTAGGGTTCAAAGATATCCCAAACTTTCTGCACTTCTCGAAAAATTTCCTCAAATGTTCTAAGTGTTCTTCATCTGTTTTTGAAAACACAGTTACATCATCAAGATAGATAATGATGAAGAAACCCAATTCTTCCGAGAATGCTATGTCCATGGCTCTCTGAAAGGTTGCTCCAGCATTCATTAGACCAAAAGGCATTTTCACATACACGAAAGTGCCCCATGGTGTAGTAAAAGCTATCTTTAATTGATCATCAGGGTGGACTAAGACTTGGTTATACCCTGAATAGCCATCTAGCAAAGAAATTCTTTTAGACCCCACCACCCTTTGCAAAATATGATCCATCTTGGGTAAAGGGTAGTTGTCTTTCAATGAAGCTTTGTTTAAATTTCTGAAGTCTATACAAAGCCTGATTTCTCCAGTTTTCTTCCTAACGGACACTAGATTAGATACCCACTCAGAATATCTAATAGGGAAAATAATACCAGCATCATGCATCTTCATGATTTCCTTCTTAACCAATGGCAACTGGACAGGGTTTATTCTGTGCAGTTTCTGTTTGAATGGTTTTTGGTTCTCTTTAAGAGGAATTTTGTGCTGTATTATTTCAGTGTCATAGGATTTAAGATCTTCATAACTCCACGCAAAAACATTAGAAAAATCTTTGAATAGTTCTATGTATTTGAGTTTAATGTGAGCTGGCAAAGTTTTGGACAGTTTGATCATTTTCGGTTTTTCCTCACTGCCTATATTGCACTCCTCTACTTCAGTCTCTATAGGTTCCAGTTTTGGTTTATTGGCCACATCGTTAAAATCAAACAATTATTCTAGAGGGGCCAAACCCTTGGGCAAACTATCATCCTTAGAATGCAGAGTTTCCAATTCCTCTGTTTCAGATTTTGCACTCCATTCTGTTTGGTTTGTAAGTTTGCTAGTTTGAAGGTTAATGTCTATAAGCTCAGGAGACGGTTCTTCTTCACCAAGAAAATTTTCTTCAATGCAATCTGTATCATAATCTGAATCTGAACTCTGGAGTTCAAATTCATTTCTGAATTTCATGAAATCTTCTATTTGTTTATCTCCATCAAACACCTGCCAATATTTCTTGTTATTCGGGACAGCTGGTCTGAATTTTATCTGAGACGTGTCATCATATAGTATTGGGCAGGTTCTAGCAGCAAAGGCTAAATTGTGGGCTGCAATATTTCTTTTCCTCATGACAAAAGTCAGGTTGGACTCCTCAAATGTTTTCAAAAGATCCATGACATCATTTCTGTAGGCCCTAAGTCTGGGGTGATTTGCATTATACTCCCCATTAACTTGCCTAATGATTAATTCGGAATCGCCATATACATTGATTCTCTTGGCACCTAACTTTTTCAGTAAATGTAAGCCTAAGAGCAGGGATTCGTACTCCGCTATGTTGTTGGAACACTGAAAGTTTAATTTACATGAAATACATTATGTATGATTGTTTTCAGTGTTAGTGATCCAGACACTTGCACCAACATTCGTTCTGGTGCATGACCCATCAAAATACATAGTCCAGAGAGGAACATTTTCAGTTTTATTGTTTTGGTGTATGTCCTTTATATAATTTGATTCCTCAAGTTTTTCATCGGGTTGAGGATCGTCTTCTTGACTGTCAAGTTTTAAGTTTAATGGATTGATGACTTGCAGTTCAAGACCTGTGTTTAGTTTGCTAGGATTTTTATACACAATAGACTATTTCGGTAGTTCAGCGTTGTGTTCCTCTTCCTCCGTTTCAGCCATTGATTCTGTTGAAATGATTTGTTCTGTAAGTGTTTCATCATTAAACATGATAAAAGAATCAAGGCTTGTGCTTACAGCGTACAGAGGAGAGTTTTGAGGCTGGTCTTGACTTGTCACTGTATACTGCATATGGGTTTCCTTGTAAAGTCTTCTAGTCTGATTAAAAATAGGGATAGTCGCATAGGTCATGTCCATTTGCATAGTTCCTTGTAACTTAGCCCCCCAAGATCTTGATAAAAGCATTCCATACTTTGGGGGTACATCAGCCACAACAACATCCATGACCAAACATTTGGCTGGAATCTGGGCTAAGTTAACACAAAGATATTTTATCAATCCTAGACATTTAACTCTACTTGAGTCAAAGGAGTACAAGTCTTTGTAAGGTCTGGTAATTTCAAGACCCAGGCTTTCCATTACGGCTTTTGGCATTAAATTATGGGAAGCGCCCGAGTCATGCATAGCATTGTGCAAAATTTTGTCATGAATGTTTAAGCTTACGTAAAAGGGAGGGACAGGACCTTCTTGAAACTTTCCTTCAATCTTTGGACCAAAAATAAGCTCTGGTTGGTCATCATTAAGATTGAGTGTATCTTCATTATCTTCTAAGTTCAAAGCCTTCAAAATTTTGGACCTATATACATGTTGGGAAGCTAACTCAGTCAAAGGAACATAAATTTTGATCTTTGAGATTTCCTGTTCTAGGCTGAAAAGGTTTTGACTCTTTAAAGCATTGATTTCAGCTTTGTTTACTGCCACTTTATCAGCAATAACAGCTTGCTGATTTGGTTTATCTACAGTTGAAACAATTGTTTTACCAGGAGCACTAACCAGGGTGTTAGTACTGCTAATGTTTGCACTCTGTTTTTCAATATTCTGAGTGTCTTTCTCTTTACCACTACCAGAATTAACAACCACTGTTTTGTTTTTTTGGTTGATTGTTTTAGAGTTGGTTGCAGTGCTGTTTTGAGAAGGCTTGTCAGAGGTTTTATTGTTGGGGGTTCGTTGATTAGATTTGCTTCTGAGTTCATATTCCTTTGAAGGTTCTATGAGAGCGTTTTCCATGTTCTGATAATAATTTTCATTATCATCTCTTTTGTCATCGTAAGGTGTATAAAGACCTTGTTTTTTATCATAATGAACCTCGAAGCTATCATCATCTACCCCAAATAAGTTTATATCATCCTCCTATGTTATTTGTTCTGTTTGCTCAACCTCACTTAAAAAGTTTTGATGAAAGGGAGGAGTGATCTGTTGATCATCTTCCCGGGGTCTATTTGGAGGCTGATTTCTTCTAATATTCTGATTCTGGCTTTGGTTTCTGTTTTGAGGAGCGTTCTGATTTAGACTTTCTTGCGCTCTCTCTAGAATGCTCATTTTCTTCATCATTTCTTCCATCATTATTTCCATCTTTGAGCTTGAAGTAGAAGGGGTGGGTTCCTCTCTAAAATACACTCTCTTTTCTGTTTTAATCCTTGCCCTTTTCTCCATTAAGTTTACTTCCACAGAAAGGGCCCCTCTTTGCATGTCTTCAAGGGTTGAAAAATCTCTTTCCCTGAGTGAATAGGTCATGTCAGGATCAAACCCTTCAGGAAATTTGTTTAAAGCTGAGCCTTGAGGAGGTTTCAATTCAGGGGAGAGTGCATTATAGACACTGTTAAACCTAGTACAATAAGCTTGTACACTCTCCCCAGGGTTCCTATGGAGATTGTTATAGTCGGCAAAGACTTGGAGAGGATTCTTCCTTACTTCCCATTTGTTTAAGAATGTTTGATGGAAGCCTTGGAGATCATTAATACTGTGGGGGGCTAAACCTTTAAACCATTTTCTTGCTTCTCCCCCCAAACTTTGAGCAAATAGTCTAAGCTTGACAGAATCATCATCTATTTCATTTCTGTCAAAGTAGTCATTCATCTTGTCCACATGTTGAGATGCTGTTATAGTATTGCTAGCATCATACAATGGAATTTTGGACTGATAGTCCTGTGGAAGATTGACTAATGGTGCAAGAAGGACTAAGGGAGCATACCATGCTGCCATGATAGGTGGTGGATTTACAAGAGGAGGTGTGGGTTGAAGTGGAGTGGTTTGAACAGTGGATGATGGGTGAATGGAAGTGGATGGAACAACAGTAGATTTCTGAGCTGATCTTGGATGAGAGGCACCTAGATTATGTAGAAAATGTAAATCAGGGGGTGTTGATTCTCTATCCCCAAAGGGTTCACTTGTTTCGGGAGATGAAAGTGAAGGCTCAGAATCTAACTGATCTAAATCGCCAAATGACCTAGTCCTGAATGGGTTTAATAAGTCAGTTTGTGATTTCTGAAGAGCTGAAAGATTGTCAGGGACCGAATTAGCTCTTAGGGGTGATCTGAAAACAGTTGAAAATTGTATCTTAGGAGACTTCCTAAGAATTCTTTCTGGGTTATCAACTATCTCAGGTGAATCAGGGTCAGGATGGGCTCTATTGTAAATATTTTTGGGAGCCACTATGCTAAGTTTTAGACCCAACTAAAATAAGAAAAGTTCAACCGGATATGACAATCTTCGAGAGGTCAACTAATATGTTTTCTCACTTCTAATCCTACAGCCCTTTAGCTAGGTTTGATGGATGTTGTAATGATGAGGGTTCTTCCCAGTGGAGTCTTAAGGTCTGTTTAGGATTGTGGAGTCGCCAGGTGGAAAGTCTGGAGTGTTTTCGAAGGAGTACACTGTCCACCACGGTGTTTGTGAAACATTCCTTTTCAAGGATATCTCAAAACACAACAAACTCTAACCAGAGATTGACTGGGAGGGCATTCACCAGATATGTCACGTCAAAAAAGAGGATGAGATCCGGAGGCTACCTGGCCCTTTCCAGACTCTGTCTTAAGAGTATAGAGTAAAACACATCAAAAATGTAAACAAGATATCAAAAACTAGTGTTTTACTACCGATCTGAAATGTTTTTGGTATTTTATGAATTGTTTTTATTTGTGGTTTAAAAGAATGTCCTGATTTTTCCTCAAAACTTAGCTACGGTTATGAAACAAAGACAGTCTATCCTTATGGCTAAGCTAGCTGATTTTCCAAGGTTAGATAAAAACTTAAAAGAATCCTAGGGTTGATCGAGTTTGTCACTGATTCAAACAAGTCTCATCATGATTACCATTTCTTGGTAGTGCTTGAAAAAAGCTGATTTTTACTCTCAAGGTCTTATGAAGTTTCTGGGTAAGGAGTCCCCAGCGGAGTCGCCAGAAATGTTAGGTTCTGGTGGCTCAGGCTGGTTAATAAATCAAGTGCTCTATGAACCAAATATCTGATGTCGTATGATTATCTTTAAATGAAAATGATTTGGGGTTCTTCCCCAGCGGAGTCGCCAGAAATGTTAGGTTCTGGTGGCTCAAGCTGGTTAATAAAGCAAGCGTTCTATGAACCCAACCGCAAGCTTCTTTATGAATGGAGTTGAATGTAAAAGAATCTGAGTTTTGTTCCCCAGCGGAGTCGCTAGAAATGTTAGGTCTCTGTAATAAGCAAGATTGGTAGAGTCCGATCACAGAGTTAACATCATTTCAACCAACTTTGGGATTCTAGGATCTAGCCCTCCTGAATCCGGAGAGGGATCTCTCCAATATGTACAAAGATGGATATTGTCTTTGAAAGCTTAGGGTAATGATATTAGGCTAGTTATGAGGTCCAAAGGTTTGGTTTGGTCTTTTCGGATGATTGAACATAATTGATGTCTGAGGTAGAAAGATCTATATGCAAATAGGTTCAAAGGTGAGAAGTTGCAAGCAAAAGAGTAAGCTTCGATCAAGAAGAAAGATGATGGCAAGTTTTCAATCCATTGGGCTATGGAGTCATAAGAGGATTTAATTGAAACATTCAGGTTCAAGAGTGATCTATGGGGCAAGTCATCTATGCCTAAGGATCTCTTTAAAATTTGATTTATGGAATGGAATGATACAATAAGAAAGGGAAATGACAGATGCAGAACAAAGAGCAGCCCAGGATCTGGTAAGTACTTTCAAACTAGCCAGCCTTTGACCAAGCACTTAAGAGAAACATAGAAGCAAACTAGGATTTGGTAAGTACTTTGAAACTATCCAGCCTTTGATACACTTCCAATAGAATACATATAAAAACAAAGGGAAACTCGAAAGCAACTTTTGGAGTAGAAACTAGCGGGCTAGGCTCACCATAATCCTCTCCTAGCTCTTCTTTACTTAGTTACTTCCAAGACGATCACAGAGATAACACAGAATGGCCTAAGATCTGATAAGTACTTCGAAACTAGTCAACTTTTAACACATCCTAAGAGAAACAATCAAATAGTTGAGCAAACAGGAAAGGGACTTAGGGCTAACCTTTATTTCCTCAATTCATCCTCACACAACATATATTGAAAGTAACATTTAAAAATAACATTCAGCAGTGACAAATGGATGAGGGAACGCCAGCATCCGTGTACTTAGACTGAATTAAATCATTTTCAAATAACACAGTTGAAAGAAAACATTTAGATAAAGATTTCTCAGCCAGAGAAGGTTACTGATATACAGTAGGTCCTAACCCTGTTTAAGCTGTTCTTTACAGTGGAAAATAAAACAAATTGAAAACAGAAACAAAATACAAGTTACAGTGAGAATAACATCACCATCAGCATAGACCAGGATCCCATAAATCAGCTTGTATTGATGCTTCAAACCGGTTA
This sequence comes from Pinus albicaulis, assembly GCA_034641835.2. Taxonomy (NCBI): domain Eukaryota; kingdom Viridiplantae; phylum Streptophyta; class Pinopsida; order Pinales; family Pinaceae; genus Pinus; species Pinus albicaulis. The sequence goes on along the minus strand of CM076577.1, from coordinate 291,503,952 downwards.
CAATCTTCAGATCCAATGTTTTAATCCATCTCTCTTCACAACCTAACCTATCTGCTACAAGTAGAGCTCCAAGAGCCGATGAAACCACTATTTACAATCAAGAGTTTTCAACTCAGTTACATAGAATTCTTCAGCAATTACATTGACAACCAACTAATCCAACCCCTCACTCATCTTCTATTGAAGTATTTATAGAAGGATGAGGAGGTGAGATCTGATAAAAAGATCTCAAATACAATTAATGCAGAATTAATGTCTTCCTGGCCCTCGGAGGCTCGATGAAGAAATCATTACAGGTGTCCCACCGCATTAATGTGTTTACACTTATGAAGTAAGCTCAGAGGGAGATTTGTTTGACATTTGAGGCTCTGCGTACTGTTAGGGTTACTCTGCACACATTCTGTCATTAATTTTGAGGCAGAAATAACTTCTTTGGCTGCTTCGAGGCAAAATATCTGATTTAGTTCAATAAATTCAGCCTCTGATTGAGCATTTTGAGGCAATAGGTGGCACTGCGGTGGTTGAGGAATCAATTTGCCTCAAAGTATGGCGGTGGAGGCAATATATTTGATGAACACTTTAGGTTTTGCTTTAAACTGTGTTTTAGATTGGGGATTAGGATTTTGATAACTGTCTTAGCCGTAATCCCCGTAAAAACTGTCTTCGACCTTCATCTGCTGTGCTTTGTCTTAAAAAACTGATACTCTTTAACTATTCTCTTGAATCAAACAGTGTCTTGTCGATGTGCAGGGCCGCGCAGGGCTCTTTAGGTTATCAATGCTCATGAAACATTGATAAATCATTTGATACAGAGCCCGTGAATGGTTCTTTTAGATAGCTCGAAGGCACATGGAACGTCTTTCCGAACCCTCGGCTTTCCTTCATTCTATAATGGAAAACCATTAAAACACCTGCAAAACAAAAAAACAGTTAAGAAATCCTGCGTTTTTAGGTTTAAACTGCTTCAGATGGCGGGGGAGGAGCATAGCCGTCGGATAAAAATATCTAACGGTGGAGATCGAGTGGCATAACAACATATGAAACGAGCAAAAAACAGACAAAACACATAAAATGCGAAGGAGACGAATGAAAGAGTGGGTTCCAGCAGAGGCGGAGGGCGATTAAACCTGAGCCGTCAGATCCGGGAGGAAACGAACGGCTGAGATGTAATCGGATCAATCGCAATCGGGGGGAACACAGGGTGACACATATAAAAACTTCCGATTGCGATTGAGGAGGACGAGCGATAGCCGTTGGATCGTGCATCAAACGAACAGACGGGATTAAATCGGGCGGAAGACAGAAAGACTTGCGATCGGAGGAAATGGGAAGTGCGATGGCCGTCGGATCAGCAGGGGAATGGACGGCCCAGATTGAATCAGGAGATTGCAATCGGGAGTCGGACGAAACGGTTTGCGATTGCGATCGGAGAGGGGTTTGCGATTGAGCGCTGACCGTTAGGTCTGAAGGCCAGATCAACAGCTCATATGTAATCGGAGAGGCAGTGCGATCGGGGGATCGGGAGAGGACCTGCGATCGGTGGTTGCGATGACCGTCGGATCAGTGGGAAAATGGACGGCTAGGATTAAATCGGGAGATCGCAATCGGAGCACGAAGAAAAAGGCATGCGATTGAGTTTTTGCGATTGTGATGGAGCGATTAGCGCAGGGCCGTTGGATTGGCGGGACAGATCAACGGTGAGGATAAGGTCGGAGGATCGCAATCGGGGAGCGCTGAAAAGGGGATGCGATTGAAACTTACGATTAGAAACTTGCGATTGAGCGCAGGCCGTCGATCTAAGAACAAGATCAACGGTGGAGATGAGCCGGGGAAACCCTTGCATAAAAATCAAACTTTTTGGAATAATCAAAGTTTTTTATGGATCGGGTGGAAAATATATATATAAAGCGGACAGGCGCCCGACTGCGGGGCCTTCGGATATATGGAATGTAATATGCCCGGGGCGTATTTAAATCAAAGGGGTCAATCGCAATCGGGCCATCGGGCCTGGTCATTCCGATCAACCTATTTGAAACGTTGCGATGCGATTGGCACCCGGGGTCCTTAACACTTGGTCCCGGGGGAAGTCATATGAAACAGGGGCGGGGGAAACTTTTAACATACGAGACCCAATCGCATCGGAACTTTGATGCGGGTCTTTTTGATCTACCCCATTTGATTTATCCGATTGCGATTGCGCGATCGGTCTTAAGTGCTTGGTCCTGGGGAAAAGGCATGTGGGGGAAGTGGTTTAGGACTTAGCCCACATGGGCTTAAGTCGATAGTAATAAAACTTTGATTTTTTATGAAAAATTTCAAGGATTTAAATGGATTTGGGGGTTTCGGCACAACTCAAAAAAGAAGTTTCAAATCAAGTCAGGAGGATTTTCATGAATGGAAGGAGAAACTTATGAAAAGTAGAGGAATAATATGGAGAAAAAGGGGGAGAAAATGAAGGTTAGCTATGAGTGGGAAAAAAAGGAAAAAATGAGGGTTTCTTCAGCAGTTTCTTATATGAAATCAGCAGAATTAAGAGGAACAGTAATGAGGATTTTGGACAGAGGCATGAGGCCTACAAGGAGTCTTCAAGAGCCAACAATTTTTAGTGATAAAATTTGTTCCTTGGAGGCTCAAAAAGATCTTAGCCACCTTTTTGGTATAACAAAATATTATAGGTGGCTAACAGGCGGAAATTTGAAATCTGCCTGAAAACCTGAGGACTGATATCCTAAGTACACTATCTGCCCAGATGGACACATTGCAAGTGAAGCAGAAGCAGATGGAGTTGGAGAAGACTATGGCCATATTATGCCCTCAGTGCAGAAAGAAACATCTGCTGAAGGAATGTCCACTGAAAACAGTTGAAGCCTGTGCAATTTTCGAAAAAACTCATGCAACTCGTTCGTGCCCTTCCTTGCCAGGATTGAAGGCATTATTTCAAGGAGCAAGCGAAGAGAGCACGGTGGATCAAGTGTATTTTATGGGATTGAAGAAGCCATGGCAGCCACAACCACCGAATATGAATCAAGGTATGCCTCAGGACCAGTCTCAGTATTTCAATAATTTGAATATGTGCCCCCAGCCTGTACCTTTTTCACCAGCATGGCTCCAGTACTGTCAATAACCATATTGGAAACCATGGTTCCCTCAAACTAGTTCAAACCCTTCATGGAACTAGAACTGGTGTGGACTTTCTCCTCCTGGACAATTCCCCCAACCTATGCCATAAAAACAACTTCAGTTGCCTTCCAATATTCCTCTTGGTAATCCACCCGTTCGACCTCAGCTTCCTATCGAACCAAATCCAAATCCTAATAATAAGGGAGTTCAGCAAGCTGACACTCTCAACCTTCCTTCACACAACATCTATACCGCAGAATTTAATGGAATAAACTTACGATCTGGGTGGGTAGTGAATGATCCAACTTCACCTATTATCATTGAAAACGTTGACAGTGAGGTTATAGAACCAGAACCAAAAATAATTGGGAATAAAAAAAACCAAGACATTGCAAACCAAACACCTCCTCAACCTATTGTTAACTAGGGACTTCTAGTCAATCCACCATATCCTAAAATATTGGCCCTGAGTAAACATAGCCCTCAAGAAGAATTTGATTTTCTAGGGGAAATACAAAATCTGTTTGTTAAAATTCTCCTACTTTAAGTTATGAGGGATGTACCAATATATGCGAAAAATCTCAAAGAATACTGTTCTAAAAAGCGTGGAAAGAAATCAAGGGACCCATTGATCATCCATGTGATGGGTAAATTGTCTGACATCATGCTGGGAAAATTCATGCCTGTAAAATATGGGGATCTAGGGAATCCAATTCTGATGGTACAGATTAATGGGGTTGAAATCCCAAACGTACTGGTATATTTTGATGTTTCCATAAATGTCATTACTTTCAAAACTATGCACGCATTGGGTCTTAGGAAATTTAAACCAACTCCTACTGTTTTAGAAATGACAGATAGATCTACAGTCAAACCAGTAGGGAATTTGGAAGACATTACTATTTTAGTAGAATCATGGCACTATCTCGTGGACCTCCTAGTATTAAAAACACAATCCATAGCTGGTGGTCATCCCTTAATTCTAGGTAGACCTTTGCTTGCAACCACATATGCCTATATTGGGTGTCGATCTGGAAATATGGTTATATCTAATGGGACGGTCACAAAGAACCTCACTCTCTACTCTCCTGCAGAACCGCGCCCATCAGAAAAACCATTAGTCAAACGAAAACCTTTACCAATGGAAGGACATGAACCTGAAAATGAAGAAATTAGGATGGCCCTTACCATTGGGCAGGCCCTTCAATTTAAAATAGAAACAAAGGATGATACCATTAACTCTTTTATTAATGATCCATGTTCTGTTTCTGATTCAAATAGTTAGATCCTGGAATTTGTCATGAGATGTGAAATGCAGGAAAAATTTAAACCAGAAGATGAAATTGAAAACAGGCCTACGAATTTGAGCCACGAAAAACATTGAACATCAACCCAAATATTTCATAATCTCGGACAAAACATCTCCTAAAAGTCTTCTGAACCCATAAGGAAGCCTTCGCCTGGGATTACACAGACATGAAGGGGATTCTTGCTAATCTCTGCACTCATCATATATATATCAAAGAATATTTCCATCCTATGAGATAGCCTCAGATAAGAATGAACCCTACCTTAAAGAACATTGTTAAAGAGGAACTTCAGAAGTTACTGGATGTAGGATTCATTTACCCCATCTCGGACAACCGATGGGTTTCTCCGCTGGTTATAATTCCGAAGAAGAATGGTAAATGGCGTATTTGCGTGGACTACATAGAATTGAACAAGGGAACTCAAAAATACCATTTCCCTTTGCCATTCATTGACCAAGTCTTGGATACCTTGGCTGGGAAGAAGTTTTTCTCCTTGCTAGACGGGTTTAGTGGGTATAATCAGATCTAGATAGCCCTTGAGGACCAAGATAAAACCACCTTCACATGCCCATGGGGAACCTTTTCATACCAAGTCTTTCCATTCAATCTTTGTATTGCACCTACAAAATTCCAGAGAGAAATATTGGGGATTTTTTATGATCTTGTCAATGACAACATTGAGATTTATATGGATGACTTCACTCCATACGGGGATTCACTTGAAGAAGGCTTGGAAAATTTAGAAAAAGTGCTTGAAAGATGCAAGCAAACCCATGTCTCTCTTAGTACGGTCAAATGTCACATAATGAGGGAAGAGGGAATAGTTTTGGGACACCTTCTCTCATCTGCTGGAATTCGAGTTGATCCAGCCAAGTTAGAGGTAACTGAGCATTTTCCTGTACCTAAGACACCCTCACAGGTATGTAGTTTTACTGGTTGCGCTGGCTATTACAGGCGTTTTATAGAAAATTTCTCTAAAATAACATCCCCACTTTTTCAGCTGCTAACTAAAGATGCAAAATTTTTGTGGACAGATGACTGTGAAGCAGCTTTTAGAAAAATCAAGGAAGTCGTTTGTGCAACCTTGATCTTGCGAGGACCAGATTGGGAACTTCCGTTTCACATCCATACTGATGCCTCTCAAACAACAGTTGGGTCAATTATAAGACAACATGAAGATAAGAAATCATATGCGGTTTACTACGTCAGCAAGAATTTGACTCCTGTTGAGCTGAACTACACGGTAACAGAAAAGGAATTCTTGGCTATTATCTATGCCATCAACAAATTTTGGCACTACATTTTTGGGTATCCTACTTTCGTACATACTGATCACACCGCAATCAGGTATTTGATGAATAAACCTATCACCCGTGGTCGCATTACAAGATGATTTCTATTGCTTCAAGAATTTGATATTACAATAGTAGATAAACCAGGGAAGGATAATGTAGTTGCTGATTTTATGTCTAGATTGCATAATAATGATGAAGGCACACCCATAGAGGACAATTTTCTAGATTAACATCTTTTTGCAATTTCCACTAATACTCTATGGTATGCAAATATTACTAACTATGTTTCTACAAGAAAGGTGCCTCGTCATTTGTCATACAGGGAACAACGAAAGATCATTCATCATAGTGCCTGGTATTCCTGGATAGCAGGATATCTATTTCATACAGGTGTCGATCAACAAGTTCGTCGTTGTGTATCTGAGGATGACATTTATGAAGTGTTGAAAGTTGCTCATGATGGTCCTTGCAGAGGGAATTTTGCAGATAAGAGGACATGACATAAGGCATTACAGATGGGATATTATTAACCCTCTATCTTTCAGGATACCTGTGACTACGTCCATGCATGTGACAGTTGCCAACGGATGGGTCAACTAGGCCGATTATATGAAATGCCACTGCAACCCCAGGTAGTCCTTGAACCTTTCGAAAAGTGGGCAATCGATTTTGTTGGTCCATTTAACCCACCGTCACATTAGAAGGTCCACATTTTGGTCTGCATAGACTATGTAACTAAGTGGGTGGTGTTGAAGTTTGCAAAAAGAAACAGTGAAGGAGGCATCCTAAAACATCATCCTTTATCCTAGTTGGAAAATAACCACCTAAACTAGGTGGGGCCCACACAGACTATTTTTAGGTGTATGTCTATTTTTAGACATGGTGAGCATATTCTATATGTAGCAGGAGGCTATTTGTAGATGGTTGGTCAAATGTGAAAAATAGATGAGATTCTATTTTTAGAAGATTGGGCGAAGTTTATTTATAGATCGCTGATCTAAAAATAGATGCATGTCGGTTATTATTAGCTCTTAATAATAATCCGAAAATAAACAACAACTTATTCTCTTGGAGCACTTTATTTCAGTGAACAGATTTGGAAAATTAGTGGGCTGAAGGAATTATGCAATTCCTAAGGGTTTACTAGAGTTCATGCATGGAGGACTCTGTTAGAACTGAAGAGAGTTGGAAGAGTAGTTCATGGATTTGTATTTAGTTTAACTCAGTTAAACTCAGTGGATCTAGTTGTATCTAATCTAACTGAATGATACACTAGTGAGAGTGGAGTGAATTAATTAGTTAATTAATTCACAAACAATAAATCATTAATCAACTGAACAATACGTCAGTTAACTACAGTGCATGTCAGATCCAGTGGAGACCCAGTACAGAGATAGGTGAAAGAGTAAGATGGACTATCCGCTGTGACTACTAGTGATGAATTAATTGCATATACATATACATTGGAGTTGCCAATGATAATAAGTAGTCAAGGAGAGTGGGATTGCATTGAATTGGTCTTTGTAATCAGCTTGGATTGTGCAGTGGAGGCAGGCTAGCAGGAGGGCAGAGATTGGTGCATGGATTTGCAGATTCTTCTATGTTAGTGTGTGACGATTGTATTGTACTGAGAGCTTGATGTACTAAGATTTGTATGAGGATTGTGACATGATCTCCATGATACATAATATGATAGTTGGGGTTCTCAGGTTCAGGATTTCCCATTAAACAACTGTGTTATGTGTGTTTTTATTGCTTCATGTGTTTTGCAATTGTTGATTAAATTTCCGCAAGAATTATAGTGGAAGGATTCTGTATTTAGCAAGAAGATAAATATTGTTAGATCAGCAGAGTCCAGATATATACATGCATATTGTATATAATTTCTACAGGTGGAAACCAAGGTTGTTGTGAAAGCAACAGAGCAGGCTGTTTCAGATTTTCTATTTGAAGATATTTTTTCTCATTATGGTGCTCCGAGAGAGATTGTTTCAGATGGAGGAGCACAATTCACATCACACATGATAGAGAGGCTTATGCAGAAATATGGAATAAAACATAGAGTCACATCTCTGTATCAACCCTAGGCGAATGGTCAGGTAGAAAGTACAAACATGGTATTGGAAAATATCTTGACAAAGACTGTAACAAGACATCGTTGAGATTGGGTAAAGAAACTTCCTGAAGTTCTCTGGGCATATAGAACAACATGGCGAAACACAACAGATTTTTCACCATTCGATTTGGTCTATGGGAAATCCCCCTTGTTTCCAATAGAATTTGAGATTAGTAAACTCAGAACAACTTTGGAGGTAGGACTAGATCTGTCAAATGCCCAGAAACACCGGCTGGAACAACTAAATGAATTAGATGAAATATGTTTGATGACTATCTATAAGACTGCTACAATTCAACAACAAAGAACAAAATGGCACGATAAATTTATTAAAAATAAGGTGTTTCACAGAGGATATTGGGAATTACTCTATGATTCTCGTTTCAAGGACTTCAAGGGAAATTTTTTCTCTCGTTGGATGGGACCTTATGAAGTGGACACAATTTTGATAATGGAATAGTCAGACTTGTCACAATTGATGATACTCATGCTTCTTTCATAGCAAATGGACATCATCTGAGACTGTATCATCGCCCAACTTCTAAGGATACCTTCTTTAAACATATCTCTGAAAAGTATGGTGTGAAGGTTGTTAGTGCAGAGAATTCCTCCTCTGCATCCTTGAAATTAAAAAAAATAGTAATATGAATAAAATGATGTTACTACTCAATTGTTTTTATTTTGTTGGAACTACTACGAGAGTGAAATTTTGCGGAGATGAAAATTTTTCTAAGTACCCGGAGCTATTACTACTCCAATGCTGCTACTCCAGATAAATTTCTAAGTGTTGGATGCTGTTACTCCTTGATGATGTTAATCCTCCAATGTTGTTACTCCGGAAATTTTCTAAGTGTTGGGTGCTGCTACTCTGGAAAATTTTTCTAAGTGCTAGACACTGTTTCTCCTCCAATGCTGTTCCCTCAGAAATTTTTCGAAGTGTTGGATGCTATTACTCTGTCAGTGCTGTGACTCTATCACTGCTGTTACTCCATCAGTGTTGTTACTCCATTACTGCTGTGACTCTGTTATTGATGTTACTCCGTCGGTGATGTTACTCCCTCACTTTTGTTACTCTGCTAGGCTGTCACTGCGTTGAGGTAAGTCGCCAGGTACGCCCTCGTCGACTTTTATGGATTTATTAAATATTTCATTGAAAAGACATTTGACGTGCCTGAGGACGGTCAATTATTAAGTTGGGAGTCGCCAGGTATGTCCTCGTCGACTTTTATGGATTTATTAAATCTTTCATTGAAAAGACATTTGACGTTCCCGAGGACGGTCAATTATTAAGTTGGGGGGGAGTGTGTCATAACCGAATAAAGACATAATGAAATCACAATGATGATTTTCCGACGTCACCATTAGAACCCGTGCCGATAGTACATCCCACTATTTGTACCATTATTTCGCATAATTATTGAAATGCATTGGGACCCGAAGTAACTACAGTTTGATAGTTTAATCAGTCCTTTTTAAAATTGCGAAATAATTACCATTACCATTCATTATCATTACCATAATCTATCATTGATTTTCCTTGTTTCTCGAAATACTTTCCATTTTTGTTTTACCACTACCCCCATTCTATTTCTTACCATGCTATCACCGCAAGAGATTAACTGCCGATACTCCCTCCCAACGGTCCATTTCTATTTCGAAGTGCTCCTACAGAGCCTCTGCGGGATGGCCAGACTGGCTGTGAGACATGAAACCAAAAATACAGTGCTGGTCTGAAGTAATGCAACTGAATGGAAGGTTTTATAAGCGTAGGTTGGGATGTCTATTTCGACAAATTATAGGGATTTGACGCGGCAATTACAACGAAATTTGTTGTAGATTTGGACGGAAAACATTCCAGAGTGCGGGGCTTAGAAATTATTGTCATAGAGGAGGTCATTTCAGCGGTCAGTGGACTACCATAGCGAGGGCATAAATGGTTTTCACGAAAAACTCATCTGCCGGAATTTCCAACGTTGTTCCTGCAAGCTGGAGAAAGAGCAGTTCTGAAAGGGAAAGTGTATGATTGGAATTATCTGCCACATCCATGGGGAGAGGTGGAATATTTTTTTATGAGGTATATAACTTGCGAGGGGTGGTTTACCACTCCGTTCAAGTATCATTTTAAGCTCCTAGATCACCTCCAATATCGACAGGCACAGGTTCACTCTGTGGACATGCCTTTCTTTCTTTTGAAAAATCTTCAGCTTATGGCACAATCTTCCCAGCACTCGCGGCAGGTATTGGCGGTTCTTACAAACCATGGGCTGGTTCGTTTATTGGTAATGCATGCATTGGCCCAATTTCATGTTCCCTGGGCACAATTTCTAATTTCTCGAGCTGATAGAGAAAGAAATGGAAGTTGTGATAGCTGCGAGGGAGAAAGATGAGCCAGAAGAAATAGAGGAAGAAGAATCAACATCCCCTGTTGGATCATCTGAGGAAGAGGAGCCAGAAGAAATGGAAGAAGAAGAATCAACATCTCATGCTGGTTCACTAAGAAGAAGGTGATGCAGAAGAGATGGAGGAAGAAGAACCAACATCCCCTACTGGATCATCTGAGGAAGAAGAACCAAAGGAAATGGAAGAGGAGGAGGCCACAATGGATGCTGCTACACAAGAACCTGCATCTCTTGCTGGCCCATTAGAGGAAGAAGAACCAAAAGAAATGGAAGAAGAGGAGGCCACAATTGATGCTGCCACACAAGAACCAACATCTCTTGCTGGTCCATTAGAGGAAGAAGAACTAGAGGAAATGGATGTGGAAGAGGCCAAAGTTGATGTTGTTACACAAGAACCAAAATATACTTTTGGTCCATTAGAGAAAGAGGAAGTAGAAAGGATGGATGTGGAAGAGGCCACAATCGATGCTGTTACACAAGAAACAACATCGAATGTTGGCACAACAAAAATAGAAACAATGGATATGGAAGGTGGTACAGTCGAGGTTGTTACACAAGAAACAACCTCGCATGTGGAACTAATTGATGTAGGAATTATGGAAAGAAAGGATAGGGCTGATGCTGCTCCTCAGGAATAAACATCCACTGTGGACGTACAAAAAAAATTAACACCAGTTGTAGGGATGGCAAGTGATTTGGATCTTGAAACAAGTAGTGGTGTTACACAAGAACCACCACTAATTAAGTTGAGTCAGGAAAGTATGGAAAGAATAAGTCCTGTAGTCAACACTATTCAGCAGGAACCAGTGTCTACTGTAGGACAAAAAGGTAATGAAAAAGAAGGCTTGGTCCAAACAGAGAAGATAGTTGGTGAAGAAAAATAGCCTGAGGCAACATATGTAATCAAAGCAGACATGGAGGAGGATTTCCCTCGTTCTCCATTTCTTGCCACTCTACCGAGAGGTGTAAAGAATTTTCACTCTCCTTGGCGCCGTATAAAAGAAGTAGTTGTTCCTCCGGTCGTAAAATTTGTCAGGAAAAAGTTAGACACAGTTGCTGGTACAACCATTTGTGAGCCAGCGGTTGCTGATTCACACTCAGAGTAGCTCGAAGAATTCAACATGGAAACAAAATAACCCATTTTGACAGAAGGATAGAAGATGGATGATGCCACTCCATATGTGGAAATTACCTAGTTTGAAGATGATTTGTAGGGGTCAAAATCAATGCCCGAACCTGTAGAAGAAATCCCTACGACAGAAAAAGAACATAGAATGGATGTCAAAGGCATCGCCTAAGTTACTGTAGAAATTCCTGAACCAAAAAATTAAAATGAAGAAGCTGCTCCCGAGGGGAAGGTAAAATTTAGGGAATACTTAGTGAAAAAGAAGCCATTCGACACCTTTTTTCACATCAACCCATCAGTCCTTGAACCAGCTGCAGTGCCATTAGAAGAAGTTGTTGTTTAGAAATAATTTATAGAGAAATGCACGAGAAAGAGACCACTTCTCAAGGAGAGATATCAACTTCACTTCAAGGAAACTATGCAGTTAAAAAGAAAAATTGGTCAGCTAAGGAAGCATGTATCACGACTAAAGAAGAAGGTGAGAAAATACAAAGCAGAAGCTGTGAAGTCAAAGGTTGAGGTCGAAACTATTGCTACAGATACCGACCCTATAGAATATATGTTTGAAGCACGAGAATTCCTCCTATTTGCTATAATCCAAAAATGGCAAGCTACTGTTGCCAATCTTCAGCAAGGGACCATTACATTAAAAGAACACAGAGAGGAGAAAAGAAGAAGCATGAGAAACAAGAGAAAAATATTGAGAGCTTAGAGGAGAAGGTGTTGATGCTGAAAGCTGATAAGGAGAAAATGTTTACCTTGACACATCAGGTAATGGCCTGCCGACCTCCTGCTCATAGTTATGCCTTGTTTCTCCATGAAAATTCCTTTTCTTTTGCCTAGAAAGTATTCATAGTGAGATTAGTCATGAAATCGAAGATCCAATAAAGTTTCTTCGCATCTTGAGGATTCATGATGTTGTGAATCAACACTTAATGTGTGAATTTTACATGCATGAATATTTCTTGAGCAATGACTGAACCTTCAATCTAGTCCCATTTGTGGGAGAAATTAATTTGAGAGATTTTACTTCTTACACCATTAATCAGGGAAAAATGATTTTGAGACATTTGAGGAGAACGAAGCTACAAGGCCACTTATGATAAGAAGAGAGAATGTTTAGTCTGTGAACATCTACAATAATCATGCCACCTTTTTACAGATTGAGGGTCGCAAGGAACAAGTGTTGGCCACACAAAAATGGTGTATCGATCTCTGTACAAAACATGTGGTTGCTTTCACAGATGATGCTCGTGACGACTGTCAAAGGAGGTGGATCCTGTCATCCTCCGCCGTCAGAAAACAGGAGCCTTTTGGGGCACCTAATTTTTCACGAGCATTAGAGATATTTCCACGATACATTGCATGCTTCCATACTCGTGGCGTCCAATGGATGGGACTGAGGTTTCAATTCCCTATTGTTTGGATGCCACATTAGGGGAATTTTGAGGTCTAAATGGGCCTCCTAAGGAAAATGTACAATCAAAATTCACTTTATGAGAACCAATCACATTTTATGGGATGGCATCATCCATAATAGTTGAGGTGGCATTGCTGGAGTTAAAGGTACTTACTTGTCACATTCTCAATGGTGGATAAAAAATCATGGTTAACCATGGAAGTGCTCTAAGTAATTTTAAAGTCATAAAGTAAAGTACTCATAATAAATGTCATTTCACACTTTTTGAATAAAATATTATTATTGTCATTTCATATTTTTTGAAATAAACAATGCATATCCCTACACAATATTCATGTATTTACACACTTTTCAATAAGTATTATATTTATATATTTTCAAATATAAATCAAATCAATTCAATATGTAATATAAAATTCATACATAAAACAATATATTATATTATATTATTTTTTATATAGGATATTAATTACATGTTATTATATAATTTAAATAATATAAATTTTAATTAATAGTATATTCTAGAATTAAGAATTTATGAATTTATATTTATATTTTATTTTAATTTATATAAGTACAAAGGACAAATGCATTAGTTGTGCAATGATAATGATTTTTTCTTGAAATTCTCATTCTTATTTATAGTCACATCAATACAATTTTTTTATTAATTTTATTTTGGTACAAATTTTGAATTGAATTTAACCATGGTTACATGGATTTTGGTTCAAAAAGTGAATTGCAAATCCATAAATATTATTTTATTGGTTTAGCTATTATTTTATTATTTCCTTAGGAGGCCCATTTTAGACCTCAAAATTTCCCTAATGATCAGAACATTATATGTCGACATACAACATGGCGAATGATTGGTGGAAAGACATTCTCCTTACAAATGGATATAAGCCCCTGAGGATAGAGATGGCAGATAAATATGACCTCGATCAGCTTCATGCCGACCATAGTCATTCCAACACAGACCTACGAAGGCGACGAGTTTCATGAGAACATGAAAAAAGACCAGTTTGGGGGAGATGTTGGGATCCAAATCTCTACATCTTTTCCTTCCATTTATACCCACTTTCTTTACCCATTTGTATCATTAATATTCAAGTCATGTTCTAAAGTGCACAGGTTCTATATGTCTTCTTGGAATATTTAGTTGATAAAGTAAAGTCACGAGGAATTACCTTATGCAATTTACTAATTTCACTCTTTTCGCAGATTTGGTGGTCGAATGACCATATTTGCAATTCCTGGGACAACTCCAAGTCGGCAGCGTTGCAACAACACAATGACTCCAGATCCTCTTGCTGCCTTCTTTAGCATTTAGTTTGTCTATTATAATGCTGTATATTTGTAGGCACTAGTTTCCGTGATTTCAGGAACAATCATTGTAAACATTTGTATAGGAAAGGCTCTGAAGCTGTGAGTCGGGGGTTGGTAATGTAAGGAATTGAGCTATGTAAGAGAACATTATTTATCAAGTTAATACAAGTTAATTTCCTATTACTCCTGTGAGTTTGTGAGTATATCGCAACTCTAATTAAAGAGTTGGGCCCACTCTCCGATCAGGTGCTACATATTTCTTATGTGTTGTTATTTCTATTTCCTGTTTTGTATAAATTGAAATTGCTGTGACAGTAGACGTATTTGCTGATACTCTTATGGCTGTGAATGCATTGTAATATTTATGATTTTTTACTGCCATTTCTTTATTTTCTGTTACAGTGATTGTTGCTTTGTTTAATTATCCAATCCACGATTGATATAATAATTGTGCCATTGTATCTTCATATACTTTGCGCGTTAACCTTACAATAACAAACACACATGGATTGATGAATTTATGTGGGAAAGGGTTTGAATATTTATTCACACTTGGACACCAACAATGAGGTTACTAATAAACCGAGCTACTACAATCAACAAATCCGAGTTTCAAGCCTTCACCGAGCCTCTACAGGACTGCTACAGGATCGAGCTCTTTGACCAAAGGTTCAAACCTCTGCAAGAGAATATTCTCTGTTTATCGTAGATAAGTGACTGTCTTCTCACCACATGTCCAGTCTTCGAAAAAATCTGAGCCTCCCATAGTATACACTTTAGGTCTGTCTGAGATCTAAAGATCACCAGTATCCTGCCCACATGTGGCTATTCCTTCCTAGTCGGAGCTTCACAGTCAGGCACTTGTCACAAATCCTTATCCAAGTTCAGTCCATAAGAAAAGGTAAGCTACAGGAATGTAATCTGAACTGAATTCTGAGGTGTTATGGTGATTGTTCACAGTTTTGTGGCTTTTGAAGTATTGGAAGTATGTATGCTAAGTTCGATGGTAAGAGACACTTTAATACTGCAATACCGAGCTTCAAAACAAGTCTTGAACCAACACTCCATGGGCGCAGTGATCAGCGCGTAACCTTGAATGAACTTCCGGTAATACCCTGTATGCCCCAAAATTGAGCGCATCTGTTTAACATTTGCAGGAACTTCCAGGTTAAAAATAACATCGATATTTGTGGGATCCACCATCAATCCTTGCTAAAAAACAATATGAAATAGCAAGATCCCGAATGGAACACAAAAGATGCACTTTTTTAGGTTGAGCGAGATCTGATACTTCCGGTAAGTATCTAGCATCAAGCGCAGACTCGATACATGCTTCTTCAACAATCCAAATATAGTCCAGTCATCAAAGTAGACTTCTAACAACTTATGGATTTATTCTTTGAACTCAACTACTACCACGTGTGAGAATATATTTGGCGCATTCTTCAGACAGAATGGCATGACTGTATATTGAAAGGATCCCCATTCTATCACAAAGGTTGTCTTACTTCTATCTTCCAGTGTGATTCTGATCTAGTGGTATCCTGAGAAACCATCCGTAAATGAGTAGGCCTCATGTCCTCCTACATTTTCTAGGATCTCATCAAAAAATGGGGTCGGGAATGGGTCATGTACGCAAACATCATTCAGTTTGCGCAGATCCATGAAAATCCTTGTTTCTCTGGTTTTCTTGTCTTGGACCACCATAGGGCTCACCCAATCAGATTCTTCCACTAGTTCTATGATTCATGCAAGAACCATTTTCTCCAATTCTTCTTTGAATTTCTGCTTATATTTGGGATTTAGCCTATATAGGCCTTGCTTCATAGGTCACGCATTTGGTTTCAAGGTAATCTTTATCACCCCGAGATCTCCTACTATCCCCTTCAGCTCGAAAAATTTCGTATGAAACAGGTCTTGATATTCAGTTAATAGCTTGATGACCTTTCCCACCGTATCATCATCCCAGTAATCCCTTATAGTTGCTAATTTCGGTTGTTCCTCTCAGCCAATGTTGACTTGCTAAATCTTCAGAGGCTTAGTTACATCTAGTGGCTCAATCGTAGGTCCAACAACTGCGCGCTATCCTTCATATTCCGGGATCATATTGTTCCTTGGATCTTCCTCATTACCTTCAACTGATAAATTTTTACATTTAACGATGTCCTTCATCTGCGCATCCCATGCTTGCAACACACGCTCAAACTTCGATTTTGTGTTGTCAAATATGACTTCTTGAATATTTTGCAGTGCTTCATCCAAGAATTTGAACCCACTTTCAAAACTAAAGTTCAAGATAAAAATTTATGTTAGCGCAGTCCATTCATTGGTTCCTCGCTGCAACTCAGTTTCAAGGTACCAGTCCATAGGTACATTCCCCAAAGCGTGGATGAATATGTGCAACAATTATGGCCTCAGATATGTGCCCCATGCTTCTGTCCATTTAGCCAAATGTTTGCGCGGATCACCTTCTCTGGAATAGGTTTCTCCCATTCTGGTTTCTGGATTTTCAAATCGTAGACACATCAGGCGGGTGCATTCTTCTCAGTTAGCCATGTTTCCCTTGTATCTCCCACCATCGTGTTGAGGTCGAGCGCAACGCTATATCAAGTGCATGGAATCTTTGTTCTTCTGGAACAAATTTTTCAAGTTCTTCTAAAAACATGTTAACATTAGTCAGACCATCATAATAAGGCAATTCTCGTACCTCCGAGGATATGCACCGAAGAGTTTTTGTCACCCAATTGCAACACAACATAGATACTTCATGTAGCCGGTTCTGCCAGTTCTCCATTTATTCATATGAATATGAGAAGTAGGAACTATCCTTCTCCCAGTTGAGTCTTCCATCGACTATTGGGTTGATCCAATCTTCGTCCTGCGTAGTGAACTTATAGTTATGATCAACATCAAAATCTGTGCACACCGGTTCTATATATCTTTCACCTTCTGTAGGATCTAGGGGGACCGCAACCATGGTTCCATTATTCTCAAATACCATACTTATGTGCTTAAGATTGATGATGCCACCCATATCAATACACCAATCTAAACCCAACAGTGCAGGATAGGAATCAGTATCATCCACAATCTCTATAACTTCAAAGTCTGCGAGGACCCTTACTCCTTCGATATCCACTACGACCTGCGAGAGCCTTCCTAATGGGATAATATTTTGTTGATTTTCCATGCGCAACTGGATAGTAGACCATTCCAACTTAGGTTCTCCCATGTGTTGTCAAGTCTAATTTGGTAAAACATTCACATCAATTCATATATCTAGAATAACTTGATCCATTTCATATGCACCAATTTGAGAAGTGAAGCACATCTCTTGTCCAATTATTATTTTATTCTTATAGATCTTGTTAACAGCCTTCTGCTCCATCAGGGGCTGTTATTTCTTTGCACAATTGTCTATCAATGCTTGGAGGTTCTCGACTTCCTTCTTATTTCACAACAATTTGATACAAGCATGTAGAAAGGGATTTATATCTTCATCTACTCTGACCATGTCCATACGTTTACTTTATGTTTAGGTGCCTGTTTTTGCGAAACCATTTTTCACTTCTGCAAAAGTTTATTTTTCTCGATGTAAGTTGAACCCATCCTTATTTTCAGGTGATTTTCGGATCCGGAGATCAGCATTCGGCTTCATCCCTTTTTCTTCACCAGTGGCTGCACCACTCCTAATGATGACATTCACAATTGGTTCTTCTTCGCACAGCTAAGCTCTTACCATATAAATGTTTTGAGTAGGAGTTTGCGTTTTTCTTTTCCTGCACCTTTGCAATCAAAATAGGGCAATATTCAATAACATGATCAAATTGTGTATAGTACCTGCAATACTGTCATGCTGGGTTTGGATAGTCGTGCGCATAATGACCCGCGTATCCACAATTATAGCAGATGAGCTGCCCCCTTCCTCAACCATCTCCTCCTCCTCTTCCTCATCTTATATTTTGGAATCCACCATGCCCAGATGGGGATGCTGGTGAGGTAGGTTTAGCATGCATCCTATACATGTCATCTCGGTCAATCATCAAATTGAAGTTGCGACAGTGCTGCTCGTCATATCCTACTGATGAGAAAAATTTGCAAAAAGGTTGCTTAAGCTCAGGGATATATTTACCAATCCTTGGGCAGAAGTTTGTCATGTGCATACCCATAGCTTTAAAAATGACGCACCACAACGTGGGAGTTTCACTTGGTCCAGTCGCGCTCTTCAGTGGGCTTCATCCTCCAGCCTGTAGATAGTCATTAACTACGGGGCACTAATCCTTGTGATTCCTAACAAACTTGCAACTTATACACCATACATCTCCGCATGCCTCCTTTCCCTTATCCTTGCGCAAACTCTATATTGATCTGTTGGGTCCCTATCTATGCAAATGGTATCGACGAAGCTTCTAGCTTCATTGCAATATCTACGGCTTCAGCCTGCATGGAAATCTTCTGCTGACTTAAGGGCTAGCGTAGATGCGATATCATCATGGAAATAAACCACTCTTTTTGTT
Source organism: Pinus albicaulis (assembly GCA_034641835.2). Taxonomy (NCBI): domain Eukaryota; kingdom Viridiplantae; phylum Streptophyta; class Pinopsida; order Pinales; family Pinaceae; genus Pinus; species Pinus albicaulis. Next base: position 291,485,320 of record CM076577.1, on the reverse strand, counting down.
GTGTATCATAAATAGTAAATCCTCCATCTCTGAGTGTGCGCTTCAATCGTTGATCCACATCCCATACAGATTGTTTCAATTCTTAGTGAATCTCATTCAACTCAGTTACACATTACTTTCAACCTCTTGAATTTTTCTTTTAATGCAACCTTTAAATTATTAATAGTTGCATTAAGGTTTGTCACCACATACCTTATGTACCAATCCAGCGCGTGATCTTGAAAAGCAGTGGCCAACTGCGCTTTCTTAACATCCTCATTATTAACCTGTTGCGCTGTCCCTACAACACCAGTAACAAATAAGAATTGGTCTGTATTTTCATTCCCAATACCACATAAAGTAGATAACTTCATGGAGGCGGCCATCTTAATGCCTGGTGGTGGAGGTGGAGGTGGAGGTGGAGTGGATGACTTGTTAGAGTGAGATGAGTTCACCAGTGGAGTGGATGGGATCTGAACTACGGCCGAAAACCCAATATTATTCTGATCTTGCAATACTTCTTATTCAGGGTGCACAGATTCACCAGAGCTACAACTTTAAGATTCCTTGTCATTGTCGTATTTACCTTTGAGAGGACTATAAACAAAACCTTCTTCTAGATATACTTTGTAAGTTCTTCCATTGCGCGTAGTCAGGCCTCTATGGGACATTCACTCAATATGACTGCACAAAGTACCCTGTTCACACAATAGAATTTTAATCCAAAACTTCAGAGAGTGCAGGAAATTACCTCTAGGACCTTTGAAAAAACTTTGTTCAACTACAGAGTATGATACAAATTGATCAATAATGAATTCTATCACAAATCCTCCCATAACACTATCGATCCAATGATCTACTGCATGGGTGATCTTGTTGCTAGTTTTCTCTAATTGTTGTACCAAATCTAAGGTCCACTGAGTGATTGCTTCATCCTTTGTGGATGTATGAAATTCAGTGAGTCAAGACAACCACTCCTGTAACTCGGTCGCAAAGGAAGCAAATAAAATTTCCTGGACTGTAGAAATTATATAACTTATGTGTTATATGTCCAAGATTCTCCCGATCTCACACTATTTTAACTTCATGCAAAATACATAATCTATTCCACCATTGATTATTTGCGGAAATTAAATCAAGATTGCAATGCACACATGAAACAATAAAAATTCACACACATTAACACAGTTGTTTAACGGGAAAGCCTAAAGCTAAAAAACACAACTATCATATTATGTATCATGGAGATCATGTAACAATCCTCATACAAAGCTTAGTACATCAAGCTCTTAGTACAATACAATCGTCACACACTAACATAGAAGAAATCTGCAAATCCATGCACTGATTTCTGCCTCCTGATAGCCTGCCTCCACTGCAAAATCCAAGCTGATTACAAAGACCAATTTGATGCAATCCCACTCTCCTTGACTACTTATTATCATTGGCAACTCCAATGTATATGTAGATGCAATTCATGCATCACTAGTAGTCACAACGGATAGTCAATCTTTCCCTTTCACCTATCTCTCCACTGGGTCTCCACTGGATCTGACATGCACTGTAGTTAAATGTTGTATTTTTCAGTTGATTAATGAGTTATTATTTGTGAATTAATTAAATAATTAATTCACTCCACTCTCACTAGTGTATCATTCAGTTAGACTAGATACAACTAGCTCAACTGAGTCTAACTGAGTTAAAATGAATACAACTCCATAAACTACTCTTCCAACTCTGTCATAACTTTACCACTTCAGTTCTAACTGAGTCCTCCATGCATGAACTCCATTAAACCCTTAGGAATTGCGTAATTCCTTCAGCCCACTGATTTGCCAAATTTGCATACTGAAATAAAGTGCTCCAAGAGAATAAGTTGTTGTTTATTGTTGGATTATTATTAAGAGCTAATAATAACCGACATGCATCTATTTTTAGATCAACGATCTATAAATAGACTTCGCCCAATCTTCTAAAAATAGAATTTCATCTATTTTTCACATTTGACCAACCATATACAAATGGCCTCCTACTACATATAGAATATGCTCACCATGTCTAAAAATAGACATACACCTAAAAATAGCTTGTGTGGGCCTCACCTAGTGTAGGTGATTATTTTCCAACTAGGATCAAGGATGATGTTTCAGGATACCTACTTCACTGTTTATTGTTGCAATCTTCAACACTCCCTCTCAACAAGAAAGGAATGTCTTTGCATGGGACATGCAACTCCATGCATTCGCCTTGCAACCTTTGCAAACGCCCTGCAACTCCATGCATCTGCTCTGCAACTCTTGCTGCAACACTTCCGAAACTGAAAGGCTCCAAACAACTCAATCAGTATAATGCATCTGTCATCAAAGTCTTCGACTTCTGCTTAATTACTGCACATGTCTTCAAGAACCACTGCACTGTTGAACTCTGCACCCATGCACTTTGCACTTGTTGTCAACTTTGAACCGTGCTCTAGTATCCGACACTATCACTTTTATCTACTTGCATCAATCCAACTGATCATGCTACTGCTGCTCTATGGGCACCTCGTAGCCAGGTTAAATTCATGAGATCCACACCATCTCAATGAATCTTGCCCATAAATATCCTCTTGGGATTACTCATGCATGTCGCCCCACCTCTCACCTAGTGGTATAGCTGCATGCACTCCCTCTGCCCATCTAGCATGAAATTTCTTTGCATGAGTGGTTGCTCCCACTCCATGATCATCATCTTGTGGCTGCTCCACATCCCGAGGTTCACTCTTACCTGCATGCAAATCCTGCTCCCTCTCAAGCTTAAATTTCATGTCTTTCTTGCACTAGCTCCGTAGAAATCCCATCTATGTCAAATCTATAAAGATTCTTCTACATCTCTAGTTGTGGCTGCTCCACAACCTTCTAAGACTGCTTCTCAGGTTGCATGTTGAGAGGCTCCCTCTCAACCACCAAGTCACTAACCTTTTATTTTCTCCTCAAATCTTTGCATGCATCTTGTACCTCAGTGCATGTATATTCTTGGCTTGTGCACATTGCAATTGTCCTGCCGTCGCAAATTTTTCTAACAAAAAGAGCTGATTTTAAATCGACGATATCTCCCTCATCCGAGCTCTGCTTCGACCGATTTTTTTTTTCTTTTCAATTTGGGTATTTTTTCACAAGGAATCCAAATATTCTATTTGTTTCTGAAAATATTTCACCAAAAATTTCATATATTCTCGGAAAAATCGCGCACCCAAAAATTCCCACTCTCATTCCATGTAGAAAATCTATAACACAACTCCGATACCATGTAGAAATTATATACAATATGCATGTATATATCCTGACTCTCCTGATCTCAAAATATTTATCTTCTTGCAAAATACATAATCCTTTCACTATAATTCTTGCGGAAATTTAATCAACAATTGCAAAACACATGAAGCAATAAAAACACACATAACACAGTTGTTTAACGGGAAACCCTGAAGCTAAAAACCCCAAATATATATTATGTAACATGGAGATCATATGAAAATATCATACAAACATAAAAATCTTATCACAAGCTCTTAGTACAGTACAATCGTCATACACTAATCTAGAATAAATCTGCAAATCCATGCACTGATTTCTGCCTCCTGATAGCCTGCCTCCATCGCACAATCCAAATTGATTACAAAGACCAATTCGATGCAATCCCACTCTCCTTGACTACTTATTATCATTGGCAACTCCAATGTATATGTAGATGCAATTCATGCATCACTAGTAGTCACAATGGATAGTCCATCTTGCCCTTTCACCTATCTCTCCATTGGGTCTCCACTGGATCTGACATGCACTGTAGTTAACTGCTGTATTGTTTAGTTGATTAATGAGTTATTATTTGTGAATTAATTAACTAATTAATTCACTCCACTCTCACTAGTGTATCATTCAGTTAGACTAGATACAACTAGCTCAACTGAGTCTAACTGAGTTAAACTTAATACAACTCCATAAACTACTCTTCCAACTCTGTCATAACTTTGCCACTTCAGTTCTAACTGAGTCTTCCATGAATGAACTCCATTAAACCCTTAGGAATTGCGTAATTCCTTCAGCCCACTGATTTTCCAAATCTGTATACTGAAATAAAGTGCTCCAAGAGAATAAGTTGTTGTTTATTGTCGGATTATTATTAAGAGCTAATAATATTCGACATGCATCTATTTTTAGATTAGCGATCTATAAATAGACTTCACCCAATCTTCTAAAAATAGAATTCATCTAGTTTTCACATTTGACCAACCATCTACAAATATCCTCCTGCTACATATAGAATATGCTCACCACGTCTAAAAATAGACATACACCTAAAAATATCCTGTGTGGGCCCCACCTAGTGTAGGTGATTATTTTCCAACTAGGATCAAGGATGATGTTTCAGGATGCCTCCTTCACTGTTTCTTGTTGCAATCTTCAACATGGACTTTTGTATAGATATAATTTTGTGCCCAATCTTCGGCAGACAATTTAGAGCTTTTGTTTTCTTGGATCGAAAATTCAAGTATCTTCTTATCGAGCCAATATTGTACTTAATTCTGTGTCAGATGCCACAACATCAAATCTCCCTCTTATGATCCTGGTCCTGAAAAAAAAATAATTTTTTGGCTTGAGGGGTCCTGACCTAGGTTCAAAGTTATCACATAATTAACAAAGCCCTGCAACTAATGGCCCTTTCGACAGTGATATGCTTACGCAGATCAAAGTCTCACCCGAAGCAGTATGGGGGGGTGCTAAAACCAGGTTTCCGTACCCTGAGTAATTTTTTGATGTGGTGGCCCTAATTAGACTTAATGCAGATAATATAATAGATTTACACATGCACAGTCAACAGATCTAATCCTTTCACAACTTATAATAGGATACTTCAATATATTTTGCGCACAATAATTAAGTATACTTTATTCAAATCTATTCATATAACATCAAATAATATTCACGCAGAGGTGCAATTACTCAATCATAGAAGTAATTACACAACACAAAACATATTTAGATCTACAACAAATAACAGATAACGAAGTCAGTAAATCACAGAAGAATCCAGGTTCGCCAAAATGTCTTATTTATTAAGAGATATGCAATTCAGTACATCCAATATTTCTACGCACACAACAATAGAGTCTGCACACAGACAACAAGAGCCTTTCTACCCAAATAAACCTAGACTTAGATAAAAAAATTAATAAAAAACCATACATCATCGATTGATTTCTTTATCGCTTGACTCTTACATATTTATACTATCATAGACGTGCACATGCCATGGCCTCAAACCATGTTTTAGGCTCATGGTTTTTCCCTTTAAACCCATTACAATGATTAAGGGACTTTGACCTGCCCCAAACCCCCTTTGACTATTTGTGTGCAGCACATATAACAAAAAATTAGAAAAAAATTATCCCATAAAATTACACCCCAGGGGTCCTTGCTCCAACACAATTCCAACTTGTTGAGTGAAATGAAAAAAAAAGAAGGAATTATGACTTAATAATAAATTTTTAGTAAATGATGTGATAAATTGAAAAAAATTACAATTGTTGAGTAAACTGCAAGATATTTATTTTGTGAAAAAATTGTGATTTCTTTAGGTTGAAAAGTCGATTGGTAAAATTTTTTTGATTTTTCAGCACATTGCTAAAAAATGACAATGTTATCAACGCTGATACAAACTAATTTCAAGGGGAGAGCTTCTCAATCCCCAACTTCCCAAAAAACATCAAATGAAGATAAATATTCTCTTTATAGAATTCTCTTCTCCTATAGAATAAACAAATATTATTTGCTAACTAAATTCATGAAAAGCGAAAAAAATATAAAATGTAGTTATTGTTGAAGATTGCAACAAGAAACAGTGAAAGTAGCATCTAGAAACATCATCCTTGATCCTAGTGAAAAATAAGCAGCTAAACTAGGTGGGGCCCACACAGGCTATTTTTAGGTGTATGTCTATTTTTAGAATGGTGAGCATATTATAAAATTAGCAGGAGGTTGATTCTAGATGGTTGAGAAAATTCTATCTTTAGATGAGTTTCTATTTTTAGAAGATGGGCGAAGTCTATTTATAGATCGCAAATCTAAAAATAGAATGCATGTTGATTATTATTAGCCCTTAATAATAATAAGACAATAAATAGTAACTTATTATCTTGGAGCACTTTATTTCAGTCAACAGATGTGGCACATCAGTGGGCTGAAGGAATTACTCAATTCCTAGGGTGGTTGGTGACTCATGCATGGAGGACTTTGTTATAACTGATAGTGGCAAGTTGTAACATAGTTGGAAGAGTAGTTATGTGAGTTGTTATTTATTTTAACTCAGTTCAGTGAGTTAAAATTAGTTGTGCTAGTTGTAACTGAACATACACTAGTGATAGATGAGTGAATTAATTATTTAATTAATTCACAAGTAGTGTCTTACTTGCGATTGAAGAAATACAACAGTTAACTACTTGCATGTCAGATCCAGTGGAGACCCAGTGGAGACCCAATGAAAGGGTGAGATGGACTATCAGTTGTGACTATAGTGATGAATTCAATGCATCTAAACACACATTGTAGATGCTTATGAGGATTGTGCAGTCAAGGCAAGGAAAGGTCGAATTCATTCAAGTCTCTTCTTCAGCAGGGATTGCGCAGTGGAGGTAGGCTGTCAGGAGGCAAGAAATTGGTTCATAGATATGCAAATTTCTGCATGACAGTGTGTGACGATTATATATTGTATTGACAGCCCTATTAGATGAGATTTGTATGATATTTTTACATGTTCCATTGATATACATAATATATGATAGTTGGAGTTTTTAGCTTTAAGATTTCCCGGTAAAACATCTTGTTATGTGCGATTGATTTCTCTTAATGTGTTTGCAATTGGCGATTAATTTACGCAAAAGAATTAAGTAGAAGGATTTTGTATTTAACAGTGGATATAATTTTTAGATCAGGAGAGTCCAGTAATAGATCACAATATTGTTTAAATTTATACATGGTATCAGAGCTGGAGATTTCAATATTGAAGCGATGCTGAGTTTTGCGCTGGTGGACAATTCAAATTTGCTGCAAGAATTTATTCGTGTGACAGTTGAGTAAACATTGAAATGGCTTTCAATGGGTTGTGGTTGGATTATGCACTCAAGGGAAACTCGAACTACATAGCCTGGAAGGACAGGATGGAGGCGGTGCTTGAATATAATGGCTTGAAGGAATTCATCGAGAGAGATGTTCCTAAGCCCACTTCGACAGATGCTGCAGTACTTGACGCATGGAAAAATAAAGTAGCAAGGGCGAGGAGGATTCTATTGGAAGGTGTGAAAGACCATATTGTGTCAAGCCTTGATGGGTGTTGTGAAACCAAATCCAAAAATAGAAAAAAAGAGATATCAACGCCTTGGAAATAAGCCACTTCGAGGGGGCAACCTCCAATACATTACATGAATGAACAATTCTTGGATCATACAAATGACAAAACCTCCTTTCTATATATAGGAGTCCATGGGGCCACAATGTAATCCTAGCCGACCTAAAAATAATAATGTAAGGGCACAATAATAACAATATGGGGGGGGGGGTTACAACAATAACAATAAGGGGGGCTACACTAACATAATAAGGGACTACACTATTAATATAGGGACTTAACATGCCCCTCTCCTTCAAAAAGGTGTTGTCCTCAATGCTTGATTATTTCTTGATGCTTCTGTATAAAATTCTCATCCTCCCATGTGGAATATTCTACAAGAAAGTTCTTCCACTTGTTGAGATACTCTGAAATTGATTGTACTTGTTGAGTTCATGTTTCTGTGACTGCTTCAGAACTTCTTTCAATGTGATGTTGACCTTTCTGTTGTTTCATTAGATTCTGCACCAAAGTTAGGTTATCCTTTGAGAGTTGGAGAACTTTTTGTTGATGCTCGATGTGATCTTCCACTAATTTATCATCCATATTAGCTATTATTTGATCCTTCAAACCATCCAACTTAGCCTCCATTTCTGCTTTTAAACCATCTATGTCATCTTCAGTTGCTCTTCGTAAGATCGAAATTTGTTGCACTTGGTACTGTAATTTTGATATCTCATACTGCAACTCTTCCTCTTCATGCATCATAGTATAGATTTTTGAGGTTTTAATGGGTATGGAATTATTTTTTGGAGGTATTATAGAACCCAATACTGATAAAAATTCTAAAATATGACCTTGGAATCACTTCAAACTGCTTTTTCAAACAAACATTATGCAATTTTAAAAACCAAATACACACCTTTTACTTGCTTTTGAGGAGCTCGATATTGAAATTGACTTATCTCTATACTTGCAGATCCTCAATATCTGAAATTTGGCCCTATAGGAGTCCTCTGAAGCTTCTTTCAAATGCCACAGGTCTGACTTGATTTGGATTCTTCAAGACAACGTTATGTCCAATATCCCACAATGACCTAATTATGGACTAGTTCAGTAGAGCGCACTTGTATGAATTTCCACGTGTCACTGTTTGCTCCTTTGGCTCTGAAATTTATAGACAACAAACTACAGTTTGTATACTTCCAGTCAATTTTTTACAGAATTCCAATCCGATGCTGAGAGAGAGAGTTATGAAGATTTTCCCACGATCACCTCTTTGAGATGAAATTCGGGAGCTTGAAAAATACCTAACTTCCACAGATCATATCTCCGAAAATATTGCGAACCAAGCTCTGAAATTTGGCGAAGATGTTCCCCAGGATTTCGCCTTCTCTCTATAAAAATTTTAGCTTCTGAACCTTAATAGGAAACAAGTTATAGTGCAAATTCCGCGATGACCTTTTTAAGTGAAATTCAGGAGCTTGCAAAAAGACCTAAATTCCACAGATCATATCTCCAAAAATATTGTGAACCAAGCTCTGAAGTTTTGCGACGATGTTCCTTAGGATTTTCTCTTCACACTCTAAAAATTTCAGCTTCGGAAACTTTGTAGAAAAAAAGTTATAGAGAAAATTCCACGATGACCTGTTTGGAGCAGCAAAACCCTAGAATCCAAAGCTCTGATACCAAATTTTGTGAAACCAACTCCAAAAATAGAAGAAAAGAGATATCAATGCCTTATAAATAAGCCACTTTGAGGGGGCAACCTCCAATACATTACATGAATGAACAATTCTTGGATCATACAAATGACAAAACCTCCTTTCTATATATAGGAGTCCATGGGGCCACAATGTAATCTTAGTGGGGCCACAATGTAATCCTAGACGACCTAACAATAATAATGTAAGGGCACAATAATAACAATATGGGGGTTACTGGGGTACAAAAATAACAATAAGGGGTGCTACACTAACATAATAAGGGACTACACTATTAGTATAGGGACTTAACAATGGGAAATCCACTCCATTTGCAATGTGGAAGGCTTTGACATATCTTTTCCAAAGAAGCAACAACCATAGGAAATTGACGCTGAAGGATAAACTCAGAAAAATCAAGATGGAGAAGAATAACACTATTCTAGTATACTTGAAAAAGTTTGTCCAATGCATGGATGAGCTTGGGAGTGTAGGAGTCAATGTTGTGGATGATGACTTGGTGAGCTTGGCTCTCCTTGGGCTTCCGAAGAGTTGGCACAATTATCAAGAATCTGTCAATGAATGGGAGAAACTACTGGGTTGGGAGCGACTGTGGTCAGATCTAGTGTAGGAGGAGATAAGGCAGACCACTAGGGATGGCTCTTCATCAAAGCATGATGATGAAGAGGATTGTGCTTTGGTTGCCAAGGCGACGAAGAAGAAGGGGAAGAAATTCCATTCAAAATCTGAGGCCGGTGAAGATGGAAAGGACCACAACATGTACAAAGTGAAGTGTTTTCATTGTCACGAGTTTGGACATATTGCCAAAAATTGTCCACATAAGAAGAAGAACAAGATGGCTGCTAGAGATGCAGCTGGTGAGGTTATTGCTTCGCAATTTGAGCTTGAATTCTCATTGATCGCATGCATGGTGTCTAGTGCATTGGGATCAGGGTGGTACTTTGATAGTGGTGCTTCCTTTCACACGACGGGAGATGAGAAATTGTTCAGTGACTTGGTGGAGAAATATCTCCAGATGCATGTTGAGTTGGGCAACGATGGACAATACAGTGCGACCAAAATTGCTACCATTACCTTTCAGAGGGCGTCAAGTAAAATCTTTCATTTAAAAGATGTTGTGAATATTCCAGGTTTAGAGAAGAATTTATTCTTAGTCGCAATGTTAGAGGATAGAGGCTACGATGTTGTCTTTAGTGAAGGAAATTTTTTCCTGTGACACAAAGCAATAGGGCAAGCCAAGAAGGTTGGGATTTGAGTTAAGAATCTCTACATACTTGAAGTATATGGGATTTATATGGAGATTCCTACTGTTGGGAAGTGCGAGGAAGACATGCAATTGAAGCTTTAGAGGGAGCAATATTTGCATGCAGGTAAGAGTGAACCTTAGGATGTGGAGTAGCCAAAATATGATGATGATGGAGTGGGAGCAACCACTCATGCAGAGAAATTTCGTGCCAGATGGGCAGAGGGAGTGCATGCAACTATACCACGAGGTGAGACATGGGGCGACATGCATGAGTAATCACAAGGAGGAATTTCTGGGCAGGATTCATTGAGATGGTGTGGATCTCATGAATTGAACCTAGCTACGAGGCGCCCACAGAGCAACAATAGCAAGATCAGTTGGATTGATGCAGTCAGATCAAAGTGAGAGTGTCAGATACTGGAGTGTGGATGAAAGTTGACATCAATTGCAGAGTGCATGGGTGTAGAGTTCAACATCACAGTGGTTCTTGAAGACATGTGCAATAGCTAAGCAGAAGTCAGAAGACTTTGATGACAGATGCATTATACTGATTTATTTGTTTGGAGTCTATTCAGTTTCGGAAGTGTTGCATGCAAAGGTTGCAGGGCGAATGCGTGGAGTTGCATGTTGCATGCAAAGACAATCCTTTCTTGTTGAGAGGGAGTGTTGAATATTGCAACAAGAAACAGTGAAAGTAGCATCCAAAAACATCATCCTTGATCCTAGTGAAAAATAAGCACCTAAACTAGGTGCGGCCCACATACGCTATTTTTAGGTGTATGTCTATTTTTAGAATGGTGAGCATATTCTAAAATTAGTAGGAGGCTGATTCTAAATGGTTGAGAAAATTCTGTCTTTAGATGAGTTTCTATTTTTAGAAGATGGGCAAATTCTATCTATAGATCGCAAATCTAAAAATAGAATGCATGTCGATTATTATTAGCCCTTAATAATAATCAGACAATAAATAGTAACTTATTCTCTTGTAGCACTTTATTTCAGTGAACAAATGTGGCACATCAGTGGGCTGAATGAATTACACAATTCCTAGGGTGGTTGGTGACTCATGCATGGAGGACTTCGTTATAACTAATAGTGGTAAGTTGTAACAGAGTTGGAAGAGTAGTTATGTGATTTTTTATTTAGTTTAACTCAGTTTAGTGAGTTAAACTTAGTTGTGCTAGTTATAACTGAACATACAATAGTGATAGATGAGTGAATTAATTATTTAATCAATTCACAAGTAGTGTCTTAATTGCAACTGAAGAAATAAAATAGTTAACTACTTGCATGTCAGATCCGGTGGAGACCCATTAGAGAGATAAGTGAAAGGGTGAGATGGACTATCAGTTGTGACTATAGTGATGCATTCAATGCATATACACACACATTGGATATGCTTATGAGGATTGTACAGTCAAGGCAAGGAAAGGTCGAATTCATTAAGGGTTCTTCTTCAACAGGGATTGCGCAGTGGAGGCAGGCTATCAGGAGGCAAGAAATTGGTGCATAGATATGCAAATTTCTGCATGATAGTGTGTGATGATTGTATATTGTACTGAGAGCTCTATGAGATGAAGTTTTTATGATATTGTTATATGTTCCATTGATATACATAATATATGATAGTTGGGGTTTTTAGCTTTAAGATTTCCCATTAAAACATTTTTTATGTGCGATTGATTTTTATTCATGTGTTTGCAATTGGCGATTTAATTTTTGCAAAAGAATTAAGTAGAAGGATTCTATATTTAACAGTGGATATAAATGTTAGATCAGGAGAGTTTGGTAGTACATCACAATATTGTATAAATTTCTACAGTTAGAACCTTCTTAAATCCATGGTTGACCTATCTCAATATGTGGACACAAACCTAGAACTCACCCTCATCCAAAAATAGGAAAGAGAAGATATCAAAAGTATCTAACAGAGGTTTTACAACTAAAAATAGACATGATAACTAGGCTAAATAGGGCCACAAAGTATTTTCCCTCTAAAAAATGGGTGCATGAAAAATATAATAAAATAATGTTCAACTTAGGAGGATGTGCTCAAGTGCGCCCTCCAAGGTGCATGAGTGATAAAACAATAAAATAACCTTCCTAGGAGAAATCTCTACACCAACCATCCAAAAATAGAAAGTGGTCCATAGTTGCATGCAACTAATCCATACATGTAAATTCAAATGCAACCAATTACATGGATGAATGTGCAAAGTGCCAAGTAGATAAAGCACTTGACAAGAAAGGAAGTGACCAAACCCCAAAATACTAAGTATACCATCTCCATGAGTGTTTCCTCCAAGAATATGCCCAAATAATATGCATTCAATGTGTTGTGTGGCCCTCCAAGTATGCCACACACCTCTCATGAAAATCCCTTCATAAACAACTATAATAAAATAATATATGCGTCAAGTCAAAGAGGTGAGGGACCTATCCAATGAAGGTAAAAAAAATTCAAGTGTAATTGATATATCCCTGCAATAAATGAGAGCACACCTAAGAGAGGTGCACCCTAGAAAATTGTGCAATGTAACTACCTCAACCACCCAACAAATAATAACATATCTCCATGTGAAGTGTGCCCTAGGAAGAAGTGTGAAGGCCAAAACCATGTGTTTCTTCCTAATACCATCAATTTATTTCCCTAAACCATGTGCATGAGAGAGAGTGCACCCTAGAGAAGTGTTCCAACCTCTTTAACAATAAAATAGTCATGTAAGCCTTGGAAAATATGCTCAAGAGAGGAGAACCCAATCAGAATCCTAAATATCCTCCAAATAAACCCCTTAAAGTATGAATGATTACCAAGTGAGGTAAGGTGCTCAAGCAATTAAACTTCAAGGTGAAAAAATGGGTTAAATTAACCATCAAATGGTTCAACATATGTGTACAAAGTTTAATGCTCAACTAAAACCATATTCCAACCTTCCCATAGTTTCTAGTTGATTAAATGAACATGAACATGCGTGCCAATGGGGGGAGGGAGAGGGGTTTTGTGCTCCAACAAGTGTCCTATCATGTAAATATGTTATATCTCATAGCAAAGACCACCATGATAATAACATAATGACGAAAAAGAAATTCCAACTACACTAAAGGACTATATTCATGATAAATTCCTCACCAAACCTTAGGAAAAACGCTTAATTATCAAAAATATGTGTGGTACCTCCCCACTCTAACTCAAAATTATTAAAAAGTACATCCACAACTGACATCATTACACACATTTCCACCTAAGTGATATCTAAAAAATGTTTCAATGTTAAGTCATATCACCTAAGGAAATGAGTGACATAAATTTCACTACCACAACACATCATTCAACCACATCAACATCAAAAGAGAAGGGGACAATTGAAATGCTAACCCATTGAATCGTCAAGTATGTCCCGACTTTGCGCCACACAAACACAAGAAAACCATGTAAGACACCCCTTCTAGTGCCAAAAATATTACAAGATCATCATGTAGAAGTCACTAGGAAGTTCCAACAACCTCATGAAACATTTACCTCTTGACACCATCCTTTAACCCTTTGGGAACTAGAACCATCACCCAAAAACAAGGTGTCCTACATCCCAAAAAATTAGGTAGGTCAAAGCCACACGATAATGACATAAGATTCTCCTTAACCATCAAATATGTAGCCAAGGGTTGATTAACAAAGCAAACACACGTGAGAATACCACTAAACCAACAAGCATAATCGTCCCACCAAGGGGGAGTGAGAGTGCCCCAACCAAATATCTCCATCAAATAATTTGATGCCATGCAGAAAAGGGATTTTGTGAAGATATATCACCCCAAGTTAGTCAAATTCTCTTAAATACCAACTACAAATATCCATTATTATGACGAAAATCACAATGTGAAACCTCATTTAATATGAGGTGTAACATGTTGTTTTTGTAAATTTTTCATGGCTAGGTGATTGTCGTCCTAATTTTCTCTCATAAAACAACTCAAAATTTGAATTTATTTAAAAGAAAGAAATTAAATTTTTGAACATTGCATTAATTACACAGTAGCTACAAAAAATATTAGTGGAGGAAATACAATACGTACCCAAGGATTTCTCCTTCTAATAAGCTTGTCATCTCTTTGATCAAATATTACAAGGTGGCCTTCGCATACTGATTTGAATTAACACCAATATGGTCATTAAATCACCTTAAACATAAGTGTACATTGTGTACTGAAGAGGGTATAGCTACAATAGCATGTCTTGCTCTATTTTTTCCTTCCCTAGACAAAAAACTACTTTTATTCCCTGCTCAAAACCAAAGCAAACTTAAGCAATAATTTGTATGACTATATTTGAAGGTGTATGGAAAGATCTAAAGATGTATGGTTTGTGCATAAATAAAAGAACTACAAAAAACCATATGATATAATGTACTTGTTGGTATCTTTAGTCGATATGTACCTTTCTTCTTAATTTCATTCTTCCAACAATCACATTCTTCTTGTTGGATATTGGATAAACCAAATCTCCTCGTGTGTTTCGTGATATGTGCTTAACTGCCTCTCGTAGATCCATTGACTCTGGCGATGTGTCCATTTACCAACACCTACAGGTTTTGGTGTAACGACAATTGTGATTCCAACAAGTGGCATAAGAGCCAAAGGTCTCGAGTTTGAATCACACCTGGCTTGCACCGGGGGGGGGAGATTGTTGGACATTGGATAAACCAACGCTCCATGTGTGTTTCACGACATGTGATTAACCACATGTTGTGGATCCATTAACTCTGGCGATGCATATTTTTACTAACAACTGCAGGTTTTGGTGTAACAAAAATTCGTGATTCCAACACTTCTCATGTGTAATCTACTTCTCTCCTCTTGTCCTCTTTATGCTTTGAGAGAAATGACAATCTCCTATCCTAGCAACTAATCTCAATATTAGTTTCCACCTATCTTAATCATGAGATGTACAACTAATTTTAAATTCAAGACAACTACAACAATGGTAGAAACTGTAGGGCTTCTTTTACTTGTTGGTATCTTTAGTCTATATGCCTTTCTTCCTAATGCACTCTTACTTGTTCCAACACTCTTGCTCCCTTCTCATGTGTAATCAAGTTCTCCCATCTTGGCCTCTTTATGCTTTGAGAGAAAAGAACAATATCCTCATTTCCAACAACTAATCTCAATCTTACTTGCCACCTATCTTAATCATGAGATGTACAACTAAGTCTATATTCTAATCTAAGTTATAATGTTCTAGAATTTTTTGAACATTAATTTAGATTCCTAAGACTAATTGACTTCAAAACATTAGATACTCATTAATTTATTTTTTTCTAAGTGAAATTACAACCTAAGCGGTCATTAAAGAAATGTCTCAAAACATTTCTGGCATGTTCACATTGAATCTATGTAATGTTCCAAAGTAGGAAATACAATGAATACCAAATACATGCACTAAATTACAACATGGAAATCCACACATGCAAGCGCAAGTTTACACAAGCAAGAGTAAATCAGTGAACCATAGAGTAACAACCATAAATCTGAGCCATTTTATTGAATTTCAAACTAGAACTGAGTACAATGGAGTGAAATGATTGAACTTGGGTTTGCTACTGCAAGCATGCAATACCCATGCTATAATTTAAGTAAAATCTCCAACTGAAATGGCCCAATTTGTCCAAACACATGGCTCAAAAAATTTTGCTACTGTTGCTAGAGGAAACTGTGGAATGGACCCTCAAAATGTTCCAAAAACTCTGAAAAATTAGAGAGAGGCTCCCCACACCCCAACCAAAAAAACCAAAAAATCATTTGGGATGATTCCAACTGACCCAGAATAGCCAAATTAGTGCGAAATTTCTAGCTACTACATTTTGTGTCTAGCCTGAATGCTCCATTCCAAATTAGCTCCAAATTCCTCCCTCAAAATGTTGGAAATTCCTCTGCAAAATTTTCCTAAAAATAAGTGTGAAATTATAGCCCAAGTGCTGCAAAAAATCTCTTTTCCCAACCTCTACGTTGCGTGTGCCCAAAAAACCCCTACGTAGGCCCTAGAAAAGAAAACTCAACCCTCCAAATAGTCGCGTCTTCAGCCTGAAAAACCTCCAAGGAAAAACTCTTCCTCCACAAGGGCATTTTTCTGCAAATTATCCAATCTAGAATCCACCAAATACCTGATCTTCCAAGCTCCACGAATTCCTCTATTGTGTCCTCTTGGAACTCGCACTGGCTAAATTATCACTACAATTGGATCTCCAAGTGATGGATTCTGCTCTCAAATCCTCTTCTAGAGGGACACTCAAAGTTCACTGAAGAAGAGATGCCAATTTCCTGCTTGGAAATTCCTTGTGCTAAACAAAAATGGTTGACTTGGATAAGAAACTCAAGAAAACTCTCTAATTCTCAAAATGAAACGCTAAAATATGAAATCCTCTTCCTTTTATCATAATTTATCTCCTCTTCTTTTTGGGATCCACCAATTCAACCCTCCTTATCCCTCCTTTCCTTGTGGTTCGATTTTCCTAATGGGGTTTGATTTACCCTTTTGAGTGGTCCCCACAAACCATTACCACTTTAATTTATTTTTTTATCCTAAGTTTAAAGCCTTATTTTCTCTCTAAAAATTAATTTGCGCCTCCACAACCCACTTGTCCTAAGTTTTTATGCCAAAATATTTATTAATTGCCAAAATTGAGAATTTTCCTTAGAAAAATTATTTATTAGGGACATGACAATCCTCCCCTCCCAAATTTTTCTTGTACTCAAGAAACTACAATGCTAGATGTTGTAGAATTTGTTCTCCTTCCCAAGTGGCATCCTTCTCAAGTAGGTCCTTCCACCTGACAAGATAATCTTTGATAGTCCTATTCCTGATCCTCCTCTCCCTCTCTTGCAATATGGCCTTAGGTATCAAAATCAAGTGTCCCTCATCATCCATGGGTGGCAGCTCTACAATAGTTGTAACTTGTTGTACCAAGGCCTTTTTTAGGTAAGACACATGGAACAAATTATGCACCTTGCTCCTTGGTGGAATCTTTAGCTTATAGGCCACCTCTCCAACTCGCTGGATCACCCTATATGGCCCATAAAAACATGGTTTGAGCTTCTCAGCTCTTTTCTGCTTCAGTGTAGACTGCCTATACGGCTGAAGAAACAATAAAAATAAGTCTCCAACCTCAAAATGACTCTTCGCACGGTTCATGTCTACATACATCTTATGTTGGTTATGCATTGTTTGCAAGTTGTCCTTGAGAGATCTTAGGATCTCCTGGCTATATTGTAACCAATCCTTTGCCCTAGGGGCTCATCTGTCTCCAAAAATCATGTCATCAAATGATATTGCATCATAAACATAAAGAGCATGGAAAGGTGACATACTAATGGACATATGGTGAGTGGTGTTGTAGTAGTACTCTCCCAAATGAAGCCACTTCACCCATGTGGGTTTCTACCCTGTCACATAGTTCCGAAAATATCCCTCTAGATATTTGTTCACAATCTTTATCTTCCCATATGTTTGGGGGTGATATCTATTGCTATTGAGTGAGCTTAGTTCCCACCAACTTGAATAACTCTTGCCAAAAGGCCCCCATAAATCTATTGTCCCAGTCATTGATGATGGTATTGGGAATTCCATGAAACTTGAATACCTCCCTGAAAAAGGGTTCGACTATCTATGAGATAAGGATATGGATGGAATGATGGAGAAATAAAAAAACTTGGTCAATATGTCCACATAAAAATATATACAATCACACCCATACACAACTGAAATTCCGGTGATGATAGAAATTCTCTCCCACTTCCTCTTTGGAATGGAAGGGGATGAAGTAATCCATCTGGATGTGTCTGCTCACCCTTGTTCCTTTGAAAACATCACACTCCTGAAAATGCCTCAAAACATCCTCCTTGAGGCCTCTCCAAGTAAAATTCTCCCTAATGGCTCGATAGGTTTTGAAAAACCCATGGTGCCCAACTAATTGTGAATCACAAGATGCATGCAAGATATTCTCCCGCAACTATAACCCTGACACCAAATAGATCATGTCCTTGTAATAAATCACCTCATACATCACTCTGTACCTTTCATCCCTTGTAGTACCATCCAAGATATCATATGCATGTCAATCCTTGGAGTTCTCTACTAATGACCGCACCTTCCAATCCTGAGTGATGTTCATCAATGAGTATCATGGGCCTCCTTGACAAATAATCAACTAATATATTATTTTTTCCCTTGAAATACACCATCTCAAAATTTTAGGCCTGGGTCTTATTGAACCACTTATGCTACCGCTCTTGAATCTCCCTCTGCTCCAAAAAGAATCGAAGACTATTGTGATTAGTCATCACCTTGACCCTGCTACCCACCAAGTACTCTCTGATTTTTTCCAACAAATGCATTATGGCCAACATATCCTCATGAGGTTGTAGCTTCTGTCTCTCAAATGAAATCAGATGGCCTCCTTGTGTCAAAATTGCTCCAATAATCTCCCGGATGCATTGCACTCTAAGACAAAGTATCGTGAAAAATCTAGTAAGGCCAAAATTGGACAGCTGCTCATCACCCTCTTGAAGCATTGAAAATACTCCTATGCCATGTATGTCCCCTCAAAAAATCCCTTCTTCATCGAGTCTATGAGGGGTGTTTCCAAGTGAGATAATCCCTTCACAAATCGCCTGTAATATGTGCATATACCCAGGGACCTTCACAAATTCGTCACATTCCTAGGTGTATGCCAATAAAAAATGGCCCTGATATTCTCTTGATGGACCTTGACTCCATCCTCTCCAATCACATGTCCTAGATATATAATATTAGTAAGAAAAAACTCACATTTAGACATCTTGGCATAGAACTGCTACTCCTCCAATACGTGTAGGACCTCCTCCAAGTGTTGCAAGTTCTCCTCCCATGTCCTATTGTATATCAGAATATGATTGAAGAATACTAGCATAAACCTACACAACTACTTGCGAAACACATGGCTCATGCAAGAATGAAAATTAGCTGGTGCGTTGGTTAGCTCGAAGGGGATCATCAAGAACTAAAAATTCCCATAGTGGCATCCGAGTGCAGTCTTCAAGATATCCGGCTCCCTCACCTGAATATGGTGGTATCCTGAACGCAAGTCAATCTTAGAGAAGTATTTAGCTCCTATAAGCTCATCTATAAACTCATAAATGTGTGGGATTATGTAATTTTTCTTTAGTTTCTTCTTGTTTAGGGCCTTGTAATAAATGCACATGTGAATTTCCCAATCCTTCTTCTTCACTAGCACAATTGAAGAAGCAAAGGGACTAGAACTGGGTCTAATGTGTCCCAAGGTCAACAACTCCTGCATATATCTCTCGATATCATCCTTGTATTCCTTGGGATGTATGTAGGGAGTAGTGATGACTGCATGCACACCCTCCTCCAACTCTATAGTATGCATAAACCCTCTATTTGGTGGACGGTCTGGAGGAATGTCCCCGAACACTGCCTGACGCTTCTCTAGTAGTGCCAGAATATTTGGGTGTAGCTATAGCTGCTTCCCTGTCTCTGAAATATAAAACTATACTACCCATGCTATGTCCCCACGTCTCAAATTAGTCTCCATCCTATGGGTTGACACTGTCTATGGTGGTACGAATGCATGCTCCTCAATACTACTAGCTTCCCATCTGACCCTATGAACTCCATCTCTAATTTCTTCCAATTGGTAGTAACATGCCCCAAAGAATATAAAAACTAGATACCCATCACCACATTGGTTTATGGCACACCAACCACAAAGAAATGATTCGTCAACGAACAATTACCCATGGTCAAGGTCAATTTGGGAACACATCTCGTGCATTGCATGATCCTATTTCTTGGTACAAGCACTAAAAACCCTTCATATATTTGTGTGTGTATGCCTCTCCGCTCCACCATCTGAGCATCAATGACGTTGTGGCTAGCCCCACTATCTACTAGCACTGAAACACATTTTCCTTGCACTATAACCCTATTTCGTAGTGTGAGATACTTTAGAACTCCTCGAAGTGAATCAATAGCCCCTCCAGTAGGAAAAACCAGTCCACCTCCCTACGGTGTTGGTGGTGGTGGCGGTCCATCTCACATGGACTAGGTCCCTCCATCTCTCGTGTCAAATTCATGATCAACCTCATCATTGGGATCACTATCTGAATACACCTCAATATAATGGGGCTTGCCCTTAGTGCACTTGTGGCACTGTGCCCACAAATATTGACATGTGAAACATAACTTCCTCCTCTGGATGTCCCTCCTAGTCTCATCATTAAGATTTCCACACCCAACCTCTTTATGTATATCTCTGGTATCTATACCCCCTTGGGGTATAATGTTTCTAACAGGTATATGAGCCTTGGTCTTGGGAAGGGCGTTAATCATGTATTTGGACCTAGAGATGGAATCCAATAATGTCACGGGCCTATAGGTTATAGGTCCTCACCCATACACGTAGGGGATTAACTAGCCCCTCAATAAACAACATTATCAGTTGAGCCTCCAAAATTTATATAACCATCACATCCAATCATTGGAACTCCAATATGTTGGCCATGGGACTACTAGTTTGCCTAAGATGTGCCAACTCCCTCAAGTGCAACTCTTGATCCTGCCTGTCAAACCTATCGATCAATATCCTGGTTAAGTTGATATAGGAAGTGATGTGTATATCTCCAAGAGTGATCAAGCCATGGTACCACCACTCTTATGCATATCCCTCCAAATGAAGCATGGAAAATCAAATACCATCAACATCTCACATGGGGTTCAAATGGAGATTATTGTCCAACTTTTGGACCCATGCTCTAACTGATCTCTTGGTTGACCCATCAAAGTATGGAAACATGACTTTCCTAGCCACCCTCTGCACCTCCTGATTCGATTGTCCTCCTCTATAAGATGTTCCAACTCTAGTGTTGCGTCTCTCCTTGAGGTGTTTAAACTCTCCAAAATACATGACACATTGAATTATGGGTTCTAGCCCCTCATACTCATTAATCCCCATCACTACAGACTGAACCAAATTTGCAACAGGATTTGGTTCCCTCTCTCTCTCCTGCTCATCCATAAATTGTAGCATAGTGGTATGACTAGCCTGTCCAATAGGTTGCTGAAAGGTACACTCATGCATGTGTGATCCAAGTGGATATTGGTGGCCACCAACCTATTCCACTTGGACCCCCACCATTGTTTCTTTCGAGTTTTCAGTTTCCTTAATTGTAGCACAATTTACTATTTTTGGCACTTTTTCAGGTCCTAAACTTCCAGAGTCGTTTTGAGGCCCTAAACGAATTTTTTTGGGAAAACCAGAAGCAACGTAGGAAGTCGACTATTGTTAGCCACTCAAAATTTTTATTCCTCGGATAGATAGTTCTAACGAGGTATTGTGTGCATCAAACATATATCGTATGCCAAATTTACATCCTCGGGAAGTTGATGTACCAATTTACCCAAACGGGGCCCATTTTTTTGGCGCTTCACATCCTAGGGTTAGGTTTTTGGATGTTTAGGGTTTTCCATTATTTATAAATAATAAATAGGCCTTCGAGCCTCATTGTACATTAGTTTAAAGGCATCCAGCTGACACATATATTCTCAGAGATAAGCTACCATCGCCCAAGCTAGTTTATTTTCCATTTTGTCTGTAAGAATTTTTCAGTATTTGATATTAATGAAATGAAATGTTATTCCTGCTGCATCTCTACATTTATGTTTATTTTTGTATTTTATTGTGTTCCTGCATAAGTTTGGATCAGTGGTATCAGAGAGGTATGATATTTCTTTATATTTCTTTGCATTTCCCCAACGAGGTCAGGGTATAAGGAGTTATGGCTCAATCTGGTTGAACATTTGCAAGATCAGCCTTGGAAACCCCGACAACCTCCCATGGTGGAAGAAAAGAAAGAGGAGGGAGCATGAGATCATATCAAAATATTGCTTTAGGAGGCCCTTGAGAAACAAAGGAACACGATGATGGATAACTTTTCTTAGATCCTTCAACGGCTGCCCACTGGCGGCACATATTCATCCAGATGCCACTCCTTTTAAGGTACAAATAAACTTTTACCTTCCCATATTTGAGGGCCAAATAGATTAAGATTCCGTAGATAGATGGCTGAATGTATTAGAAGGATATTTATCGGGTCATGACTTTTCCAATCAGAAAAATATTACTTTTTCACTCCTTAAATCCGCCCCCCATGTCAAGGACTGGTAGGAAACCTACTGTGAGCAAAAGGACGAGAGGGAACCCTCCCTGTTCTCGGCCACACCCACTTGGAATTCTTTCCGAGACGCCATCAAGTAAAAATATTATCCTGTGGGGACCTATGAGGACAAGTGCATGCAATGGAATACACAACATCAGCAAAGGGATCAAGATTGCATGAGCTTACGAATTTTTTCCATACCCTACACAAAAATTTGGGTATCAAATATTTGGAGAAAAATTTGGTGTTGAAGTACCACAGTTGTCTGGAATCTGCACATATACATTTAGGAGGAAATTGAGTTCCTCGACATCTCCTCGCTTGGTGTAGCATACCAGTATACTGCCAAGTTTGAACGGAAATTCACAAAGAAGAAGCGAGACTTTGGATATGCGAATCAAAAGAAAGGGAAAGGCACCCCCAAACCAGAGAACAAAGGACAAAGCCAAGGCGGGGCGGCCCAGGAAAACCCGCCAAAGTCGCAAGCGAATAACAACACAGCAAAGCCAAAGGACACTAGAAAGTGGTGTGACTTCCATAAGAGCTCCACGCACAACACAAGTGAGTTTCAGGCCATGCAATCACTGGTGGTTGAGCTGAAGGCTTTCGAATCATATGCATGTTTTGAATTTGAGTTAGAACCCGACAAGGGGAAATTATCGATGCAGAGCCCAATGCTAATATTTCCACCACCAACATCTAGAAGGAGGAACCCGAAGATCCAGAGGAGGGGGATCGCCTTTTCCATTCCCAGATGTGGGTGAAGGGTTCCTCAAGGCAGTTCATTTTCGACAACGGGAGCCAAAAGAACCTCAATTCAGTAGAGATCGTGAAGTGGTTGGGCCTTTCGACCACAACACACCCACATTCGTACACCATTGGGTGGCTTCACTAAGGAAGAGATCTCCATGTCAGCCAACAATGTCGCCTTCCCTAGAACATCAAACCCTTCACAGATGAGGTATTATTTGATATTGCTCCTCTTGATGTTTGTGATATATTATTTGGCCAGCCATACTTATGGAAGTGACATTCTGTGTATGAGTCTAGGCCTCATGTTTTTATTTTTAGTTTGGGCAATAAGTTGTACAGGATATCGGAGGTAGCACTGCTTACCACCATCTCTTTGATCATTGAAAAACAATGTAGTAAGCTCATTTCCAAAACCAGGAAATTTGTTTTCTTGATGATCTGCCCTGAGGGCAAGAAGAAGACTGTTGCCACGACCGCTAGACAAGGCTCCTCCGCACTGAAACAATAGATGGACAAGGTCATCGAGGAGTACGGGGACATATTCACCTCACCTGTAAGGGTACCTCTGCATTGTCAGGTCAAGAAATCCATTGATCTGACCCCAGGCGCATTGCTACCCAATGGACCGATCTATTGACGCTTTGTTTTGGAGAACGATGAAATCAAGAGGTAGATTCAAGAGTTTTTGCAGAAAGGTTATATCCGACCGAGTTCATTTCCATGTGGGAGCTTGATCATGTTGGTGCAGAACAAGGATGGGACTTGGAGACATTGTATTGACTATCGAGTGTTGAATAAGATCACTATTCGGGATAGATATCCTATCCTACGAATAGATTACCTTCTAGACCAACTCAAGGGGGGGAAATATTTCAGCAAGATTGACTTGAAGTACAGGTATCACTAGGTTCCCATCGAACCCTCTGATGTGTGAACACTGCCTTCAAATCCAAGGAGGGCCTTTTTGAATGGCAGGTCATGCCTTTTGGGTTGACGAATGATCCTGCAACCTTCATGAGGCTGATGGACGACATCTTGCGACCATTCACCAAATTATTCATGGTGGTGTATTTGGATGACATCCTGATCTTTAACCAAATTTGGGTAGAACACCTCCACCACATTTGATAGGTCCTCAAAACACTACGGAAACACAAGTTGTGCCAATTTGGAGAAATACACTTTTGGCATGACCTAGGTTCAATATTTGGGATACATTATTGATGAACGAGTGGTGCATGTGGACCCAACCAAGATCTAGGTCATTCGGGATTGGCCAACCCCAACCACTCTAACAAAGCTCCATAAATTTCTAGGTCTTGCCAATTTCTACCGCAGGTTAGTGTTGGGGTTCTATCATATCACTTGGCCTTCTATTCAAGTCACCAAGGGAGGAGCGAAAGAAAAATTATTTTGGCATGAATCTCATCAGAAGGCATTCGCAAAGTTGAAGCATTGCCTCTACTTTTGACTAGTGATAACATTATCAGACTTGCGGCAACCATTTGAGACCCAGACAAATGCCTCTGACTATGCTATTAGGGAAATACTTACTCAGAAGGGGCATCGAGTGGCATATCACAGTGAGACACTTTCAGACATAGTCTGAAAGTATACAACCTATGAAAAGAAATGTATTCCATTGTGCAGGGCTCCTGACAATGGAAACATTACATTTTGGGGAAAGAAACGATCATCCACACAGATCACTGACTCTTGTAGTTCATCTAGACACAAGGGAAGTTTCAGAATAATCGAAATCATAAATGTTCCACATACCTACAATAGTTCCATTTGAAAATCAAGTACAAGAAGGGAAACACCAATAATTTTGCAGATTGCCTCAAGCGACCGCCGATCGTGGCGCTAACCACTGTGCTTGACTCTTGTGGGGACGAGACTTCAGGTTGGTTGCATCTCTACAAAAGTGATCCAGAATTCGAAAACACATAGCAGACACTCCTGGAGGGTAAGCAAGTTCCAAATTTTCACCTCCAGGATGCACTGTTATGCCACCCTGGACACTTATGTGTTCCTTCAAGTGAGCAGGTCAAGATGATTTGGGAAGCACACTACATTCGGGTCATTGGACATTTTAGGGTCGTGAAAATAATGGAAGTACTAAATTATTATTTCTATTGGCCGAGCCTTTGACATGATGTTGGGAAGTACATCATATCCTACATTGCCTCCGTCATTTGCAAACCGACCATCAAGAAGAAAGGCCTATATACTCCATTTCCTACCAGTAGTCGACCTTTGGAATCCATATCCATGGATTACATGTCAGGCCTTCCTTCTACCAAGCATGGAAATGACTACGGTTTTGTGTTTGTCAACATATTATCTAAAATGGCCATTATGGCGGCTTGCAAGAAAAATATCACAACAGAAGCAGAAGCCACTGTTAAAATCTTCTTTGAACGAGTGTGGGTAAAATTTGGGATCCCACAATCCATTATCTAAAATCGAGATAGCGGGTTCCTCTATACATTTTGGTTAAGTCTCTGGTCGATGCTCGACACCAAGCTCACTAAGTCCATGACTTTCCACCCCTAAACTGATGGCCAAACAAAGGTCGTCAACAAGATGATCGTGCCCATTCTGCGCATGTAAAACTCGAAGCATCTACACACATGGGATGAAGGCCTCCCCTATGTCCAACACAACCATAACCAGACTCTCCAAAGCTCAACTGGTGCCCCTTTTAAATGGGCTTGGGATTCCAACCACTATGTCCCATTGATGTGGCCATACCATTTGCAGCTACTTAGGCAGATTCGGTTCATGTCCAGTTCAAGCTGACAAGGCGAACAACTTCATTGAGCACATTCAACACATCTTCCAATAGGTACATGACATATTGGACAAGGCCAATGCTAAGTACAAGCAACACATGATCAACATCAGGCGCCACACAAGTTCCAGGTGGGCGAAAAGGTTTGGCTACATTTGCGAAAGGAGCGCTTCGCTAGACCCCACCACAAGCTTCACCCACTAATATATGGGCCATACACTATCACCAAGGTGGTAGGAGACAATTCCTTTGAGCTCAGTATTCCACCATTCCTTAGTCTTCTCTTAATGTTCAATGTGGACCACTTTTGGCCCTACTTTCCACCACTATTAGACACATCTGACATTGTAGAACAACTCACACCAACAAAGTTAAACCTATACTGCATGGAACAAGCCACAACTGATCAGATCATGGACACATAGATCAAGAACACCTGACAACAAAATATCGAGTTGTATCAGGTTGTCAAAGCTGGTCAACTCCTGCACCAAGGAAAGTGGCTCACCAGGGACCAAGTTTAGCATAAGTTTCCTCATCTCATGGAGGAAATCAATGCAATGGGGACCATTGCTTCCTAAGGGGGGAGCAATGATCCAGATGGATATTGGTGGCCACTCGCCTATTCCACGTGGACCCCCACCATTATTTCTTTCAACTTTTTAGTTTCCTTAATTGTAGCACAATTTACTATTTTTGGCAGTTTTTTGGGTCCTGAACTTCCGGAGTCGTTTTGAGGTCCTAAACAACGTTTTTTTGGAAAACCATGACCAAAATGGGTCATCAACCAATGTTTGTCAGTAAAATTTTTTATTACTAGGATAGATATTTCTAACGAGGTATTGTGTGCGTCAAACAGAGATTGTATGCCAAAGTTACATCCCCGGGAAGTTGATGTACCAATTTACCCAAACGAGGCCCATAGTTTTGGCGTTTCATCTCCTAGGGTTAGGTTTTTGGATTTTTAGGGTTTTCCATTGTTTCTCATTAATAAATAGGCCTTCGAGCCTCATTGTAACATAGTTCATAGGGATGTAACTGCCACATATTTTCTTAGAGATAAGCTACCATTGCCCGAGCTTGTTTATTTTCCACTTTTTCTGTAATCATTTTTTAGTATTTGATATTAATTAAAATGAAGTGTTATTCCCATTGCATCTCTGTATTTATGTTTATTTCTATATTTTATTGTGTTCCAGCATAAGTTCTAAGTTCAAATCAATGTGGTGGCTCCCACATCCTACTATGAAACCCCCATATTGATTATGGTCATGCCCTGGCTAATTTTGTACTTGTAGTCCCATCATTTACTGCATCATATCAATCATCAACTAGCCCTTCCTCAACATCTACTGGTTTTCCCTCAACATTTCATCCATAACTTGGTTCCGAACTCCTTGCCTTGGCTGCTCGTTCCCTCCATTTATTTCATGTCCCTCCATGTGTTCTCTAGCATTGTCAATCTCTGTATCAAAGAAATGATCAAGTTCTTCTCCTCATCCACGTCCTCTTTCTATACCCCTATCTCTACCTCTTTGGAAGACTAGACCTTGGTATCTAGGTGGCATCACCTATATTTTTTCTCCCACACTGGCAAAGAAAATGCTCTGATACTACTATAATGTTCCAAAATAGGAAATACTAAATTACAGCAAGGAAATCCACAGATGCAAGAACAAATTTACACAAGCAAGAGTAAATCAATGAACCATAGAATAAAAACCATAAATTTGAGCCATTTTGTTAAAGTTAAAACTAGAACTGAGTAAAATAAAGTGAAATGGTAGAAATTTGACTTACTACTGCAAAAATGCAATACACAGGTGAGAATCTAAGTAAAATATCCATCTGAAATGGCCCAATCTATCCAAATACATTTCTTAGAAATTTATGTTGCTGGTGCTGGAAGCAACTGTGAAATGGACCCTCAAAACTGCTCCAAAAATTGTGATAAATTAGAGAGAGGCTCCTCACATCCCAACCAACAAAACCCATAAATTTTTTGGGTTGTTTCTAGCTAACCCAGAATACCCAATTTAGTGCAGAATTCCTAGGTGTTGGGTTTTGCGTTCAAACTTAAAGCTCTGTTGCAAGTTAGCTCCAAATTCCTCCCTCAAACTTCTATAAATTCCTCTAAAAAATTTCCCCAAAAATAAGTGTGAAATCCCATCCCAATTTCTACACGAAATCTCCTTTTCACAACCTATGCGCTGTGTGTGCCCAAAAAACCCCTGCGTAGATCCTAAAGAATAAAATTCAACCCTCCAATTAGGTGTCTTCAGCTCAGAAAATCTCCAGGGAAAAACTCATCCTCCACAAGGATTTTTTTTTCAAATTCTCTGATCTGGAATCCACCAAATACCTTCTCTCCCATGCTCCACGAATTCCTCTACTCACAATAGCTAAAATATCATTGAAATTAGCTCTGCAAGTGATGGTTTCTACTCTCAAATATTCTTATAAAGTGACACTTGAAGTTCACTGAAGAATATACAGAAGTCCCACTTGGAAATTATGTGTGCTAAACTGCACTAGTTGACTTGGCTAAGCAGCTCAAGCAAACTCTCTAATTTTGAAAATGAAATTCCAAAAGATTAAATCCTCTTCCTTTTATAATTGTTTCTCTCCTTTTCCTTGTGGGCTCCACCAATTCAACCCTTCTTCTCCCCCCTTTCCTTGTGATTCAATTTTCCTAAGGGGGTTCGATTTCTCCTTGTAAGTGGTCCCCACAACCGTTTACCACTTTAATTTATTTTTTTCTCCTAATTTTAGCATTCTTTTCTCTCCAAAAATTAAATTTTACCTCCACAACCCACTTGTCATAATTTTATATGAAAAAATATTTATTAATCACCATAATTGAAAAATTGAGAATTTTATTTAGAAAAATTATTTATTGGGGACATGACAATCTATAAAATTAACTTTATACTTGAGTTACATTTTCTCAACACTCAGCGAGGAAGGAATTCTACACCAATCCAAGTTTAATTTTTAATCAAATTTCAACATGGTTTCAAAGCTATGGATTGAAGAACAGTTTGAAGTCTAAGGTTAGAATCCGAGTACATGATGATGGGTCAAGTTCTCTATGTGGCATAATCTAGTATCCAAGTCTAGTTTAAAGTCCTGAGGAACAATGTGTAACTATGGAATTATATCTTTGTAACTTAGGCCAAGTTCTGTGGCACTCCTTTTATGGTTCATACAAGCTACCTATGGTACCTATTTTCTATGAAAATTTGCGGACATGAGGATGCAAACGTGAAGCACTTTATCTGAGGCAAAATATTCGTGGAACCTTGTAAAGATTACAAGGCAATTACAATGTGGAATGATGTGAAACTTGAGGAGTTGTGTGAAATAAGAAACCATGTTATATCTCCGTGAAAGGATTGTAATATGACTTCTAAGGTATTTGAACTCTCTGAGAAGTCTGAGCCCAATCAAGGTCTACAATTGATAGAAGTTATGAAATACAAATTTTTGTAGTTCATCATATTTGTGACTATGCAAAATTTCTTGGTGATTCGAGACTTTTTGGTTGTGAAAGAGGCCCCATTGAAGAAAATTGTCTTGATAAATGACTTGGAACTTTCGTTTTATTGATTCGATGCATCAAAATCCTCCTTGTGATCAAGGATATGAATTCATATCTGAGCCTCTATGGATAGTAATCAAATTTCAACCTATTGCATATATGGAACAACCTGAATTACATCTCCATGGTACCCAATTTGAAGGTATTATATCCTAGCCTCCTCATTCCTAAAAAGGTTTGAGCTCCTAGAAAAATAAAAGTTCAAGAAAAGGCCAGAAATTGGTGCTTAAGTTTGAATTATGGAAGAAGTAGTCAAAGCCTAGCTGATGTCTACAGTAGATTCGAGATCTATGGGTGATCTGAGTCTTTTCTATGAGAAAATACCGTGCATCATCATTGACTACATCATTGTGAAGTGATTCAAAGCCTTTAACGGTTACGAGCTTGCTATAGACAAATCTGAAGATAAGCCTGAACAAAATTCAAGCTTCATTTCTGAAGGAGGATAGGTAAGGTTGAAATAATACTTCTCAAGAAGTATGTATAATATTTTGTCCTCATATCTAAAGAGCTAAGCATAGATCTAAATTGTAAGTCCCTTTCAAAGTTCTCCTGCAACTAATGACTCCTAAGTTCATCACAAGGATGAACTAAAAGATCTGAAATCTTAGAACTCTATGCCAATCACATTGCATGGAATGCTAGATTTTCTAGGTTATGAAGAAATCTCATTTAGGAAATAACATGAAATATAAGCTAGCAATATTATGCTCCATTGAAACATATTATTGACATTCGATGTATTATAGGGTCTATTGTAGAAGAGATTGTGTCCTCTCTCTCTCAAGGATGAAGACATAATCAATATGATAAGTGCTTTATCCTCTCCTTGCATATAAAAGCTAAGTTTTGTGCTACAATCAAAATTATACAATCAATGATCAAAACATTTATGAGCTCCATCTCAAGTATAGAAGGCATATAAATGGAAATTATAGGGTGTGTAGCTAACACATAAGTATACTTGTAGAACTTGAAAAAATGGAAAATGGTAGGTTTTGAATATTTTGGATATTGAAGCATCTAGGGTTTGTAAACCTTATCAAAGGTTTGAACTAAGAAAACCCTAGGGACAAAACCCTAGGACTGATTGTTTTTTCTAAAAGAAGCCCTAGCTCTTGGAAATGACAGAAATGACATCATGCTGATGTGAGGACAAGGATGATGAAAATTACGAAGGGTCAAAGATTAAGAGGGAGTTGAATTTTCTCAAAAAATAAGTATTCTATAACTTTCCTCTTTGATTAAGGCTATTAATATTAATTTTTAGTTAGTCTCTTGTCTATGTATCCTTTGCTTGGTTGTAATCATTATAGGAAAATGGCTAGGGTTGAGCAGACATTAACACCAAATGGAAGAATTGGAAGAATGAAGCAAAGCATTAGGACTTTCCTAATGTGTACTAGAAGAATAATAGAGCTCAGAGGGAGCGAGCAATTAAGAGTATGCCTTGATTATTTGTTCCCAAGAGAAGTTAAGATATAGTATGCAACATATGGAAGTATAGAAGCAAGAATATTTTCTCCAAATAAAAGGAAGAGGTTCATGATAAGACATTTTACATAGTTGGAAGAGTTACTCCTTATTTTTGAAGGACATGAAAAAGGAGTCTCATGATTAAAGAATATCACATACTTTGAGATTGATTGATTAAAGCAAGAATGATCTCATTAATTTTTTTTCTGATGAAATAGGGGCTCATGAGTCAAAGGAAAAGGTTGGAAATCTGGATGATGATAAAAGTACTATTGGTTGTTGTTTCTGCTTGGGATTTGCCATGGTTTCTTAGAAGAGAAGGAAGTAGGATTTTTTTGCACTAAGCACTGTGGGTGAAAAATATATGACAGCTTGTGCAGTTAGCTTTGAAGCAGTTTGGCTCCACAAAATGTTTGATGGATCATTGATGGCGTGTAGGGCTCGACTGTGATATTTTGTAATAATTTTTATGAAGATTTTCAGAAAACCCGATTTTTAATCAAAGGTTGTAGCACATTATGATTAAGTACCACTATTCGAGATATGGAGTTGGTGGGTGTTGAGAAGCTACAGTAGATATCCACGGATGAAAATGTAGTTGATGATGCAAGCTTTGGGCTTGTAGATAACTCCTCCCAAAATAATAGGGAGTAAGGATGGACATTAATTTTATCCTGATGTCATGTACTGTGACTAATTAGGATTAACACCCTAATTCAAGTATACAAACCCAGATAGGGATAATGGTAGATTAGATAAGTATCATGGACTAAAATTCTTGTGTCATGTATTGTGGTAAATTAGGATTAACACCATAAGTCAAGTACATTGACTTGGTTTAAGAGGAATTGTCCGGTGGATCGACATTTCCTTGTGTCAAGTACAGTGACCGATTAGGACTGGTGTTGCACTAAAAACTGTCACGCTGACATTCTGATGACTGTATGAGCTCATGAACATTCATACATGCCTCCTTTGCAAGTCTTAAAACCTTTTTTCCTCATTCCAAGCCCTAAAACTGGAGGAAAAATCCTAAAAACTCAATAAGCCTTGGGTACGCAGGTAACATGAAGCCTGCTTGCGTTCCTAGCTTGGGTACGTAGGTAATACATTGCTTACCTACATTCCAGAATGCAGTTTTCCCTTGTAATGCCTACGTACCCTTCTCAAAGTCAAAAAAGAGAGAAAGTAAAGTTAAAAAGTTGATTTGAGGTCAATTCTAGAAGGTTCTAGATGAGATTTTTTGGGGATGAGTGCGCTTTAGTAAGGTTCATGCATCCCTCACCTTAAGGAACTAATCCCTTGATGTGAGGAGCCTATCCCTTTGAAGGAGGATTCTATCCCTTCAAAGGTGGAACCCTAACCTCCTCATATTCTCTATAAAAAGAGGCATTGGGTAGCCTCAAAGGGAGTTCAAGATTTGAGTGTGATTGAGTTGAAGTGCTGTTGAGATTTAGACTTCTTTCTGCTGAGCTTTTGAGAGGAAAGATCACACACCTCTATGTGCTCCTGGAGGAAGAGTACAAGACTTATCAAAGTAGAGGAGACTCCTGCTTCGGACCCCGGGAAGGCCTTTTCAAACATCAAGGCTAAGGTTGTAAGGTTCTTCTATTATTTTAAGATTAATACAATCAAGTTTTGTTTTTCTCAATAAATTGTCGTTCGATTGTTTATTTCAATAAGCTGTCGTTTGATCGTTTATTTCATAGATTCCTCGATCACTATGATAGGTATGTTTTATAATTATTTGTTATATAGGTGCTATTTAATATTTGCTTGTTTGTGATTGCAGGTTGACAAAAGGCGACACTTTGTTGCGACAAAAGACGACACTTTGTTGTGACAAAAGATGACACTTTCTTGTGACGAAAGAACTCTTGTTGTGATGAAAGGATTATTATTGCGACGAAAGAACTCTTGTTGCGATGAAAGAACTCTTATTGCGACGAAAGGATTTTTATGCGACATAAGCACTACGACCACAAATAAGCATTTGGATCTAAGGTAGGATCGACACCTTCATAACATTTATTTGTAAAATGAATATATTTAGAGAAAGACAAACTTAGTTGTTCGTTTGTTGCTACATTATTGCAGATCTTGTTAAAAGTATTGAAAAACTTAGCTTTCTTCTTTCAGTTTTAGTTTAGATTTGATTTAGGATTCTTAGTGTTTGCCCAAATCTATATGTTTTCTGTCGAAAATATCTTGTGAATAAGTCTCATAGCACTTTTGTTTTGAATGATTTTCTAGAAGTTTTGCATTTTTAGAGGGGTTTTCACTTTGTCTCTGTAGTGACCCAAATATTAGAAGCTTAAAAGTGCCATTAGATCACTTTGGTATCTTTTATCTTTTTGATGAGTCTGACTTGGTTGTGAAATTCATTCTTTTTTGAGAAATAGATCTAGTTTTCTCTTTGCAAATCTTTGAACAAACTTTGTTTTAAGTTCTGAATTTCATTTTTTATAAAACATATCTGGATGTTTTTTGATTTATTTGTTATTTTGGGCAAATGAATCCTTAGTTTACTGAACAACTAAGCAAAACATTCTCAAAAAAAAATTAAAGGTTTTATTCAATTAGATTTTTTAAAGTTTGTAGATCTCAAAATTAGTTTTCATAGTTTTGAGTGCTTTTAAGTATTTGTAGATCTCTTTTGAAGGAAAGTTGTTTTTTGTAGTTTCGAGTCTTGAAAGAAAAAGGGATTTATTGTGAGCATTGATTATTTGTCTCGTTTTGATTTCTTATTGAAAAAACAAAAATATTTTCTTCCATTTATTCTTCATGTTTAAAGAAAGAATTGTCTCTTAAAAGAATTGCATTCTCGAACTCTTTCTTTAGCTAGAATTTCATTGAAATAAAAACGAATTGATTATCATTTTTAGGTGCATTTTTTAGTGTTTTTGGAAGTCGAGTCTTCACACCATCAAAGTTTCATTTCCATACCTATTGACTTAAAGAACAACCCATAAAAACAACGCTTAATTAAAATTGATCTAGTAATCTTTTTATTTCTAGGGCTCTTATCACCAATATAGCTTAGGCTAGTATCTTGGAGTAGGGAGTAATTAACTCTCCAAGATAGTAAAAACAAACAAGTAGATAAATCTTGCGGTAGGGAATAAATCCAATTGTAATTGGTACAATCTGGGAAGCTTCTCTTAAAGGAGTTAATCACGAGATCATCTTCGAACCTTTGAGACAATCAATTTTGTTTCATTGGGAAAGTTAGAAGATTTTGCGCGCATTACAAATGGTAAAGCTCAGATTAACCATTGTCGAGGAGCCTGGGGTCACTTGTCGGTAAACCTTGGATTGACCATGTCAAGGAGCCTTCAAGGGGATTGAGCTTTGTTACTCTGCCCTTGTGTGTGGGATCGGATCATAGACTGTTCCCCCAGTTGTGTTTGTTACTGTTGGTAACCTTAGTGTCCATAAGCTTAAGATTATTTCTTAAGGCGACGGTGAAGGAAAGATCTCACTTTACCTGGAACAGACGTCGACTAGACTCACTTGGACTATCTGGGGGGTTATCTTCACTCGAGATGGTTTTGTGAAGAAACTTGTGCCAGTCTGTTTCATTAAGCAGGTTGTCGGGGTAAATATTCCAACTGCCCTTTCTGTATTAAACTTCTACTAAGTTGGATTTCATCACCAACTGGTGTTTTTAGTACGGGAAGTTACTGTTTGTGTGTGGTTTGAACTCTTAGATTTTTTAGGCGTGTGATTCAACTGTTTGTTTCTTTAGAGACTTTAGGTGTTTTTATTGAGATTTTCTTTGTTTGTGTGTGATTAATTAATATTTAATCGTGGCAGAATTACCGAGACAATCCCGGAGACTTCAGGGGAAGCCCCTTGAATATTCACCAAGTCAGCTTGAAGGGCTGCGTGCTCTAGTATCATCTAGTAGCGGTAGAATTAGATCAACAGAAATAGGAAGTTCATCTATAGTTGTTCATCCTGATCATCAAATACCCACGATAGAACACATTCAAGAACTGATTTCAGTTTCAGAAGTTACTGGTAGTATTTCTCCTTCCAGTGAACTAGCTGATGAACCTGAAATTTCTGAGCCTGAAACTGAACCTTCTGTTTTGGAAACATCCTCAGGATTTATTACACCAACTTCTAGCGATCCTGGTTCACCTAGGGTAAGAAATATTGTTACTGAAGATATTCCATCTGGCTTGATTTATATTGAAGAGCTTACTAGTCCAGACGAAGAGTTATCTCTTCCCGAATCCCCTCAGTCTTTAAATCTTAGGGAGTGTGAATCCATTTTTTACAACCCTATTCGAAATAACACTTGGTATCTATCTTTGAATTTTTTTTTAGAGAACCCAGGTCTTGATTTTTCTCCACCTCGAATTTCGTTTCATCCTACGCCCAGAGGTTATTATCCTTCATCCATCATGGTAGGAGAGTCATCTATGTTTTCCCAATCACCGAAAGCATTTTTACACGGTGGTCCTTCTGTTCCTTCGGGGTATCAGACTCTCTTTGGTACTTTCTCAGGAGCAGCTCCTCGACCGAATGAACAAGTATTATCACCTGGTCTTAATGGTATTAAAACTGAAACATCGAACATAGAGAAAATCTTTATGATGTCTGGTAATATTCCGAATCCTCAACCTCAAGGTATTCAGTTACCACATGGGGGAAAATTTCAGGGAAATCAGTTACCGCCTGGGGGGAAACCTCAAGGTAGTCAATTACCACCTGGGGGACAACCTCAGGGTAGTCAGTTACTGCCTAGGGGGCAACCTCAAGGTAAATTTTTCCCAGGACAAATTGTGGCATCATATTATTTTGGAGAACAACCTCAAGGACAGTACATACCTCAAAATTATCAACCTTCAGGGCAGTGCATATCCCAAGGTCAACCCCAAACTCAATATGCTCCTCAGGGTCCTTATCAACCCCAGTTTCATTATGCGCCTCAGGGTTATCAACCTCAAGGTCAGTACCCAATTCAAGGTTTCCAACTGCCTTCCGATCAATCATCTGTACAAGGAGCCAAAAATTTTCCACTTACTTATCAACCCTACGTTCAACCAGGCTATGGTCCTTAAATTCAACCTTATACGGGACAATACCCTGGAACAAACATTGTGTGGGATCCATCCCAATTTCAACAACATATGCAACCTAATGTGCAGTTGTCTTCTCAACCTGGACAACCTTTGGTTTCTGGTCCAACCCAGCAACCTGTTCAGTCTACTATTCAATCCCCTGCACCTGGTTCCGTTCAATAGTCTGGGCCTAGTACACCTCAGACTCTGCCTCAAACTGTTGCAACTGCTGCGACATCTGTTCAACCTATAACACCTATTTCTGGAGTATCTATAGCTCTGAGTTCTTCTATCCCTGCATCCATGAAAATCCCTCAAGTATCTGTACCCCAGTCAGGACCTTCAGTTCAGACTTCGGTCCAGATACCTGCGGGACAAGCTGGTGCAAGTACGATTGTCACAAATCAACCGCAATTCATGTATCAAATGTACCAGGGACAGCCTCAATTCAGTCCCGTTTTAAAAAACCCAGCTTATCAGTATCAACCGTACCCTGGCTATACTTATCAATAACCTCTACAACCCTAGTTTGGTCCGGTTAATCCTAGTTTCCCGGGGGGTTATACCATTCCTAATGCAAATCCAATTCCCATTTATCCTGGGTATCCTCCTCCCAGAACTGCTTTGGCTACTCAAGGTTTTCGCGACCCTAACCGTCAGTTACCATTTATTGCAACTTTGGATTTACCTGATTTGACACGCCTTACAAATGATCCAATTTTCTATTATCCGTACTGGCCGCCAATGCCGCATAAGTTTCCCAGTGATATACCGAAATTTGAGGGTAAGTCAGGAAAGGATCCGTCAAATCACGTTATGACTTATCACCTCTGGTGTGCATCTAATTCAATAATTGATGATTCAATTCGCTTACGTCTTTTCCAAAGAACTCTTATTGGTCTTGCCGCCAAATGGTGCATTGAGTTACCACGAGGCTCTTTTAATAATTTCAGTCAGTTAGCAACTGCCTTCTTGACTCATTTTCAGTTGCCTGTCAGATACGACAATGGCATGGAACTATTGAATTCACTAAAGCAATCCACATCCACATATATTTCTGATCATATTCATGAATGACGACGTAGAAGGCGTTTGGTGAAATTTTACATTCTGGATTAAATTTCGGAGGAATGGTTTGTTAAATCATTGTTACCCAAAATCACTGAAGATGTAGCTAAGGCTGGAGTTGTTACTGAGGAGGAAGTCATTGCTCAAGCTCAGTATCTTGACCTCGTCTATACGTAGTCGGTACTTTACATGAAAAAATCCCTGATCTTCCAAAAAAAGGTCAAATAACTGTAGCTCCTTTAGGGTCTCATGCCGTTGATGGTATGATTGGTACAGTTAATACTAAAAGCAAGAAGAAATATTCAAAGAATTCTTCTCCTATAATAACTTTACCTGATTCCCCGAAAGGAGAATCTTCCGCTGAAATTTCTGCCAACATTCATGTCGTAGAGACATCTATGGACAAATCTAAATCCGGCGGTAAGAATAAGGGGAAGAATAAAAAAAAAAGAATTCAAAAGAAAAAATAGATAAAATTGAATTTAATGACGAAAAAAGCAAGCCTCGCTATCCTTGTCTCTTTTTCGAAGAGGATCATTTTACTAACGAATGCCCGCATCGAGCGGAGGTTGCGAAATTCGTTAAAGGTTTTCAACAACTTGCTGTCTTGAAGGATCCTTTTTCCACTCAAGATAGTAAGATGATTGGTTCTACCTCAAATGCCTCAAAAGAACCTATTATGATGATGTCTCATGTCAGGATTGCGACGCAATCGCAAGATTATGGTAGTAAGAATCCTGTTGGTGGTAAAGAAGCAGAATATTCTAATTCAAATACATCAACTACACCTCCTTCCATTTCTGATCCGCTACAGATCGAGAAACCCAATCTAGACTTAGTAATAAAACCACCTGCTAAAGGTGTACTTCGTAAATCAACTTTCAATCCACATGCGAGAGCTGCTCAGAATTACAACATTGTTGAGGACTTAGCTATTTCCCCTTCAGCAATGTTGGCTTTGGAAGTACTGCAATCGTTCCCAGTATAGCGTAAATTAATTTTATCTGCCATAGGAGCTGTCGATATTCAGGATTCGAACCTAATAATCTTCGATTTAGAGAATAGTACACCCTACCTACCTCATCAAATGGCTTTCCAGATTCCAGTTTTAGTAAAAAACAGACCGATGTTTCAGACTGTGATTGATGAAGGGGCTTCTACGTGTATTATGTCGATCAAGTGTTGGAAATCGCTTGGTTCTCCTACACTCAATTAGTCTCCGACGATTTTAAAGGCTTTTGATGGTCGAGGGTTCCATCCTTTCAGTATTTTGCAGGATTTACCTATAGGGGTTGAAGGCAAAATCGTAAATCTAGATGTGGAGGTGGTTGATGCCCCTCTAGATTACAACCTTCTCCTCGGTCGTAGTTAGTCTTATGCTATGACTGCTGTTGTTTCATAGGTCTTTCAGCTTATCAAGTTTCCACATCTAGGAAAGATAGTTACAATAATTCAGCTCACTTATTTCTCCTCCGATCCAGCCTCTACAGAAACGATCCAGCACATCGGTAAAATGACTATCTCTTACAAGGATGTTGGGGTAGGTTTGATTAAAGATTCTGGTTTACTAGGAAATTTTTCCTTTCCTCCACCTAACATATCGCCTCCTATTGCAAACATTCATATGATTTCATCGAATACCATTACGTTTGATGATCCTTGGATCGTACCTTCCGATTCTGAGTTGGATTCATTTGATGGCGCAATGCCTTTGAGTCCCTTTGAAATTGCATATCAAGCTGTACAGTCGCTTTTCGATCCTTCTTCAACCGAAACTGATCCAATGAATGGGATCCATGAGGAATCACTTTCTATATCTGGCTCAGCCACAATGACATTTCCTAATCTTGTTCATACCGATGAGAAGATTCGCGAACTTTT
This sequence comes from Pinus albicaulis, assembly GCA_034641835.2. Taxonomy (NCBI): domain Eukaryota; kingdom Viridiplantae; phylum Streptophyta; class Pinopsida; order Pinales; family Pinaceae; genus Pinus; species Pinus albicaulis. The sequence continues at coordinate 291,446,151 of CM076577.1, read as the reverse complement.
GTCTGTTGACGATTTACCATGGGAATATCTACATCATCGATCTTCATTTTTACCTAAGCTGGATCATTTTGAAAATGATTTCGCTTCTATTTTTGCTTCTGAATATGTCAAGGAACCGTAGAATCCATTGCACAATCATGATTCTGAGTTAAATTTGGAAAATATCTCTCGAACAATTCCAATTGACATTTCAGTTAAACCAAGAATAATCGAAAACATTCATATAGGCGCTTGTTGTACGGACGATGAAATTCAAACTTATAAAGCCCTATTTCAAGAATTCCGTGATGTGTTTGCCTGGTCATATGAGAAAATGCCAGGAATCGAACCGTCAATTGTTGTACATGAAATCAAGACTTACCCGGATGCCAAACCTGTCCGTCAACGTTTACGTCAAATACATCCGAGAAAAGCTGTTGCTATCAAAGCCAAGGTTGAAAAATTACTTCGTGCAGGTTTCATTTATCCGATTCCTTTAACGGATTGGGTATCGAATATTGTTCCTGTTAACAAAAAACAAGGAACGATAAGAGTATGTATCGACTATAGGGATATTAATCGAGCTTGTCCTAAAGACAATTATCCAACCCCCTATATCGATCAAATAATTGATGATTGTGCCAGCAGTGAAATGTTTTCCTTTATGGATGGTTTTTCCGGTTACAATCAAATAAACATACTCCCTGCTGATAAGCCAAAAACAACTTTCATTTTTCCATGGGGGACATTTGCTTATTGAAAACTACCCTTTGGATTGAAGAACGTTGGGGAAACTTTTCAAAGGGCTATGTCTTATACATTTCATGACATTAATCACATTGTGTAGCCTTATCTCGATGATTTACCTGTTCATTCATCACGTAGGGCCGACCATCTCACTCATTTACGACCTATCTTTATGAGATGTAGGCATTATCGAATTGGGCTGAATCCACACAAATGTGTTTTCTATGTAGAATCGGGTCACTTACTGGGATTTATTGTTTCAAAAGAAGGCATTCACGTTGATCTGTCAAAGGTCGAAGCTATTGTTAATCTACCTCCTCCTTCAACTCTGCGCCAACTCCAAAGTTTGCAGGGGAAAGCAAACTTTCTACGTCGTTTCATTCCTAACTACACCGAGCTAACAAAGGGTTTTACCAGGTTGTTAAAACAAGATGTTCCATTCTTTTGGGATGAGATCGCTGATTGATATTTTGATGCACTCAAACACACGTTGACCCATGCACCGTTATTGCATCCTCCCAACTACAACCGGGACTATTTTTTGTACCTCGCCGCCTCTCATTCCACCATTGGGATGGTTTTAGTTCAGGAAGATGAATTCAACACTTAGTTGAAATCTGCATCCGACTGAGATCAAATACACGCATGTGGAGAAATTGGCCTTGGCAGCTGTTCAAGCTATCCAACGATTTCGACACTACATCTTATTACGCAAAACCACAGTAATTTTTGACTGTAACCCTATGATGTACATCTTGAATAAAAAATTGCTAGGGGGAAAGTATTCCAAATGGATAGTTATCTTGCAGGAATTTGACTTGGAATTTGAAAAATCCAAGGCAAAGAAATCTTTGGTTTTCGCAGAACTGATGTGTGATTTCCCGTCTACTGATACTGAAACTATGGCAGAGCAGCCCATTATGGATGAATCCTTGTTTCTTATCAATACTCTTGATCCATGGTATGGAGATATTATTGTTTATCTCCAAACCCAATCTTTTCTACCTGAAATCTCACGATCTCATTGACGGAAAATACGTTTCCAATCCCAACAATACAATATTATTGGTGATACACTCTATCGTCGTGGAGCGGACTCTATTTTCTGACGCTGTCTTACTCATAAAGAAGCTGAGAAGGTTCTAAATGACTGCCATTCTGGAGCATGTGGCGGTCCTATGTCTGGGTATGCCACAGACCAAAAGATATTGCGCGCTGGTTATTTTTGGCCGTCGTTATTCAAAGATTGTATTTATGCAGTCTGGAAATGCCACAATTGTCAAGTCTTTGATCATAAAATGCGTGCACCACCCACTCCTCTTCAACCTATAATTTATGTCGGTCCTTTCGCAAAGTGGGGTATTGACTTTATTACATGTAACTCTCACTCGGCCAGGGGGCATGCGTATATTATCCTAGTGGTAGATTATTTTACTAAGTGGGTTGAGGCGATGCCTACATTTTCGGCAGACGGCAAGACTGCTGCAACTTTCGTGTTCAATCATATAATTGCTAGATTCGGTGTTCCTCAAGCCATTATTACAGATCATGGAATTCATTTTCGAAATATCATGATGACTGAACTGACAGATCAACTTGGCCTGTGCCATGATAGTTCTACTCCTTATTACCCGCAAGATAATGGTCTGGTTGAAGCTATCAATAAAGTTTTAGTCACTATGATTAGACGAATTATTGGTATTCATAAGTCGAATTAGCATTCCATGTTATTTTCAGCACTTTGGGCATATCAAACCTCAGTAAAAACATCAACTGGTTTCACTCCCTTTCAACTGGTTTACGTTTTGGAAGTTGTGTTGCCTATTGAATGAAAAATTCCGTCATTGAAATTAGCCATAGAATTACTTCCAGCTACGTCTGAAGAGGAGAAGCGTTTTTTGTACTTGGCTCAACTAGATGAAAATCGACGAAATGCTGCATTAGCAAACGAAGCTCATGTCAAATGAATAAAAGCTCAGTACGATAAAAATGTTACCCCTCGTAGTTTTTCAGAAGGAGACCTAGTTTTAGTGTACGATTAAGCCAACGATAAGATAGGGGATGGAAAATTCGTGTCTATGTGGCATGGTCCTTTCATTGTTAAGCAAAAGCTAGCAAAAGGGGCCTATGAGCTGATAGATTTCGACAATGTCTCTTTAGATAAACCTAGAAATGGGCTTTACTTGAAGAAATATTATGCTTAAACTTAGTGTGGAGATTTCTAGTTAGATTAGATTCTTTACTGCTGGTGCGTCTTAGATTAAGAAAGCGTGCCTAGTTTAGAGTGTGTTCTTATTACTATTCCTGCTTATCTAAGTTTTACTCTTGATATTGCAGATGCCGATGTCTCTTCAAACCTATGTTGGTTTTGCTGATGGTGCTTGTTTTAGTACACAGAACATTTCTTCTGCAGCTTGGGTTATCTATTCACCCTCTGACGAGTTAGTGTCTATGCATGGGGTAAGCCTCGGTCAAACAACGAATAACATTGCAGAGTATAGTGCAGTGATTGAGTTATTATCTGAATCCATATCATTTGGAATTCAGAGTTTGATTGTTAGGTTGGATTCTGAACTTGTTGTATTATAGCCTAACAGGGTTTATGCCATTAGAAATCCAGTGTTGTTACGGTTATTCTTAAGAGTTCATCTCTTAGAACGTGATTTTGATTGCATTGAATATCAACATATTCCAAGACATTTAAATACTTTAGCAGATGCAATTTCTTCTAGTATGATAAACATAAATTTGCAATAAAAAAGCAGTAAATTAAACAACATCTGATAACATGTACATAGATAGCCGGTAATAGTGATATATCATAGCATATAAGTGTGTTTCGAACTATATATCGTGTTGTGTTTGAGGATTTAAATTTAAAATAAAAAAAAATTAGAACTTAGAAAGTGTTGAAAATGATTTTTACTTGAATCATCCCATTTCTCTCCTGGAGGAAAAGCCATGTCTTTGTCACCGCGATAGTTCATCCCGGCGTATGGAAAATCCTTAATGACAAAGATTTGGTTGTTCAACCAACGAAAATATGCCGACAGAAATCTAACAATCTCAATGACCTCAGCATGAGATTGGCAACATGTAATGTTGCACTCCTATACAGTCTAGTAATAATGAAGACAATAACTTTAAACTCAGGACAGATGATATCCATCCGTTTATCCTTGGGGTCTACTCAACCATTGCAAAACTTTTCTTTGAGACTAGCAACAGACTGGCCACCTAGTCTAGTCCCGAATAGAGATAAGTGTCCACCCCTCTTGGACAATCCAGTCAAAAAATATATGTCCTCCAGTTTGACTTCGAGCCGGTGGCTGAAAAACAAGAAACACTGGTCCTGTATGTCCTACCTGTTCACTAGCCATATCAGGAAATCAACTTGGGCCCTCATATGGTCCAAAATTTATACAGATTACTTGGAGCTTACGATTTCTGATCCGATGAATGGATTTTCCAGAATCTTCACAGGAAGTTTTTCTTATCCAAAAACCCTTACTTTTTCACTCTGAATTCAAATAGTAAAAATGAAGTTATAAAAGTCCTTTTTATACGTTTTTTCGAATAAATGAATTTTTAATTTGTTTATTTTTCACTTTAAAAAGGTTATTTTTGAAAGCATTTTTATTTATCTTAAACAGGTATGTGTAGTGTTTCGAGTTTTTGTGCAGAATATTGGATTTTTTGGTAAAACTGATCATTTTTCAACAAAGAGCATGCTTTTATCACTTTTTCGGACTGTTTCAAAAATTTACGAAAAAGTGAAACATTGGAGTCCTCTTTTAAGCCCTTTTCAGACTCTCTAAACATGAAAAGATTGTCGAGCACTTGATTATTCAAACTCGTTAAAGTAAATGAATGATCGTCCCTTCAGTATAAGTTTACCCATTTTACAGACTGAAATGGAATATTTACGAAAATGTATACATTGACTAATGACATTCAATAGAGTTCTCTCCCGCATTATTCTATCCTTTTTCGGGCTCGAGAGACTAAATTTACGAAAAAGTACACCCACAGAGCTTTCTTAAGTTTTTCTTATGACTCCCTAAAATTGAAAAACAACGAGTTTCTCCTATACTGGACTCGTTAAAATTTAATAGTAAAGGAACTATTCAATTTTTAAGCAAGAACGAACCACTCCTTCTTAGGGTTTGAATATTAAACTAATTTGGACTCATCCGAAGGATGAGCTTATAAACAAGCAAATGTTATCCTCCTCAAGCTCGTAAAAAATAAAGAGGTACTTGCCAGAAATGGTGGGGGAAAAGAGAGAAAAACGAACCTGTTTGTTACATTTTGATTATTCGGAAAACAGTTAACCACTCTTGAACATGACAATTTTGTTCACCTGGGTTGGGAAAATCCTTTGCCTAACAGTTAATCAAACCATATTGAAAGTCTTCAGCCAGTTTTTGGGTATTAGCTTTGGGTCAATTGTTACCAAACCATCTGCAGTGTCGTTATGTGTTTAAGAGGACAGTTCAAACAAACCATTCATTTGCGAAATATTTGTCTTCCATTTTGACCATCCCTGAGTCAGTCCTTGCCAATGTATTTCTTCAAAACTTGATCTATGATTTCATGTTGTGGGCTTGCCTATGACAGATTGCTTTCTATCAACGACAACTCATTATCTAGGAAGTTGATCTAGAAATCGTCAGTACCTTGGAATCTGCATGCCTCAATGACATGTTTCTAACCTTCGACGATAGGTTGCATCATTGACCTTCGATCGAATGATTTCGTGACATGTTCGACTTCATCTCATTCATTCACATTTCATGCATTGTACTGAGTACTTTGAGAGCCATTGAAATTACTGGTGGTTACTCTCACACTTGTTAACAATTTACATTATTGACTGGTAATCAAGTGGTTTCTACCATGTTCGACTTTGACACATTCATTCACATGGATAGAATCGTACTGGTTCGAGAAGCGGAAATCAAGACACTGGATCTAGTTTCCACCATCCAGGCTACGAGGAATTTTTGTTATTCATTTATACAGTGGACTATTCATAAACAGATGGCTGCGTCCATGCTGTGTCTACACATGTCTATACTGTTGATATATTGAAAATCATTCCTGTATCAGAATAGTTTAAATCAGTTTTCTAGTTAGTTTTGATCTGAGTATGGGAATTCCTACCTCATCGATGATATGATTACATATATACATATTTTTCATTGAATGTTTTTACAGGTTCTGACCAGGTGTCCACAGGATGATCCTTGAAATGATAAAGCACTTCACTCTTCATATATGACAGACTTCATCTTCATCTATTCCAGACTTCGCACTTTAGGGGAAATCTGTTGCACTAAAAACTATCACCTTGAAATTTTGCTGACTGTATGAGCTCATTAACACTCATACATGCCTCCTTTGCAAGTCTTACAACCTTTTTTCCTCATTCCAAGCCCTAAAAATGGAGGAAAAACCTAAAAACTCAAAAAGCATTGGGTATGTAGGTAACATGAAGCCTGCCCGCGTTCCTAGCTTGGGTACGTAGGTAATACACTGCTTACCTGCGTTCCAAAATGCAGTTTTACCTTGTAATGCCTGCGTACCCTTCTCAAAGTAAAAAAAGCGAGAAAGTAAAGTTAAAAATCTGATTTGAGGTCAATTCTAGAAGGTTCTAGTGGATATTTTTTAGGGATGAGTACACTTTAGTAAGGTTCATGCATCCCTCACCTTAAGGAACTAATCCCTTGATGTGAGGATCCTATCCCTTTGAAGGAGGATTCTATCCCTTCAAAGGTGGAACCCTAACCTCCTCATCTGCTCTATAAAAAGAGGCATTGGGTAGCCTCAAAGGGAGTTCAAGTTTTGAGTGTGATTGAGTTGAAGTGCTGTTGAGATTTCGACTTCTTTCTGCTAAGATTTTGGGAGGAAAGATCACACACCTCTATGTGCTCCTGGAGGAAGAGTGCAAGACTTATCAAAGTAGAGGAGACTCCTGCTTCGGACCCCGGGAAGGCCTTTTCAAACATCAAGGCTAAGGTTGTAAGGTTCTTCTGTTATTTTAAGATTAATACAATCGAGTTTTGTTTTTCTCAATAAATTGTCGTTCGATTGTTTATTTCAATTAGCTGTCGTTTGATCGTTTATTTCATAGATTCCTTGATCACTATGATAGGTATGTTTTATAATTATTTGTTATATAGGTGCTATTTAATATTTGCTTGTTTGTGATTGCAGGTCGACAAAAGGCGATACTTTGTTGCGACAAAAGACGACACTTTGTTGTGACGAAAGATGACACTTTCTTACGACGAAAGGATTATTGTTGCGACGAAAGAACTCTTGTTGTGACGGAAGAACTCTTGTTGCGACGGAATGATTTGATGTGACAAAAGCACTACGATCGCAAATAAGCATTTGGATCTAAGGTAGGATCGAAACTTTCATAGCATTTATTTGTAAAATGAACATATTTAGAGAAAGACAAACTTAGTTGTTCATTTGTTGCTAGATTGTCTTCTGACACTAGGGAGATCGATCTTGTCCGCAAGATCGATTTATCCGGCCAACAACTGGCACCAGTAAGTCAAGTAATGTGACATCGAATTAGGAAATGGTCCTCTGGAGGACATACTTTGAGGAACCTAGGTGGAGTATCTGCCTCTAAGAGGTGGTTGTGTGGGTTCATATTGAATGCCTCCCAACGTTGTGCTATGATCAAGTTTAGAGATATAATTTACTTGACAAGGCCTTGGTAATTTAACATTGCTAGTTATTATGATGTTATTGATGATGCTTATTAATCTGGAAACTTTCTTATAGAATATTTCAACTTGTGAATATCTTGATGAGTCATTATGAATACCTCCTTAGTTAAGAGGGAGTGTTGAAGTTGTAACTAAGTTCGGTCTTCATATTGTATATTTTACCATTATAATTTTGAAAAGTGTAAAAGGAATTTATCTGAGTCAAAATAAAATTAATTTATCATGTCCCATTTGGAAAGTTAAAAGAAATAAAAATGATTTTTTAAAGCATGTTTTTGCATCTCCAAATTGACCAAGTCGGCCCTCCAGAAGACAAGTTGGATCAGTCTTTAGAAGCACCTTTTTAGATGAGGAAAAAACTATGCATTGGAATAAATATTCAACCATTTGGAAAGTAATTCACACTTCATCCATGGTGAATTTGAGAGCTATCTGAGCCATTATTCTTTTATGGAATGTGAATTATTAAGGCTACATCCTCCTGTAGCTATGCAAGTTTTCTGAGGCTCTCTATCTTTGTGACGTGGCATCCAAGAACAAGAATGTATGATCATATTTTTTGAATATCTTGTGGAAAAAGTACGAAAGAGTTTGGGCTATTGGTGGAGGGTTGACTTGGTAATTGGGTAATTGGTCTACTGGTCAGTTTGTCTATGACTTGGATATCTCTCTTGTTGACAATGATTCTATCAAGAAAGGATTGTCGACTTTTTCCCATTGTGGGTTTTCCCAAGGTAAACTTGTGTTGTATCTTTGTGAACTGTGATCTCTAATTTATTTATACTTGCATAATTGAATGTATAATTTCTTGATGACATAAATGAATGCAACGAACAAAAAAATGAAATATATATATATATATATATATATATATATATATATATATATATATCAGTCACAAGTAATTATCATGATTATAAATTCTAGTTTATAATCAAATTTCAACATAGGAAGGCACTTATTTCAATCGTAGAACAATGTATCCACGCAAAAATCACATTCACAAGAAAGTTGCATCCATAAAGATCACATATTTCCCATAGTAGAAAAAAAGAGTAACTCACACTCTCTTGGAGAGGAAAGAATTCAATGTGTAATGATGTAAATAAATTTCTGGAGTCTCTATTTATATGAGACCTAACTCCCTCATTTAACAAAAATACAAGTAAAGAAGCTCTATTGACAAGTTAATTTAAGTGTTCTACAATACAGAGATTGCAAGCCAACCTTGTAGCCCAAAATCATAACAAAAATTCCATAAACGCCCACATGTGTGGGAGAAAATCCTCCTCAAACGTGATGTCATCCTCCAAATGAGCTTTTAATGCCACAAATGGGTGTCATGTGCGCTAACGAGTGCTCCATACTCCAACATGTAGCTCTTAGATCGTGGGCATGCATCCAAAGTGCCTCTATGCCAACACATCACCTCCATGGTGCCCAACATCCCCCTCAAAAGGGAAAGAGGGGTGATGTGGCACTCTCTCACTCAAGCGTTGGGGTTCCAAAGTGATGTGCAAGCCCTCCCTTATCATCACAAGGATAACCATCATCATCCTGGCTCTGGAACAAGTGATGCCCATAAAATAATGTTAAGGCCAACCTAGGGGCATCCTAGGTTTGTAGGGCACATTCTTAATATCTCCAATGTCAAGCTTCATCGGCTCATCGTTTTAGCAGCTTGAGTCCCTAAATGTTTCAAGTATCACGTGGGATCATCAAGTAGCCCAATGATTTTCTTTGGATAGGCAACACTACATCAAAAAGGTCATACTGTCTCTCTGCATTGGGTAAAATGGCCTTTAATGTTGTGTTTTTGATAAAGTGGGGAAATAATCTCAAGAGACATATGCTACTGTGATGAGAAAAACCTAACAAAATCCTCTCAATATTAAGTGGAAATCAAAAATCATTAGGTACAATAACCATGGATGCATCATAGTGGACCTTACTTAATGTTGGGGGAACAATAATACTTCACACAAAGATCACCTTCAAATATCTGACTACTAATCAAGTCCCATAAAGGCGTTACCTACTTATGTTAGAGATGGTTAGATGGATAACTCTATTAGGTGTTTCTAGCTCCCAAGTTATCGCATCAATCCATACTCTCTCTCTGCAATGGGTAAAATGACCTTTGTTGTGTTGTTGATAAAGTGGGAAAATCATCTCAAGAGGCCTCTGTGGCTGTGATGAAAACCACATTAAAAAAACCCTCTCAAGATCAAGTGAAAATAAATAATCATTAGGTACAATAACCATGGATGCATCATAATAGATAATAATTAATGTTTGGTTCACAATAATACTTCACAAAAATATCACCTTCAAATATCTAACTAGATTGAGTTAGGGATGGTTAGACAAATCACCCTATTAGGTGTTTCTATACCCTAAGGGGAAGTGAAATGTACCAAGTTAGCCCATCAATCCATACTCTCTCTCTTCAATGGGTTAAACGACCTTTGCTATGTTGCTGATAGAGTGAGAAAATAATCTCAAGAGGCCTCTACTGCTATAATGAAAACCACCTAAAAGGACCATCTCAATATCAAGTGAAAATCAACGATCACTAGGTACAATAACCATGGATGCATCATAGTGGACCATACTTAATGTTAGGGGCACAATAAAACTCCACAAAAATATCACCTTCAAATATCTATCTAGATTGAGTCCCAAAGAAATGTTACCTTCTTATGTTAGGGGTGGTTAGAAGAATAACCCTATTAGGTGTTTCTAGCCCCCAAGAGGCTGTGGCAGGTCCTAAGTTAGACAATCAATCCATAGGTGTGTGTGAAAATGGTGGCAATGGAGTGGGAAATACTTCAAGGCAAGGTGTCATAGCTAAGTGACTAGCTAATGGTGGTCCAACATCCTGAGTGTAGAGATGTAAGGAGGGAGAAATAATGGAGGCATGAGTTACCCCTTTTCTCAACCTGATTTTTCCACCAATCCAATGTTCCTTTTACTTATTTATAATTATGCTTTGATTTGGGTGCATAGCTCAGGAGCTTAAGCTTTCTTTTTGAGATTTAGCATTCAATATCCATTCATGATGAGTTATTTTATTACTCATTAGGGCTGGGGAAATCCAAGGGTTCCTTTTATAGATGGAGCATCATGTGCTCAAGGAATTGGGTGATTCATAATGAGGGGGGTAGAGCTCATGCTAGAATTTTTTCCCCACACTCACTAATAAAATGTCCCAACCATATTTTGCATTTTATCTTTTTCTTTCATTGTGGCTTTCTTATGCTCTTAACTTTCTTTTAGGTGCATCAACTTCCATGACTCATGTTTTTCTAGCCCAATCTCAAGGATGAGGATGAGAGCCAAAGGGTGTGAATCCCCATGACCAATGACCACCAGCCTAAAGAATGGAGATGTAATAATAAGAAATATGGAAAGTGGTAAGTATGGGCAAGGTTGCTTGGAAGCGAGAGTGGGGAGTGACAATTTTCAGAAGTTTCCGGGTCGGGAGAGATATATATATTGATGCATATATGTCAAAAAAAGCATGTGGAATGATGAATTAGCTATAAAAATAATAAAAACATGGATTAAACCATATAACATCAATCACCTAGTAGTTATAATCTTCATCAAGCACAAGTACACAAGTTAGAGCATCTTGATTCTCATCAATATTAAAGTTTCAAAGTTTCAAAATTCAATATATAACATTTGTCATCACTAACGTTGTACTTGCAACCATTACCAAACTATAAAAAATAATATCAAACATGAAATGAAACATTTAAAATTTTACGAAGCATCATATTCATAATTCATGAATCATTACCAATGAATTATAATTGCCAATTTCAAACTTCAAACTTAAATTGTCATATATTGTTTACAAAAAATACCAAAATAAATATGAAAGAGTCAATAGTCATAAAAAGTACTAGAAACTAGAAAATACAAGTGAATCCACTATCTAATAAAATTTCCTCTTGCCACGAGAAATTTCTAATTTATTTTCTCATGGTCTAGGAGCAATGGGAATCTCCTCCCACATGGTTGGATGATCACATCTAGAACTAAAAGCACATGACCTCCACATGAAGTTGCAAATGGAGGTGGCGATAAAGATGGTGCAATTTGAGCATTGCTAGTGGATGATGTGGGTGGCATCGCTGTTGATGTTTTTGCTACTGCTTCATCCTCATCGTTAAAAAGTTCGACTTCCAATTGTTCTAAATGTATGGCTCCATCCTCCAAATTTTCCTCTTCTGGGTTTTTGTCCAAAGCGATATATCCTCTATGATCTATCAAATCGATCATGCTCACAATAATTTGTCAACAACCTCAAGTTGTAGTGCACATAAACCAATTTTTTTTCCCGAATTTCATTGAGGTTGATTCTTTTCACATTGTGAATGAAGCTATACGTGATCCAACACCTCTCTGTAGAAGAAGTATTAACCACCTATGAAAGTAATTTAATTTCCAATTTTTCCAAAGGTCCCCCAGAGCCATACATGTTCCACCATTCAACATGATCCATTCTATCTCTATCATCAATTGCATGCAAAGAACCAAACACTCCAATTTGATTGAATTATTTGCCCAATTCTCCACACAATATAGCACACTCCTCCTTATCAGACACCAACTTTTATAATGCTAACATATACCCATTTTGTACGTCTAGGTTTGTATGGGGTTTTCTCCTAACTCCAACCCCAGGTGTAGGTTTTTCCAACCATGATGGAGAGTAGTATTTTGGCGTAAGGACATACACCGAGGCATGGAGTGGAACATTAAGATTATCCCACCTTATGACCACATGTCTGTGAATATGAGCATACAAGATGGGATATTTTCACTGAACAATATCTTTGATTTTCCCTAGCATGCTATAAATCTACTCATACACATCCCCAATCATCGACGCATATGTATTTTCCAAAAAAATCATGTTATACTTCGGCTTGGTGAACTACAAAAAATTCTCACACGTGAAAATCTGACCAGTGTCCTTTGTTGAGATTCAACAAGATGATTCCCTAGTGAAAATTAAGCACCTACACTAGGTGGGTCCCATAGGCCATTTTTAGGTGTAAGTCTATTTTTAGAACGGATGAGAAAATTATATTCATAGCAGAAGTATATTTATAGATGTTGATAAAATTCTATTTATAGATGATGTTCTATTTTTAGATGCATGTGCAAAGTATATTTATAGATCACATGTCTATTTATAGAATGAATGTCGATTATTATTATCTCTTAATAATAATTGGACAATAAACATTAATCTATTCTCAATGAACACTTGGAAATAGTTAGCTGAAGTGGAAAACCATTTAGCTATGGGAAATTTGAGTTCAAATGTTGGTTGGTGGGACATGCAAGTGGACTTAGTTGTAACTGAGTGATTCAACGTTGTAATAGAGTTGGATGTGTAGTTATGTGGGTTGTAAAGTAGTTTAACTAAGTTAAGTGAGTTAAACTCAGTTGTGCTAGTTGTAACTGAACATACACTAGTGAGAGATCAATGAATTAATTATTTAATTAACAAGCATTGGTCTTACATGCAACTGAATATTTACTACTGTTAACTACATGCATGTTAGATCCAGTGGAGACCCAGTTGAGAGATAGGTGGAAGGGACAGTTTGACTATCATTTGTGAAATTAGTGGGTGCACTCATGCAACCACACACACATTGGAGATGCCAATGAGGATTGCACAGTCAAGGAAAGTAGGATATCATTCATTCAAGGATTTTTATCATTAGGGATTGCGCAGTGGAGGCAGGCTGTTAGGAGGCAGTAAATTGGCACATGTATTTGCCAATTTTTGTATGACAGTGTGAGACGATTGTATATTGTATTGAGAGCTCTTGGATTAGAGTTTTGTATGAGATTTTTTCATGATCCATGATATATACATAATATATGATAGTGGAGTTTCTAGCTTTTTGCTTTCCCAGTAAAACATCTGTGTTATGTGTGATTGATATTTCTTCATGATATTGCAATTGGCGATTGTGTTTTAAATTTTGAAAAGATTTTTGTAGATCAGATTTTGTATTTAAAATTGGCATATAATTTTTAGATTAGGATAATCCAAGAAATACACAATTTGTATTAAATTTCTACATGGTATCAGAGCAAATAACATTGCAATTTTGAAGCAGTAGTTGAGTTTGTTGGTGGAAACAATTCGAATTTGCTGCAAGAATTTCTTGGTGCGACAGTTGAGTAAACATCGAAATGGCTTTCAATGGATTGCGGATAGAGTATGCACTCGAGGGCAGCTCGAACTACATTTCCTAGAAGGAAAGGATGGAGGCGGTGCTTGAAGATAATGGCTTGAAGGAATTCATCGACAATGATGTTCCTAAGCCCACTTCGATGGATGCTGCATTACTTGACTCATGGAAAAAGAAAGTAGCGAAGACAAGAAGGATTATGTTAGAAGGTGTACGAGACCCAATTGTCTCAAGCCTTCATGGGAAAGCCACTCCATATGCTATGCGGAAGGCTTTGACGAATCTTTTCCAAAGCAACAACAACCATAAGAAATTGGCGCTGAAGGATAAACTTAGAAAGATCAAGATGGAGAAGGGTGATAATATTCCTAAATATCTCACAAAGTTTGTCTAATTTCGGGATGAACTGGGGAGTGTGAGAATCACAGTTTCTGATGATGATTTGATGAGCTTGGCTCTCTTGGGACTTCCTAAGAGTTGGCACAGTTATCAAGACTCTGTCAACGGATAACAAAAACTGCTGGATTGGGAATGACTGTGGTCAGATCTAGTGCAGGAGGAGTTCAGGAAGAACACCAGAGATGGCTCTTCATCAAAGCATGATGATGAAGATGATTGTGCTTTGGCTGTCAAGGCAAGGAAAGGTAAGGGGTAGAAATCCCATTCATAATCTGAGTCTAAAGGCAAGAAGATGGATCTGTCCAAGGTGAAGTGTTTTCATTGTCACGAACATGGGCATCTCATCACTAACTGCCCACAGAATAAGAAGAACAAGAAGGCTGCTGGAGCTGCAGTTGGTGAGGCCCTTGCCTCACAATTTGAACTTGATTTCTCCTTGATCACATGCTTGGTATCAAGCACAATAGTATCAGTGTGGTATCTTGATAGTGGTGCTTCCTTTCACATGACAGGAGATAAGGAGCTTTTCAGTGACTTGGAGGAGAATGATCTCCAAATGGATATAGAGATGGGCGACTATGGAAGATATAGTGCAACCGGAATTGGTACCATTTCCTTTGAGAGGGAATCAGGTAAACCATTTCAATTGAAAGATGTTATGCATGTTCCAGGTCTGAACAAAAACTTGGTCTCAGTCGCGATGTCGGAAGACAAAGGCTATGACGTTGTTTTCAGCAATGGAAAATATTTACTGCGACATAAAACAACGATTCAAGCCAAGAGGATAAGGATTCGAGTTAAGAATATTTACAAGCTGGAGGTAGATCGCTGCGCTGCCATGATGGGAAAGGAAGAAAAAGTGGTGAGCCGGGATGAGGGCGAATTATGGCACAGGTGATTGGGACATCTTCATCATGGAGCCTTGAAAGTCATGCAACAAATATCTATTGGACTTCCAATGGGAACAATTGCTCAGTTAGATCAGTGTAAGGGTTGCACCATGGGGAAGTATGTAAAGTCCACCTTTCATGAAAAGGAGAACCATGCTTCGGTGATCCTGGAGAGAGTTCACACAGACGTATGTGGACCATTATCGGTTGCTTCAACAAAAAAAAATAGGTATTATGTTATTTTTGTTGATGAATTTTCTCATAAATTCTAGATCTTATTCATGCCGAAGAAGGATCAAACATTCTCAAAGTTCTGTGAGTTTAAGGCATTGGTGGAGAAAGATTTAGGAAAGAAAGTGAAGGCTCTGCAGAGCAATAATGGTGGAGAATACATCTCTAACAAATTCAAAGACTTTTGTAGCAAAGAAGGAATTCGAAGAGAAATCATAGTGCCTCATAACCCACAGAAAAATGGGGTCGCAGAGAGGAATAACAAAATGATTGTGGGTGCAACACGAGCATTGCTGCATGATCAGGTCCTACCAATGCATTTGTGGGTGAAAGAATGCAACATTGTGGTTTATGTGCAAAGCCATTGTCCTCATAGAGTACTTGGCATGAGTACTCCTGAAGAAGCTTTTACAGGTAAGAAATTGGATGTTTCTCACTTTAAGATTTTTGGCTCATCTGTTTATGTGCATGTGACCAAGAACGCAAAGAATAAGCTGGAGCCGACTGCTGAAGTTGGGATATTTGTGGGGTACATAGAAACAACCCATAATTATCATGTGTATTTTCCAAACAATCGAAAGATTGTGGTGTGACGGGATATAAAATTCAATGAGTAGAAAGCCATGAAGTTGTCGCTTGAGAGGGAGCTAGACTTACATGCAAAGGAGGAAATTTTGGTTCCCAAAGAGTTGTCTTTAGATGTGGGTCAATCACAGGAGGAGGTTCATGGAGTGGAGGAGTCCACTTACGCAGAACCAAAAATCAAAACTGGCAGAAGGCGTACCATAGAATTTGAGAGGCTGAAACTTGACGCTACATAGAATGTAGGAGTCCCTACTTCGCAGCACGGACAAGGATAGTCTCCTGAACGATTCACTGGATACATGGAAAAAATGTATCGTGACTAAGCCATCTTCATTTTAGGAAGCTGTGCGGGAGCCCACATGGGTAGATGAAATGGTGGAGGGGTATGACTCCATTGTCAGAAACAATTCTTGGGAAATTGTTCCAAGGCCGGTTGATAAATCAATGGTAGGTTCAAGATGGATCTACAAGGTAAAGCAAGTTGGTGATGGGAGTGTTGAGAAATACAAGGCTAGATTTGTGGCCCGGGGCTTCTCACAGATCGAGGGGATAGATTATAAAGAAACCTTTGCACCTTTCGCATGGTATTCTTCCATAAGGACCATCCTTGCTCTCTCAGCGCAGATGGGTTGGCACATCCATCAGATGGAAGTGAAGACTGTGTTCCTTAATGGGATCATTGAGGAAGAAGTGTAAATTGAGCATCCTGAAGGATTTTAGATCTTCAGCAGCGAGTCACATGTGTGCAGACTCAAAAGATCGTTGTATGGGTTGAAGCAAGCACTCCGTGCTTGGTACACTCAGATCGACATCTAATTCACTGGACTTGGCTTCACCAAGAGTAAGGCGGATGCAAACCTATACCAAATTGTGGCGGAGGGTAAGATTTTAATCAATGTTCTTTATGTTGATGATTTAATACTGACTGGTGATGAGAAAATGATACACTCGTGCAAGGAGGACCTTTCAAAGGAGATCGAGATGAAGGATATGGGTCTCCTTCATTATTTCCTTGGATTGTAAATATGGTAGCGAGATAGTGAACTTTTTGTGTCTCAAGGCAAGTATCCAAGGGAGATATTGGGTAAGTTTCACATGGAGGGCTGCAAACCCATGGATACTCCTCTTCCAAGAAACTGGAGGAAAGAGGAAGGTACTTCTGGAGAGGTAGTGGATGCTACTATCTATCGATAGTTAGTGGGTCCGCTAATGTATTTAGTGAATACAAGACCAGACATATGCTATGCGGTGAACCAGATTAGTCAAGCAATGGTTAAGCCTACCAAGCTCTTTTGGAAGGCGGGCAAGCATGTCCTGAGATACCTGAGGGCCACATCTGAGTATGGCTTATGGTACATACAGATAGATGAGGTGAAGTTGCATGGCTTCACGGATGCATATTGGGTGGGCAACCTAATGGACAGAAAGAGCACATCAGGAGGGGTCTTCAATATCAGATCTATAACTGTTTCTTGGTACAACAGGAAACAGAGATCCGTAGCACTCACTTCACCAGAAGTGGAATACATGGTAGCAATTCAAGCTACATGTGAAGCTATCTGGATGAGAAATATCCTGGTTGGTTTGTTTGGTTCTCATTTAGATCCTATAGTGATTCATCGTGATAATTAGATTTTTATTAAACTCTCGATTAATCCTGTGTTTCATGATAGATCTAAGCATATAGATATCCAGTATCATCATGTCAGAGATTGTGTGTAGTGGAAGATTATGTTGCTTCAGTTCATTCCTACGGAGGATCATGATGCATATATTCTGACGAAGGCGCTCACCAGGAGAAAATTCGAATACCATAGAGACAGGATCGGGGTGAAGGATAATCCCTTTCTTGTTGAGAGGGAGTGTTGAGATTCAACAAGATGATGATCCTAGTGAAATTAAGCACCTACACTAGGTGGGGTTCATAGGATAGTTTTAGATGTAAGTCTATTTTTAGAACGGATGAGAAAATTCTATTTATAGCAGAAGTCTATTTATAGATGTTGAGAAAAATATATTTATAGATGATGTTCTATTTTTAGATGCATGTGTGAAGTCTATTTATAGATCACATGTCTATTTATAGAATGCATGTTGATTATTAATATCTCTTAATAATAATTGGACTATAAACATTAATCTATTCTCAATGAGCACTTGGAAATAGTTAACTGAAGTGGGAAACCAGTTAGCTATGGTAAATTCGAGTTCAAATGTTGGTTGGTGGGACATGCAAGTGGACTTAGTTGTAACTGAGTGATTCGAATTTGTAACAGAGTTGGATGTGTAGTTATGTGAGTTGTAAAGCAGTTTAACTCAGTTTAGTGAGTTAAACTCAGTTATGCTAGTTGTAACTGAACATACACTGGTGAGAGATCAATGAATTAGTTATTTAATTAATTCAGAAGCAGTGGTCTTACATGCAACTGAAGATTTACTACTGTTAACTACATGCATGTTAGATCCAGTGGAGACCCAGTTGAGAGATAGGTGAAAGGGACAATTTGAGCATCAGTTGTGAAATTAGTGGGTGCACTCATGCAACCACACACACATTAGAGATGCCAATGAGGATTGCACAGTCAAGGCAAGCAGGATCTCATTCATTCAAATATTGTTATTAGTAGCAATTGCACAGTGGAGGCAGGCTGTCAGGAGGCAGTAAATTGACGCATGTATTTGCCAAATTTCGTATGACAGTGTGAGATGATTGTATATTGTACTGAGAGCTCTTGGATTAGATATTTGTATGATATTTTTTCATGATCCATGATGTATACATAATATATGATAGTGGGGTTTTTAGATTTATGCTTTCTCGGTAAAAGTTATGTGTCATGTGTGATTGATCTTTCTTCATGATATTGCAATTGGCGATCGTGTTTTAAATTTCGAAAATATTTTTGTAGAAGAGATTTTGTATTTAACAATGGCATATAATTGTTATATCAGGAGAATCCAGGCAATACACAATTTGTATTAAATTTCTACATCCTTTTCCTCTTGAAATTTTTTCCTGTCAGACATGGTTCTAGCCCTGTCCTTTAATATCCGCCATGATTCACTTGATTCCATGCTAGATGATGCATCTCTTACCTTCAAAAGGCGTGTGAAGGTGAGGTAATAACTAGAAAATCTAGTCTTTTCTATCTTCAGTAGCTCCAACCTTGAGTGACTATGGAAAAGGCCATGCATATTTCTATGATTGGTAATAAATCTTATAATTTTCTTGCATTTCTTGTATAATGAGCCAATCCATTTCTATTGAGGTTCCTTTATATTAATGATATTATGCATCAAAAGGTTCATTGTGTGAACCAAAAACCCATACCAAAATATGTTGGGGTATCTACCCTCAATGATTTCTCTCATTGCCTTATAATTAGAAGCAATATCAGTAATGACTTGGATGACGTTGTATGGCCCAATACTTTCAATTGTTTGAATTAATGGTTCTATAGTGTTGTTGTCCATATTAAACTCATTTGAGTAGTCATGAGATGAAAGGAAAATTGGACCAGTAGCAGACACACAAAGAGCACTTATTAATGGCTTGCATTTTACATTTTTCCAACCATTACATACATTGGATACCCCATATTCATTCCAAGAAATTGGGAATTTACCCAAAGAATTTTTTATTTTGGATTTTTCTTGATCAAGTCTCATTGTTCTAGCTTTTTCATACCTAGGGATTTTTTATCCTTTAGGGGCATCAATGATGGCGACAACCATTTCATGCCAATAAGGTGAGAAAAGAAAATTGAATGGTATGCCACATGCATAGAGAAACTAGAAATTTTTTTCATTCACGTCATCCATACAACCTTGGTCAATGAGTTCTAATATTTTTCTATGCCATAAAGGGATGTTTGTGCATGTGGCTGTGAATCCATTACCATGGGTGGAAGCTGATGGAGTTATTGTAGTTTCTGTATATGTGCTAGTGGTGTCATGTTCACCCTTTGATCTTTTTGATTGGTATTGTGCTTCCTCCTCTTCCTTTATATATTTGGTTCTTTTTTGTGTTCACACATTTGCACATGTTTTTATTCCTATTTTTTTATTTCCATCCCATTCCAATTTCCCACATAGATGATTTTTGGAACAAGTATATGAACCTGTGTAAGTAGATTTGCAATGGGGGCATATAAATTTAGTGGTTCCACCCCCTTTCCCTCCTCCAAGCCTTGTAACATATTTCCACAAGGGTGTTTGGTCTACCCTAGTTTTATTTCCATCATATTCACTCCCATTATCCTCCTCTTCCTCTTCCTCTTGATACTAATCCTCTTCTCCAGTGTATCCTCCACCACTACCCACTTCTTCATCATCTTCATCACTTCTTATTCTTCTTATTTTTCTTCCTAGCACCATCATCATAACAAAAAATGGAACCAACAAGATAAGTCTAAGTCATATACCCATCATGTTTTTTGAAGGTTGATGTTATTACTTGCAACAAAATGATGGAGGAATGGGAAAGAGTAGGAGAAGGGAAGAAGAACATCTAGATTCTAGATTCATTCAACATATAAAAAACACAAATGTTACATGGAAAAAAAATGGGATTAGACACTATCTCTTTGGCTCTCCAACAATACCATTTCAATCCCACAATATTTTCAAGCTCAAACCCTCTTATTCTGTCTCCCACACATGGAATCCTATCAATCACTCTCTCACATGAAAATGATGTTATGAGGGGAGGGGAGGAGGAATTTTATTCTTTTGTCCCCTCCCATTTCCCTCCAAAAAAACCCCTCTTCTCTCCTTGGCTATGCACAGATTTCTTGGATGGGGAGAATTTTTTTTTACATGAGCGATCACGCTCCTATATCCTTACCTTCCATTAAAATTTTCTCCTAGAGAAATTAAGAGTGATACGAGAGCGATCGCTCCCTGAAAACCAGAGAGAGAATTTTTTTTACTGGGAGTTTACTCTCGATGTCGCTCGCTTAGTGCTTTTGATTGGAGTGTGATTCAAACATTGATTCGAGGGGGCGGGGGCCACTCCCCTGTATCCTTGAGTATAGGATATCATGAACATGTTTTTTCAATCAAAGCCTCCCTAGGAGTATCCTTTCTAAAACCCTAACGCCTTAGAGAAGGTCCCAATAAACTAAAGTTAAAGATTAACCTCCAAGGTGAAGTGAGGGAATGAGCATAAAATCAAGAATAATCAATCATCCAGATCACCCCTTGATTCATATTAGTATGCCTGAAACATTAAGTGACAACACATAATTACAAAATGGTTAAAGTTGTTGAGATTCAACAAGATGGTGATCCTAGTGAAAATTAAGCACCTACACTAGGTGGGGCCTGTAGGCTATTTTTAGGTGATATGTCTATTTCTAGAATTTGGATCAAAGCCTATTTTTAGCAGTAATCTATTTATAGATGGTTGTGAAAATTATATGGATGGATGGGTGTATATATTTGGAATGCATGTGCGAAGTAGTTTCGTGGAATTCATGTCTAAAAATAGAATGCATGTCAATTATTGTTAGCCCTCAACAATAATTAGACAATAAATAATAATCTATTCTCTTGAAGCACTTGATTTCAGTTAATTGATGTGGCAAACCAGTTAAGTGAAGGAATTTCGAGTTCAAAGGTTGGTTGGCCAGACATGCTAGTGGACTTCATTGCAACTGAGTGATACCAAGTTGTAACAGAGTTGGATGTGTAGTTATGTGAGTTGTAAAGTAGTTTAACTCAGTTAAACTCAGTTGTACTAGTTGTAACTTGTTGTAACTAAAGATACACTAGTGAGAGATCATTGAATTAAATATTAAATTAATTCACATGGAGTGATCTCACATGCAACTGAAGATTTACTACTGTTAACTACATGCATGTCAGATCCAGTGGAGACTCAGTTGAGAGATAGGTGAAAGGGACAATTTGACTATCAGTTGTGACTATAGTGGGTGCACAAGTGCAACGAAACACACGTTGGATATGCCAATGAGGATTGCTTAGTCAAGGCAAGGCAAGATTGAATTCATTTGATGATTGTGATCAGTAGGGATTGCGTAGTGGAGGCAGGCTGTGAGGAGGCAGTAAATTGGTGCATGTTTATGCCAATTTTTGTATGACAGTGTGAGACGATTGTATATTGTACTAAGAGCTCTTGGATTAGAGTTTTGTATGATATTGTTTCATGATCCGTGATATATACATAATATATGATAGTGGGGTTTTTAGCTTTATGCTTTCCCGGTAAAAAAATATGTGTTATGTGTGATTTATCTTTCTTCATGTGTTTGCAATTGGAGATTAAATTTACACAAAGATTTAAGTAGAATGATTATGTATTTAAAAATAGCATATAATTGTTAGATCAGGAGAATCTGGAAATACATAATTTTATTAAAATTTCTACATGGTATCAGAGCAAAGAATATTGCAATATTGAAGCGGTAGCTGAGTTTTTTGGTGGAAACAATTAGAATTTACTGCAAGAATTTCTTGGTGCGACAGTTGAGTAAACATCGAAATGGATTTCAATGGTTTGCGGTTAGAGTATGAAATCGAGGGCAACTCAAACTACATTTCATGGAACGATAGGATGGAGGTGGTGGTTGAAGATAATGGCTTGAAGGAATTCATCGACAATGATGTTCCTAAGCCCACTTCGACGGATGATGCATTACTTGACGCCTAGAAAAATAAAGTAGCGAAGATGAAAAAGATTCTGTTGGAAGGTGTGAAAAACCATATTGTCTCAAGCCTTTATGGAAAATCCACTCCATTTGCAATGTGGTAGGCTTTGACAGATATTTTCCAAAGAAGCAACGATCATAGGGAATTGGCGCTGAAGGATAAACTCAGAAAGATCAAGATGGAGAAGGGCGACAATATTCCTAAGTATCTCATAACGTTTGTCCAATGCTGGGATGAATTGGGGAGTGTGGGAATCATGGTTGCTGATGATTATTTGGTGAGTTTGGCTCTCTTGGGACTTCCTAAGAGTTGGCATAGTTATCAAGACTCGATTAACGGACGGGAAAAACTGCTAGATTGGGAACGACTATCGTTGGATCTAATGCAGGAGGAGTTCAGGCGGAACATAAGAGATGGCTCTTCATCAAAGCATGATGATAAAGAGGATTGTGATTTGGCTTCCAAATAAAGGAAAGGGAAGGGGAATAAATTCCACTCAAAATCCGAGGCTGAAGGAAAGAAGCAGGATTTTTCCAAGGTGAAGTGTTTTCACTGTCATGAACATGGGCATCTCGCCACTAACTTCCCATAGAAAAAGAAGAACAAGAAGGCTATTGGAGTTGTAGCTGGTGAGGCCGTTGCCTCAAAATTTTAACTTTATTTCTATTTTATCACATGCTTTGTTTCAAGCGCAATGGGATCGGTGTGGTATCTTGATAGTGGTGCTTCCTTCCACAAGACGGGAGATAAGGAGCTTTTCAGTGACTTGGAGGAGAAAGATCTCCATATGCATATAGAGATGGGCGATGATGGACGATACAATGCAGCCATCATTGGTACCATTACCTTTGAGAGGGTGTCAAGTAAACCATTTCTGTTGAAATATGTTATGCATGTTCTAGTTCTGAATAAAAACTTGGTCTCAGTCGCGATGTTGGAGGACAGAAGTTATGACGTTGTTTTCAGCGATGGAAAAGCTTTCCTGCGACATAAAACAATGGGTCAAACCAAGAGGATAGGGATTTGAGTCAAAAATATCTACAAGATGGAGGTAGATGGCTGCGCTGCAATGGTGGGAAAAGAAGAAGAAGTGGTGAGCCGAGATGAGGGCAAATTATGGCACAGGCGATTGGGCCATCTTGACCATGGTGCCTTGAAGATTTTGCAGCATATTTCTACTGGACTTCCAAAGGGTACACTTGCACTGTTAGATCAGTGCAAGTGATGTACTATGGGTAATTTTGTGAAAGACACCTTTCATGAAAATGAGAACCATGCTTTGGCGATCCTGGAGAGAGTTCACACAGACGTGTGTGGGTCATTCTCGGTTGCTTCAACAACAAAACACAGGTATTATGTTATTTTTTTTGATGACTATTCTCGTAGATGCTGGATCTTCTTCATGTAGAATAAAGATCAAACATTCTCAAACTTTAGTGAGTTTAAAGAATTGGTGGAGAAAGAGTCGGGGAGGGAAGTGAAGGCTCTGTGGAGCGGTAATGGTGGTGAATATATCTTGAACAAATTCAAATACTTTTGTAGCAAAGAAGGAATTTAAAGAGAACTCATAGCGCCTGATAACCCACAACAAAATGGGGTCGCGGAGAGGAAGAATAGAAGGATCGTGGGTGCTGCATGAGCTATGTTGCATGATCAAGGCCTACCAATGCACTTGTGGGTGGAAGCATGCAGCACTGTGGTTTATGTACAAAACCGTTGTCCTCATAGAGTACTTGGCATGAGTACACATGAAGAAGCTTTTACTGGTAAGAAACCAGATGTTTCTCACTCTAAGATTTTTGGCTCATCTGTTTATGTGCATGTGACCAAGAACGCCAGGAAGAACCTAGAGCTGACTGCTGAAGTTGGGATATTTGTGGGGTACACAGAAACACCCCATAACTATCATATGTATTTTCCAAACAATCGAATGACTATGGTGCGATGGGATATAAAATTCAATGAGGAGAAAACCATGAAGTTTTTGCTTGAAAGGGAGCTAGACTTACATGCAGAGGAAGAACTGCTTGTTCCCAAAGATGAGTCTCTAGATGTGGATCAGCCACAAGAGGAGGTTCATAGAGTGGAGGAGTCCACTCATAGAGCCAAACATCAGAACTGGAAGAAGGCATACCACATAAGCTGAGAGGCTGAAGCTTGATGCGGCACAGAATTTAGGAGTCCCTACTTCACAGCGTAGATAGAGAAGGTCTCCTCACCAATTCACTAGATACATGGCTCTCATGAGAAAATGTATTGTGACTGAGCCATATTCCTTTCAGGAAGCAGTGCAGGAACCCACATGGGTAGATGCAATGGTGGAGGAGTATGAATCCATTGTTAGAAACAGTGCTTGGGAAATTTTTCCAAGGCCGGTTGATAAATCAGTGGTAGGTTCAAGATGGATCTACAAGGTAAAGAAAGTTGCTGATGGGAGTGTTGAGAAGTATAAGGCAAGATTTGTGGCTTGGGGCTTCTCATAGATCGAGGGGAATGATTATGAAGAAACCTTTTCACTTTTCGCACTGTATTCTTCCATAAGGACCATCATTTCTCTCTCAGCGCAGATGGGTTGGCACATTCATGAGATGGATGTGAATACTGTGTTCCTTAATGGGATTATTGAGGAAGAAGTGTACATTGGTAAGCCTGAGGGATTTGAGATCTTTAGCAGTGAGTCGCATGTGTGCAGACTCAAAAGAGCGTTGTATGGGTTGAAGCAAGCACCCCATGCTTGGTACACTCAGATCGACAACTATTTCATTGGACTTAGCTTCACCAAGAGTGAGGCAGATGCAAACCTATACCAGATTATGGTGGAGGGTAAGATTTTAATCATTTTTCTTTATGTTTATGATTTAATACTGACTGGTGATGAGCAGATGATACACTCATGCAAGGAGGACCTTGCAAAGGAGTTCGAGATGAAGGATATGGGCCTCCTTCACTATTTCCTTGGATTGAAAATATGGCAGCGAGAAGGTGAAATGTTTGTGTCTCAAGGCAAGTATGTACAGGAGATAGTCAATAAGTTTCACATGGAGGGCTGCAAACCCGTAGATAATCCTCTTCCAGAAAACTGGAGGAAAGAGGATGCTACATATGGAGAGATAGTGGATGCTACTGTCTATCGATAGTTGGTGGGTTCGCTCATGTATTTAGTTAATACAAGACTGGACATATGCTATGTGGTGAACCAACTTAGTTATGTCAGCGCACCGACTTCACTACAATTACATAGTCGACGGTGTGGTCTTTTAGCCGGCCGCACCGTTGACCCTCTCATAATGAAAAATGCGGTGCGCTGACATACCAAGTTCCTTTGGAAGGCAGGAAAGCATGTCTTGAGATATCTCAGGGGCACATCTGAGTATGGATTATGGTACAGATAGACGAATGAGGTGAAGTTGCATGGCTTCATGGATGCAGATTGGGAAGGAAGCCCAACGGACAGAAAGATCAAATCAGGAGGGGTTTTCAGTATCGGATCTACAACTGTTTCTTGGTACAAAAGGAAACAGAGATCCGTGGCACTCAGTTCAATAGAAGCGGAATACATGGTAGCAAGTCAAGCTGCATGTGAGACTATCTAGATGAGGAATATCTTGGTCAGTTTGTTCAGTTCTCATTTAGATCCTACAATGTTTCATTGTGATAATCAGAGCTGCATTAAACTCTCGATTAATCCTATATTTCATGATAGATCTAAGCATATAGATATCCGGTATCATCATATCAGAGATTGTGTGCAGCGAAAGATCATGTTGCTTCAGTACATTCCTACGGAAGATCAAGATGCAGATATTCTGACGAAGGCGCTCACTAGGAGAAAATTTGACACTACAAGGAAAAGACCCTCTAGTGGATGTTTTTGAGGAACCCCACGGAAAAATACCCATACATCCTTTTCTAGCAGAGGTTACTAGAGGAGGTTGGCGGGCGGAGGGTTTAGTGAATGTTTTCCACTCAGTGTGCTTATCATTAAACGTCGCCCCGGTGCTTTGGAATACCGAAAGCACCAATGCGCACAAAAAAATTGGCACACCGGACACCGTGCACTCCGTACACACCCGCCCAGTGCATTTTATTATTTTATAGCACTGGTGCGTCACAACTCTTCCGCGCCAGTGCATTATAAAGCACCGCACCAAAACTGAAACCACTCTATGCGGTAGAAATAAACTGCATGAGTGCATCGTAAAACAACGTGCCAAAACACAAATCGACCGGTGTGTTTGTAAGAAACATAACCGGTGTGCCTATAAACCACGTGCATCGGTAAAGGGTTAAATTAAAAAAAAAATTACAGCAAAAAACCTGGATTTTTCATTTTCCAGTGCTCCTGAGCTCTCAATTACTAATGCACGCTCTACCATAGAATGCACTAGTGCGCACAAAACATTGGCACACTAGACAGTGTGCGCGACGTACACACCCGCCTGGGGCATCCTATTACAGTCACGCACCAGGGCTTCAGTACTCTTCCACGCCGGTGCATCATAAAACACCGCGCCAAAACAGAAATGTGCCTGTGTGTTCTTATCTAAGAGCACTGGTGCACCTATAAAACTCACACACCAGAATAGCGTTAAATAAAAAAAAATTAAGGCCAAAAAACTAGTGCTTTAAGACTATTCCGCACCGGTGCTTTATGAATATTCCGCTTCGGTGCATCATCAAAAAATCACGCCAAAACTGAAATATCCTGGTGTTAGGGAACTGCCCCAGTGCATTATTAACAACGCGCCAAATCTGACACTGCCCTGTGCGGTTTTAAGCAAGCGTACTGGTGCGCCTATAAAACCCCGTGCACCATAATAGGATTAAATAAAAAAAAAATTACGGCCAAAAAACTGCATTTTTCACTTTCCTCAGTGCTCCAGAGCTCTCAAGCACCGGTGCCATTTCCCCTTCTCTAAGCCACTCTGACATCGGTGCTATCATTGCACCCATTGCACACTGCTGCTCTACATTGGCCACCAATCTCCAGCTTGCATTTTGAAAAACGGTGGTCAAATTTTCTTGTGCAAATTTTATAACGAATATGCCTCCTCGACGACAAAATGTACAGGTATTTTTCTAGTTTTTCCATAATTAAGCCTTTTAGAGGATTAGAATTTGAAATAACCTTAAAAATAACCATTAAAAAGGAAAAAAAAAATTTGTCGTGCAGTGTGCCTGAGCTGTTCGGCTCGCACCGGATAGCGGTGATGCCTGTAAAATTTTTAGGCCACACCACTACCGGTGCTAACGGTATCCACACCATTTCCGGGGCGGTTCCAAAATGCACCCCGCATAATTTTAAATTAAAAAAAATAAAATGCGGTGCACTCATTTATCTAGGCACACGATTGACCATGGGAATCCCAGTGCGGTGCGTTGATGGAATTATCTACCTCGATGTATGTCAGTGCACCGCATTTTGCATTATGAGAGGGTCAACAGTGCGGCCGGCTAAAAGACCACACCGTCAACTATGTAATTGTAGTGAAGTCGGTGCGCTGACATGACTATATGCTCCGGGGCGTATATTTCAGTTAGCACACCACTATTCTGAACTTAGATATAGTCAACGGTGCTTGAAAAATAGACAGCTGCACCGAGGCCGGTGCGTTGTATTTCATTAGGGGCACCGACACTGGTGCGCTACATACTTAAGCCACACCGCCACCGGTGCTTGACTGCTTTTGTGGCGCACCGACTGGTCTGTTTGTTTTTTTTTAAAATATATATATATATATATATTCCTAAATATATGTCTGTTTTAATAAAAAAAAAATATTTAATATGTCAATGATTCAGAGAGAAGAGGAGGAATAGCAGCAACAACAGGCTGAACAGTATGACATGATTCGCTAATGGGAGGCCCGAGAGAGGGAGAGAGATGCATACCCTCGCCCTATTACAGTAGATACCCAGGGGATCCTTAGGCAGGTAGGCCTCCTTAAGTTCTATGAGGATGCTACTTCCCTAAAGGCCCATAGTGTGTTTTTGAGATATCTTATCCACAGGTGGAATGCTTACCGATAGGCTTTCCAGGTTGGTCTTGACTAGTGGTACACACCCACTGAGGAGGATATTTATTTTACTACAGGACTATCGAGGAGAGGGGTGGATTTTCCCTCATTCCTAGACGTGCCAACTGGTTGTGTAGCAGGGAGTCAGCTAGTTTACTCCCAGAGATACATTGGAGCACATGTACTGTCTCCTTCAGAGTTTCAGGTACTTGGAGGCCAGTTACGTATAGGTGCATTTGGTAGACAGGATGTGCAATGCCTCTCACTTATCATTTCGACCATTTCGCACAACACCAGTGACGGGAAACACATTAGTTTCTTGCTTTTATATTATCTTGATTATTTAGTACAATAGCCACGACTTGTTAGGTGGTCTGCTGTTTTTTTGTGGCAGTTTTGTACGGCCTTAGATAGATGTCATGCTCATACACAAGAGAGGGTCAACTTCCCTTTTGCTTCAGAGCTGTTTTGTTTAATTTTTGAGAGGTTTCTAGAGATGATACCTAGTTTTGTTCGACAGCCTCGTAGGCCGATGTTCGAGGCTCGGCTGCACATGTGGGGGAAGATGATGCCCAAGAGGGGAGACACTATGTTCCAGCCAGGATATTGCATTCTGCACTGGACTTACTAGCCAATGTTGATGGGTTGCATCCATTAATTATGGTCCCATGTCCTTATGCTAGATTAGATTGGCGAGGGTGTCCCAACATCCTCTTCATAGATGATAAGCCGCCAGATGATAGA
Organism: Pinus albicaulis; assembly: GCA_034641835.2. NCBI lineage: Eukaryota > Viridiplantae > Streptophyta > Pinopsida > Pinales > Pinaceae > Pinus > Pinus albicaulis. The sequence goes on along the minus strand of CM076577.1, from coordinate 291,416,908 downwards.
GGTAAAATTACTGTTTTATTTATATTTATTCTAACATGTTCTTTAACTTGTTTTTATTAAATTATGTAATGAAATTGTCTAATTATTGTTTTGTACTTGTATATATTTTGCAGAAATTGGCTCTTTTGATGGCGAGGGGATGTCGGACCCACCACATGATCCAAGTGTGGATCCTAATGACAATCAGGAAATGGCTGATGTCGAGGATGATCATGATCAGGATGAGGTCGGTGCAGCAGAGAGACATGCTCCTGCTCATGGTGCACCGGTACCGCCTTTTGTTAGGCGCGGTCGACCTGAGACTAGATATAGGATGGAGTTGGGAAACCAACTCTGTGCATTGATTGTTGATGCGGGCATCAGGCTCGCTCATTACAGAGACATACAGGCCAATGATAGGATATTACGGATGTGGAGAGGAATGTCGCATGACATGTATAGCCTGATGCGGCATGTCGTAGGAGCTACGACAGCTGTTATGCAACTGAGGAGGACCATCTATAGCTATAGGCGTAGTCGAGATGCGGCACGTGATGGATAGTCTACGAGCATCGACTCACATGCATCTCATGATCGTTCACCTCGCGCCGCACCTGATGAGCATGAGGCTCCACTAGCAGTGGTCATCATGGAGATGAGGCTGGACCATCGACCACGTCCAGTCAACAGCCTGTAGCATCCATCAGTACTAGTCATGATCATGAGCAGGCACCTGAACCATCGACTATCGAGGCTGCACTATTGACTGAGCATGCCTCCACTAATACTACTTATATTGATGTTGTACTACCACCAGCCGATGCATCCATCAATACTAGTGATCATGATCATGAGCAGGCTCGACCATCGACCATCGAGGCTGCACCCTTTACTGAGCAGGCCTCCACTTGTACTGCTATTGATGTTGTTATACTACCACCAGTTGATCCATGACATTTATATTACAGTTGTATATTTTTAACATTATATATATATATATATATATATATATATGGTCCATATATTTTATGTTAATTTGATGTTTGAATGTGTTTTTTAGTCGAATATGATGTTTGTACGATGGTTATCATGATCGTGATGATGTTTATTAATTAATTTAATATTAAATGACCATGATATTTATTAAATATTATGTCGTGATTGTAATTGAAATTGAAATTGTAATTGTATGTAAAATTGTAAAATTGTATTTGTATTTGTACTAATTGTAATTTTAACTGTAATTGTATGTAAAATATTTATTAATGTAAAATTTTAATTGTAATTGTAATATTTAATTTATTGTGAAATGATTGTAATTGTATATATGAAAAATTGTAAAATTTTAATTGTAATTCTAATTGTATATAAAATTCTAAAATTGTAATTGTAATTTAATTGAATTGTATGCAAAATATTTGTAAAATTGTAATTGTAATTGTAAATGTAATTCTATGTAAAATTGTAAATGTAATTGTATGTAAAATTCTAAAATTGTAATTGTAATTTTAATTGAATTGTATGTAAAATATTTATAAAATTGTAATTGTAAATGTAATTCTATGTAAAATTGTAAATGTAATTGTATGTAAAATTAAAATTGTAATTGTAATTATAATCGTAATTCATGTATGTGAAATTAATGTAAAATTGTAATTGTAATTGTAATTGTATGTAAAATATTTGTAAAATTTTAATTCTATTAATGTGAAAATTTTAATTTGTATTAATGTGAAATTATTTTATTAAAATATTTAAATTTGCAAATTTGAAAATCATTGTAAAATAACAAATATAGAATAATACGAATAATAAAGTTTAGAAAATAATGAAAATAAATTCATGTACTTTAGAATTATCATTATTTTATTATGATCTTACATACAAAAAAGAAGAACTTTATATAGTCCAGTGCACTTATCATCATAACACACACTGGTGCGTCTTATTACGAAGAAGCGCTAGTGCTTCACAACTCTTTCGCACCGGTAACGAATAAACGCAAATAAAAAAAACACAACTCTATTTTTTGTAAGTGAAAAAAAAGCGGAAATTTGAAAAATGGGCGGAAAATTATTTTCGAAAATCTAATTTCATAAAATAATTCTTTAAATACTAAACACTTTCCATTATTTCTCTATTTTTGCTAAAATTTTTAGCCAAATATTTGCAGGAGACAGATCTGAAGCAAGAGAACACAAGGGCACTGTGGAGTAGCGAAATACGTTCGAACAGAAGTATTCAGACAATCAGAAACCAAACTTTTGGTTATTCAAACCCTATATCATAGAATTTCAAAGCATCTTGTGATTAAATTTGATTATTGTTTTTACTTTTTTTTTCATGCAGTTTTATCCATTTTTACCCTAAACCCTTCATTTTTTTGTTTTTTCCCTTTCTTCTCTCTGTTTCTATGATTTTAGAATTAGGGTTTTTCATTTTAGATTGACGTCCAACCCACAGGACGACTTGCATAGTTGGATCCCAATCCATTCGGCCATTGCGTGAATTTTTGGAAAAAATGCATTTTTCTTTATCTGTGCGCCCTGCATACGCTACTGCATCAGTGCGCTGTATTATACAACACACCGTGCAAGTATTGTGTAGAAAAAAATTTGAAAACATTTTTTTTAAATCCGTGCGCTATATCTGAAATAGAGCACCAGTGCTCCATTTAACGAGGATAACACTGTACGGTGTATTACACCATTTTTGCGGTGCGTTTATAATACCCCACACATCATACGGTCTATTACACTATTGTTGCGGTGTGTTTATAATACCCAACACACCGTACGGTTTATTATACTTTTTTGTGGTGCGTTTTTAATATTCCCACGCACCGACGGTGGTGCATACCTCATGAAAGATGCACCGGTGTCTTGAGATTTATTTTCTACCTGAAATGTTGAGAATTTATTTATAAATATATTAATGAATGATATGGTACACATTTCAAATTGATAAAGAAATGACTGACAAGAAATCAAGTAACAAAAATACTGTTAACACATCAAGAAAAGCAAAAAAGACAAGTTCTTTGTAAATTATTTATAAAAAATTATTATTTTTGAAAACTATGTAAGTTTAAATAATATTTATTGTCTACTGTGTATCATGTAGAGCCACAAAATGATGGAGCTCAATATGATTATTTCTGATCTAGGACTAGAAGAGCGTAAAAGTTTAATGGAAAAATTGTAAAAGGATGAATCAGGTGAATGAAAAAATACTATCGATCCAATATGACTTCTTTTTTTAATTATAATTAATAATATACTTAAAATTATTAGATAACATGTGTCAAACAGTCTACTAATTCACATATTTTTAATGCTCTACATGGACCAACAACTCAGAAAATGAATGTTGTTCTAAGAAAAGAAAAAAAAATAGAACATGTAAATGAAAATGAATTGCCCCTCAGCTCATCTGGGGTGGTGCTGGAAGTTAACGAAAGGGAGAAAAACTTTTACAAAAGTTTGAGGGATCTAGTGGAATGAATGTATAGATGTTCTTTCCACTTACAATACAAAAATCAATCCAATAATTCCAAGAACCAAATTTTATCTAAACTACAGGAAGAGTTTCCAGAGAATTGGTCAATGAGACATGTCAGACTTTTAATAGCAAAAACGTACAAAAAAAGAAGAAGGAATGAAAAAGTAATATTCCTTTAAATGTTTGTCTAGAATTATTTATAAATATCACTTTTATTATATTTACTTTTCATATATCAATATAAAAATTAAATATTTTATTTTCATGTTACATTTTCAGGAAGATTATGAAAATATCAAAAGATGAACAAGCTGATATCAGAAATATGATAGGAGGAATGTCCAAAAAGGTGTACAAGGAAATGGTCAAAGAAATGGACAAAATTGCATCGCAAGAGGAGCCATCTCAACAACGACGTGCTTCAAATTTAATATGTAATCATTGAATTTTTCGATCATTGGGTACAATAAATAAACAATTTATTATTAAATATTATTTTTCAAGAATTTTCTTGTAGAAAAGAAAAGAAAATGGAACTCATTCAACACATAAAACAGGACGACAAGGAAGAAAATGGTTGATCTCTAAGTTTGTGAGTAATTGTTACTTCCTTATAACAACTTAACTAAATTTCATTTTTGTATTTTTTAAGTTTTTTTACAAAAATCATCATTGAATGTCTTCAAACAGGTGCTAACATAAAAAGAAGAACCATCAGACGAATTGATTGAAATTGGGTTAAATATGAATTGTGAGTATATGTTGGCATATCAGAATTTAATTGTGGAATTTGTAAGCATCTATGGATCTTGTTTTATTTAGCTCCATCTATAATTACTAGAACAAAAACATCTTTTATATTAAATATATGATTTGTTATGGGGTATAAAACTTGCAGGAAACAAAGTATGGAACTGCGCCAACAGATGAAATTTTGAAAAATGGCATGGTATATGGTTTTGAAAGAATGTGTATAGTTTATGAGTCAATTGTTGCTATGGTACGTCATTTTTTTTTCGATTTACATTGATGTATATTATTTAATATTGCAATTTTCATTATTCTCACCAATGAATATACACTCATTTCAGTTTATTTTTATGTTTGTAGATGAAAGGTGAAGAAGAAGAAAACAATCAACTTCATGAACAAAACATTCCTGAAAATAGCCCAAGTCATGGAAGTAGCTCTAGCAGTGACAACAATTCAAGCGAAGAATGATGATCACTATGTTTGGATATCAAAGCAAGGCGTTTTATTTTTTGAAATATGTCTGTGAAATCAGACATTTTGTTTAATGTAATGGACATAGTGTCCCAATTGAAAGACAAAGGGATACGAATAACTGAACCATTTTGTATGATAAACACTGTCTTATTCACACACACACACACACACACACACACACACACACATATATATAATCATAAAATATGTTTTAATTTATTCTATTGCGTTCTCCATTGCCGTTCTCAAATGAAGTAATAAAAAATTAATTCATATGAATATTGTTATAAGATATATATGTGTCGAATTTTGATGAATAATGAATTTTAAAAAACCACAATAATTCTGATATGATATAACAAATTAATCCAAACAGCACATTCAAATGCATTAATAAAAATGTAATTAATATGAATATTGTTATAAGATGTGTTGACTTTTGATGAATAATGAATTTAAAACAATCACAATAATTGGATTGTCACAGGTCGATGTTTCTAAAAAAAACAAAATGAAAATTGGTGCATGTCAATAACTGTCGACCAGTGCGTTTATGTGTTTATACGCACCGGTGCCATTGTACGATCCATGGGCACCGTACAAATACCGATACCAATTATAAATATCGGTGTGTTTATGTGATACTGCGTATCGGGGCGTTTATGTATCTATAAGCACTGGTGCATTTTTACGATCAATGGGCACAACACGAATACCGATACCAATTATAAATCTCGGTGCCTTTATGTGATACGACACACCGGTGCATCATAAAGGTATACACACCGGTGCATTGATACAACCTATGGGTACCGCAAAAATCCCAAGACCAATTAGAACGGCCCCGTGCGTTGTATGACCAACACTACGCTCGGTGCAGTTTTACACGTAGACGTCCCAGTGCGTTCATTCGACTGAGACAGCCCCACAGCGCTGTCTTCATGTATGCACCGGTACGTTAAATCCAGAGTAGCGTACCGATGAAAAAACATCCGTAATAATCTTCGACTGCCCATTTTTTTTTAGTTGTGTTGAATTTCCTTTAAAATCTTTGCCAAAACCTCCGTAACCATAAACAAATGTTGTAGCAAATGCTTTTTTGACAATTATGGCCAATTTTATAACACTAAAAATGTCCTTTATAACCTTCGCTAGAGGGTCTTTTCCTTGTAGTGTGTGAATACCATAGAGACAGGATCAGGGTGAAGGATAATCCCTTTCTTGTTGAGAGGGAGTGTTGAGATTTAACAAGATGATGATCCTAGTGAAAAATAAGCACCTACACTAGGTGGGGCCTGCAGGATATTTTTAGGTGATATGTCTATTTTTAGAATTGGGATCAAAGTCTATTTTTAGCAGTAATCTATTTATAGATGGTTGAGAAAATTATATGGATGGATGGGCATATATATTTGGAATGCATGTGCGAAGTTGTTTCGTGGAATGCATGTCTAAAAATAGAATGCATTTCGATTATTGTTAGCCCTTAACAATAATTAGACAATAAATAATAATCTATTCTCTTGAAGCACTTGATTTCAGTTAACTGATTTGGAAAACTAGTTAACTGAAGGAATTTCAAGTTCAAAGGTTGGTTGGTGGGACATGCTAGTGGACTTCATTGTAACTGAGTGATACAAAGTTGTAATAGAGTTGGACGTGTAGTTATGTGAGTTGTAAAGTAGTTTAACTCAGTTAAGTGAGTTAAACTCAGTTGTGCTAGTTGTAACTTGTTGTAACTAAAGATACAGTAGTGAGAGATCAATGAATTAAATATTAAATTAATTCACATGGAGTGATATCACATGCAACTAAAGATTTACTACTGTTAATAACATGCATGTCAGATTCAGTGGAGACCCAGTTTAGAGATAGGTGAAAAGGACAGTTAGACTATTAGTTGTGACTATAGTGGATGCACAAGTGCAACCGAACACACATTGGAGATGCCAATTAGGATTGCGTAATCAAGGCAAGGCAAGATCGAATTCAGTCAGGGATTGTGATCAGTAGGGATTGTGCAGTGGAGGCAGTAAATTGGTGCATGTTTATGCCAATTTTTGTATGACAGTGTGAGACGATTGTATATTGTACTGAGAGCTCTTGGATTAGAGTTTTGTCTGAGATTGTTTCATGATCCATGATATATACATAATATAGGATAGTGGAGTTTTTAGCTTTATGCTTTCGTGGTAAAAACATATGTGTTATGTGTGATTGATATTTATTCATGTGTTTTCAGTTGGCGATTAAATTTCCGCAAAGATTTAAGTCGAAGGATTCTGTTTTAACAGTGGCACATAATTGTTAGATTAGGAGAATCCTAAAATACATAATTATATTAAAATTTCTAGAAAAGTACCTTTCGATGGATGACCAACGTTCCTTCAAGAACGAATGTTAGATGGGAGAGAGAAACTTGACCAGAGTGAGAATTAGAGATTCCCAACATCATGTCATGTATTAATCATATAGGGCTCTTCGTTTTCCAAGGAGGAGAAATGTTTTCTGCTATGGATTACCCACTTTTGGTGGGTAGTAATAATTATAACTTAATTTTGGATTAAATTGCGATGTAGACTTTTGGTGCTTTTTGAATTATGATGGACCAATTTTAAAATGTGTAAATTTAATTTATTAATTAATGAAAAAGATAATCAACCAACTAATTGAGGGGTGGAGCATTGATACTAGTCATGATACCACATGCAGAAATCAGTGAAGGGGTTGGGAAATTGCCTCACTAGTTAAGAAAAATGGCTATAGCCAAAAACCCATGTTGCCAAAATGTCAAGATTTGAATTTGAAATTATTTCTCTTCCCCACTTCCCCAAAATCAGTGATTGAAGGGTGCTAGGTGGTTGGGAAACCAACCAACCACAATTATGGAGGTATGGAGATTAAGTGGGTAGTTGAAAATTGTGAGGAATGGGTACAACAAGTACTCCTCTCGAGTTCCATGCTCTGACCTATGAAATCCCCTGATAGAGGCCAAAAAGTCATGGGTTTTCCCTAAAATTAGTTGAGTGTAGAGAATGTGTTGAAGGCCTGAAAAGCACAAAAGAAGAATCTGCAGAGAGCATAGAACATCCATGAGTAAAAAATAAGTAGATTTGTGAATGGGTTTTTTATTGGTAATTTCGGGTAGATAAAACTTATTAAGGCAGCCAAATTTCATGCCCAAATGTTGTTGAATGAAAAGGTGAACCATTATTGAATGTTTGGGCATGTTAAATCCTAAGTTTGACTACAAATTCATGATAGGAAAACCCAAACCCAAGCTGGGGAAAATGGACATGTGAATTTTATGGTGGTTGGGTTGGAGAGAAAGCGTTGAGAAGGGAGGTCACTAAGGGAATGCATTGGTAGAGAAGGAACTCCATAGTGCAACTACAACCAATTGGGAGGGCATTTGGACAATTAGTAGAAGTCCTGACCCATTGGGTAGAGGTGACTACCATTGTTTTCTTGTAAAGGAGATTGGCTTTCACAGCTAAAATTCTCTTAACAACTTGAGTTTCCCCTAGTGGTATCATGGTTTGGCTAGGGGGTGGTCATCTATAGGAAAGACATGCCCAACTAGGCCTATGTTTGAGTGGAAAGACACACACCCTTCTTCAGTTGTAGGCAACTCCTCTCAGCTATGTCTATTCAATTGTTTTTAACTTTATGTTTTTCAGCTGTGTATGTTTCCAATCTATTTTTTATTATGATGTTACATGTTGTGCATGAGTTTTTATTATTTAATAATGATTTTATACCATGATTGAATAAAATGGGTCATGGAATAGTGTTTTTGACAATGCCATTGGGTGCCACGATACTGGGTTGACTTTTGGGCTTCACAACTTAAAGCTATTTTTTATAAGACTAAATGCGTTATAATCTTCATAGAACATCTAATATTGTATCGAAATATATTCACTAATCCATTTAATTTCCTTACAATCATGTTTTGGGGGTTATCCTAGGCTCCTAAGCATGTAGGAGTGATGTATTATTCCTTAGGGTTTCCTCTATATTTTCACAATCTTCCTCAAATACTATTCCTTAACTAAGGAAAGCACTGGGCTAATGGACCAAGTCCCAAAATGGTAGACTGGTTGTAGAGGTGAAGAGCCTTGAATGATACCTTAAAGAATCCTCATACTCAATTTACTAACAATGAAAAAAAAGTTATAAGCCTCATTCATATTACAAGTATAAATCATGACCTCACATAATGTACAATTGTCTCTGCTCACAATTTGGAGGTTCATATTTTAAGTATTAATAATGGCCTATAACAAGACTAGTCTCCCAGGTTCGATATGAGAATGCAATTTACCAATATGTAGGTGGTCTCAAATATTATGGTTGAAATTTTCGAGGGATTGTAATTTTGTGGCAAAACTCAAATTTTATGGAGGAAATAGACCTTTAGAAAACCCTTTACACTCTTGCTCTAACCTCCATACTCATCTTTCACTGTAACTATGCCTTATGCACTTTGAGTGAGGGTTTCTAGTGCTATTTGAAGGAAACAATTTTTACACGTTTATTCAAGATTATTGACACATGTGTGAAGGGGTATTACTACTAAATCAAAGAATAATTTCATATAAGAAATCTCCAAACAAGTCCCATTTGATATCAGATATGGTTGGGGTCATGTGGACAATTATCATCAAAGTTACTTTACTAGCAACAGAGTTGTAGTGTTGATTTTAAATGGTCTCCCTTGTTTCCTAGACTCCCGCTTTTTCACATGTCGTCCATATGGCGGGGGTGTGAGTGTAGTTTAATATCTTCTCACTAGCCAAAACTTTCTCCCTTTTATTCTCCATCTCTCAGTCTCTCCCATCCCCCTTCCTAATCATGCACTTTTTTCCTTCTCTCTCCAGTTTGACCCTCCCCTTCCACCCCATCCTTCCCCTCGGGGCCCACCCCAAACCACCTTTCGATTTGACGAAGGCAACCCTTACATATTCTTCTCTACCCTATGCAAGATGCTCCCATCGAAGACCCAGTTCTCCTTGCTTGATTATGCTTCCACTAAATACACCTGTATTTCATTTTCCATTTGGGAAGCATCACTCAAATCCTTCCCCCACTCCAATCGTTCAACTTTCATCTCCCCAAAAGTTGGATATTTCCCCATGAACAAATGGTACGATGATGAATGAAAGACTCTACATCGAGAACTTCGATTGCTTTCACCCACTCTCAACCCCTCTACCTCGACCTCAAAGATTATTATTGTCGTCTCCTCCATCGAAAGAAAAAACTCATTGTCTCTCATAAAATACGAAAACTTTATGGTCTCCTTGCCCACACCCCTAAACAATTCTGGCATACCATCCTTCCTTGACGCTCCCCTCTTCCATCTGACCTCAACCCTACATCCATGTTCTCTCACACTTCCAACCTTTATGGTATTCCACGGCAAGCCCAAATTCATGTTACCTCGCCACCCTCTTCCTGTTACCTATTCTCACACAAAGATATTAGAGAGGCTATTTGGGTGATGAACAAAAACAAAGCAGCTGATGAGGAAGGCTACCAAGCAGAGTTCTTTAAGCACGATTTTTGTGCTTTGGTTAGCTACTTGGGTGATCTCTTCAACCATGTGGTCCGTGAAGGTTTTCCACCGGCATGGTCACACTACATCATCCATCCAATCCACAAATCAGATTCCAACTATTGGGGTTAAACAAGGTTTTCCAGTATCCCCTTCCCTGTTTAGGATCTATATTGATGAGTTGGAGGCATTTCTGATTTCATCTGAAGCACTATTGGGGTTAAACATGGTTTTCCACTGTCCCCTACCTTGTTTGGCATCTATATTGATGAGTTGGAGGCATTTATACACAAGCATATCCAGCACACCGATGGATGCCTTCTTCGCCAGGTTCAACTATCTATTCTACTCTTTGTTGACGACGTGGTCCTCCTCTCCTCATCTCCAGAAGGATTATAGCGGCAACTGGATCCCTTAGCTCTGTTTTTCAGTCTTTGATAGTTGACAGCAAACATGGGTAAAACCAAGGTTATGATCTTCAATGGGGTGAAGAAAACTTCGGACCTTCACTTTCTATTTAGAGGGGAGGAGGTTGAGATCACCAACGCGTATTCTTACTTGGGGGTGCAATTATCAGATCCTCGCTTCAGTTTGTGACCAATGCTTCAGACTTGCATCAAAAAATGATATGGATCCTTAGCCCTTCTCGAGAGACAGTGATTTTGACGTCACTTCCAGGAAATCTCGTCCAAGATGAGCCTCATGGACACCTTGATCTGTCCCACTGTTCTATATGGCTTAGATATTTAGGGATCGTCTTTACTTGAGTCAGATTGGGCTTCAGTTGAGAGAGTCCAAATTCTTCTTCTTCGTCGCATCATGATCTAGGTGGATATTGGTGGTCACCCGCCTATTCCACTTGGGGCCCCACCATTGTCTCTTTCAGTTTTTCAGTTTCGGCACAACTTACTATTTTTAGCAGTTTTTCGGGTCCTGAACTTCCAAAGCCGTTTTGAGGCCTTAAATGACGTTTTTTGGGAAAACCGGGAGAAACATCGATGATGACATCAATGATGCTGCTCACTCAAAATTTTTAGTCCTCTGATAGATCTTTCTAACGAGGTATGGTTCGCGTCAAACGGAGATTGTATGCCAAAGTTATGTCCCTGGGAAGTTGAAACACCAATTTACCCAAATGGGGCCCATAGTTTCGGCACTTCATCTCCTAGGGTTAGGGTTTTGGATGTTTAGGATTTTACATTGTTTATAAATAATAAATAGGCCCTCGAGCCTCATTGTAACTTAGTTCATAGGCCTGTAGCCACCACATCTCTTCTTAGAGATAGTTACCAGCACCCTAGCTAGTTTATTTCCATTCAGTTCTTTGATATTAATGAAATGAAGTGTCATTTTCGTTGCATATTTGTATTTATGGTTATATGTTTATTCTATTGCGTTCCTGCATAAATCCAGATCAAGGGTACTAGAGCGGTCTTCTTTTTCTCGATCCTTCTTTGCATATCCTTAACGAGGTCGGGGTATAAGGAGTTAGGGAGTTAGGGCCTGATTTGGTGGAAACTTTGCAAGATCAGCCTCGCAAACCTCGACGGATGCCCATGGGGGATGAAAAGAAAGATGAGGGAGCAGGAGATCCTATCAAAATATTGCTCGAGGAGGCCCTCGAAAAACAAAGGAACGCGATGATGGATAAATTTTCCCAGATCCTTCAACGGTGGCGCATCTGCATCCAACAGCCACTCTGGAGGTGCGACTCCCTTTAAGGTACAAGTAAATTTTGAAATTCCCATATTTTAGGGTCAAATAGATGCAAATATGGTATATAGATGGTTGAATCTATTAGAAGGATATTTCTCAGTTCATAACTTTTCCGACCGAGAGAAGATTATTTTTTCACTCCTCAAAGCTACCCCCCATGTCAAGGACTCGTGGGAAACCTACTATGAGAAAAAGGATGAGACAGAACCCTCTCTGTTCTCGGCCATACCCACTTGGAATTCTTTCCGAGACACCATCAAGGAACAATACTATCCCATGGGGAGCTACGAGAAAAAGTACATACAATGGATGACACTGCGACAACAAAGGGATCAAGATGTGCATGAGCTGACGAATATGTTCCATACCCTGCACACAAAGTTGGGTATCAAATATTCAGAGAAACATCCGGTGCTAAAGTATCGAATTTGTCTGCACAGATACATTCAGGAGGAAATGGAGTTTCTCGACATCTCCTCGCTTGGTACGACATACCGGTATGTTGCCAAGATTGAGCAGAAATTCAAATAGAAAAAGTGAGACCTTGGATATGCGAATCAAAAGCAAGGGAAAGGTGCTCCCAAACCGCAGAAAAAAGGACAGAGCCAAGGCATGGTGGCTCAAGAAAACTTGTCAAAGGCACAAGAAAATAACAACACCGAAAAGCCAAAGAGGGATACGGGAAAGTGGTGTGAGTTCCATAAGAGCTCCACTCACAACACAAGTGAGTGTCGGGCCAAGCAGTCGCTGGTGGCCGAGATGAGGGCTTCCGAGTCAGATGCATGCTCCAAATCTGAATCAAAACCTGACAAGGGGAATGAAAAAGGAAAACTGATTATTGATGCGGAGCCCAATGCCACTGTTGCCACTATGAAGATCCAGAAGGAGGAACTGGAAGATCCAGAGGAGGAGGAACGTCTCTTCCACTTGCAGATGTGGGTAAAGGGCTCCTCGGTACAATTCATTGTCGATAATGGGAGCCAAAATAACCTCATTTTAGCAGTTTCCGTGAAGCGGTTGGGCTTGCCGGCCACAACTCACCCACATCCATACACCATCGGGTGGCTTCACCAAGGACGAGATCTCTGCGTCAGCCAGTAGTGCCGCCTTCCCTATAGCATCAAGCCCTTCACGGATGAGGTATTATGTGACATTGATCCTATTGATGTTTCTGATGTATTATTAGGACAACCATACTTGTGGAAGTGTCATGCTATGTATGAGTCTTGTCCTTGCGCTATTATTGTTACTTTGGGAAATAATTTGTACAAGATACCAGAAGTACCACCTCCTGCAGCTATCTCTTTGGTTACTGCAAAACAATGCAGTAAGCTCATTTCCCAAACTAGGAAATTTGTTTTCCTGATGATCTGCCCCCAGGGCAAGAAGAAGACTCTAGCCACGACCTCCAGACAGAGCTCCTCTGCACGACAACAACAAATGGACAAGGTTGTGGAGGAGTATGGGGACATCTTCACCTCACCCACCAGGTTCTCTCGCACCGTCAAAGTCAAGCACCCGATTAAGAAAGGCCCTGCATCGTTACCTCCAACTAGAGTATCTATCGACGTCCGTTCGGAGAATGATGAAATCAAGAGGTAGATGCAGAGCTACCTTGCAGCGTCAGAAGGACTGTCTACCCATCCCGTGGGAGCCCGACTGTGTGAGCAGGCTGTATGATGGGATGTAGACTCTGTAGATTACTCCATCGGGTGTCAAACAAGATCACTCGTCCGGTATTAGGTACTCGATCCTACGATTGGGTGACCTTCTCGACCAAATCAAATGGGTGAAATATTTCAAAGAAGATCGACGGAAGTTTGGGTATCACCAGGTACCAATCAAACCTCTAATGTGTGGAAGACTGCTCGGAAAGCTGGCGAAGGCCTTTTCGAATGGCTGGTCCTGCCTTTTGGGTTGACGAATGCTCCCGCAACCTTCATGAGGTTGATGGATGACATCTTGTGGCCATTCACCAACTCATTTGTAGTGGTGTACTTGGATGACATTCTAATCTTCAGCCAGACTTGGGAAGAGCACCTCCACCACATCTGACAAGTCCTCCAAACACTGCAACAACACAAGTTGTGTGCCAATTTGGAGAAGTGAACTTTTGGCATGACCCAGGTTCAATATCTGGGATACATTATTGATGAAAAGGGGGTGCATGTGGATCCAACCAAGATCCAAGTCATTCAGGATTGGCCAACCCCAACCACTATAACAGAGCTTCGCAAATTTCTAGGTCTTACTAATTTATACTGTAGGTTCGTGTTGGGATTCTCTCATATCACTTGGCCCTTGAGTCAAGTCACCAAGGGAGGAGCGAGAGAAAAATTATTTTGGTCGGAATCTCAACAAAAGGCGTTCACAGAATTGAAAAATTGCCTCTGTTATGCCCTAGTGCTCACATTACCAAACTTGCAACAACCATTTGAGATCGAGACAAATGCCTCTGACTATGATATTGGGGTAGTTCTTACTCAACAGGAACATCCAGTGGCATATCACAGTGAGACATTGTATGACACAATTCACAAGTATCCCACTTATGACAAAGAAATGTATTCCATTGTGCAAACTTGTCAACAATGGAAGCATTACATTTTGGGGAAGGAAATAATCATCCACATAGACCATCGGCCCTTGCAGTTCATACAAACACAAGGGAAGTTGCAGAATGATCGCCATCAAAGGTGGTCCACATATCTGCAACAGTTTCATTTTAACATCAAGTACAAGAAGGGTAGCACCAATAATGTTGCAGACTGCCTCAGCCGACCACCGATCGTGGCACTCACCACCGTTCTCAACTCTTGTGGGCACGAGACTTCTGATTGGCTGCTTCTCTACGAGAGCAACCCAAAATTTGGCCACACATACAAGGAACTCTTGGGGGGTACGCAAGTTCCAAATTTTCACCTCCAAGATGCACTTTTATGTCACCTGTGACACCTTTGTGTTCCTTCCAGCTAGCGTGCGAAGATGATATGGGAAGCACACTACAGTCGAGTCGCTGGGCATTTCGGGGTCGAGAAAATAGTAGCAGTACTGCAGAAGTATTTTTATTGGCCGAACCTTCAAAAGGATGTCAGGAAGCACATCAGATCCTACACTGCTTATGCCATTTCCAAACCGACCATAGAGAAGCAAGGCCTATATACTCCGCTACCGACCCCTAGTCGACCTTGGAATCCATCTCCATGAATTACATGTTGGGCCTGCTGTTGAGCCCTAAAAATGTCCTTTCCTTTCATCAAATTTCACTTCATTCCATTTGTCCTTTATTAGCTATAGGCTTAAAAGATCAATAGGAATGATTAAAATCACTTTAAGAATGCATGCAATGATTGAATTATTATACTTTTGTGGTTTTGTTGTCATAGTGATTTTTGAGCAGAATTAGCTACAGAATGCAGTCATTATGTAGCTAGTCTCATATTCTGTAGCCATCTTTATGTTTACATAGGTTACAGGTGTCATTTGAGGGAAAGACACATATGGTTAAATTCCAGAACTCTCCTACATCATTCCTTGTCCTCCATGAAGGCTGAGCAAAAATCTGAAAGTGGTTATGCACGTGGAAAAAGCCAAAACCAAGAAGCAGACTTCTACAAGGATAAGGACTATACAGGTGTCTTCAGCAAAATACGAGTCCTCAACAGGATTTATAGTTTGATTTTGATTATAAAAGACGCCTATGCCTATTTCTACTCAATGACAGTTATGTATTTGCTTATAAAAATAACTCGGTGAACCGAAAAACAGTTAGTTGATGTTTTGTTGTTAGTTCTCAAAGACTGTGTCACTCTGTTTCTGAGCACTTTTCCTTTAATGAAAGAAGTATAAATTTGATGCATGATTTGAAGCAAATTTAAGGATTTAAGGATTCATGTGCCAATCTAATGGTAGAGGGCCCCTACTGGCTGAAAGGCTTTGTGCATATTTTCTAGATAAGTGACCTTTAAATCTGTTTTGTTCTTAACTTAGGCAGTTTTTCTGAGTTTATCCTCTTGCATCATACTTATGTCATTTAATTACATCAAATATTATAGTCAATCTTGTTCTCATGAGCTGTTCCAATATATCACTAATGCGTGAATGAGATATAGCTATAGTACTCTTGAGTTAATTGCATTTTAGTTCAGTTCTGTTCATTGCATTTCAGTTCTATTAGTTAATTGCATTTCAGTCCTGTTAATTAGACTTAAAAGACCCTCATTATTTTATAAGCTGCTCTTGTTCTTAACTTCTTATAACACATCATTATCATATGAACAAGAATTAGTTATATCATTTTGAGCTCTTGAATGCTCTGCAATTTCTCATAATTTTACAAACAACCTTTTTCCCAAGTTGTTCCAAGAGATCTCTAACCTTTGAACGAGGCTTAATAGTAACTTTTTGAGTTGCAGAATGAGTTAATTCTAGTGTCATAATTTATTTTAGCATAGGGTTCCTTACTATGTTGCATATAATCTTTTCTCAAAATGTTCCAACAAATTTTTAACAATGGATGAGATTTTCTCTGTGATATTTTAAGTTGTTGTTTACTAAAGAGAACCTCATTACATCAAACTAATCATTTTCTCAGTTTGTTCCAACATAACTCTAATGAAATGAATTGGAATAAGTTTAATGTTATGATTTATTTTTCTTATTAGCTTTACAATCTGTGGATTGGCATTTTATGTTCTTAGGTGCCATTCATAGTTTAGAGTAGATTTTATTCTATTTTAGTGTGATCAGTAACTTCTCTTTGCTAGCAATTCAGTTATTTTCCCCTTAGTATAAAAACACAAAACCAAAAACACTAGAAAAACACTAAGCACAACGAAGTAGGAAGAAGATACCTAGGCACATATGGTGCACTTCACTTCAATAGTTTACTAGCCCTGGTTGACAATTTATGACATCATTTTAAGAACACTAAGTTGAGTAGACATTTTGGCGCCGTTTCCAGGGAAGTGTAACTAGGTAGCCTTATTTCTTACCTCTCAAAAACAATGATATGCGTAGCGAAAGAGACTCAAGGGGTAGATTTATAAGAAGCAGAAGATTGATTCATAGAACACCACTTTTTCCACCAAGACCAAGAGGCAGCACACCTTCAACTCAAGCCCACATCCCATACTATATTGATCACAGACTCGTAGAAGACTTAAGATTAGATATTCCATTAGAAAGACCTTCCACTTCATCCACTGAACCTATCTTAGAAGAAGATTCAAGGACCCTTGCTAGAGACATAAACTTTTCCACTTCCACAGAAGAATCAACCATGGCAGAAGAAGGGGGAGGAGGAGTCTTTAATGGAGAACATACACTATTTGGAGGAGGTCGAGGTATAGGTAGAGGAGAAGGAGGTATAGGTGCAGAAGGAGAAGGAGGTAGAGGTGAAGAACGAGGCAGAGGAAGAGGTAGAAGGGAAATGGGAAGCTCTTTTGGGTTTCCTATAGTAGATGAAGAAACCAATGCAACTATGAAAAATATTTCACCCTTTTTCCTTCCAAAATTTTATGGACTCAAAAGTGAAGATCCTGAAACCTTCCTATTTGAATTTGAAGTCCTATAAAGAACCTATGATTACTTACAAGATGCCCAGAAACTTAAACTATTCCCTTCAAAATTGAAAGGAGCAGCATTAAAATGGTTTATGAGTTTAATCAACAGTTCTATTAGGACATGGGAAAACATGAAACAGGAATTTCTAGAGAGGTATTTGGATTACTGTATGCCAGTCAACCATAAGGAGGAAGTGTTTAAAATGCTACAAATATAGGATGAAAATCTGTAAGATTTGTTGGAAAGGTTTAACTATAACATCAAGAGAGAAAAAATGGAAAACTTAGATCAAGATACTTTGAAAGCTCTCTTGTTGAAGACAATTAGGGATGAATGACTAGATATCCTTAATATGATGGGAAAAGCGGATATATCTCAGCTCACATTACCTGAAATAGCTGAATTATGTATCAACCTTTCAAGAGGGAAATCTAAAACTGTAAAAGGACCAAGAGACCCTGCTCTTGCAAGAGCAAGTAAGTCTGCTTCTGGGATGGTAAGTAGGGCAGAAATAGGACATATGCTTGATGAATTCAAATATGATATTTTAGGGAGTCTTAGTGAACAAATAAACACCCTTAAGCTACAAAACAAGCAAAAAGCTGAATCTAATGCCTTAGCAATCTTTTGTCCCAAATGTAGAAAGAAGCATGCCTTGAGAGAGTGCCCTTTGGATGCAAAAATAGTAGAGACTTGTGTAATTTGTTCAGAAAAACATGAGACCAAGAGTTTTCCTTCACTTCCTGGTCTTAAAGCTGTCTTTCAAGAAGAAACCCCTACAAATTCCATAGAATCTCTCAATTTTGTCTTTAGGAGGCCTTGGCAAGGACCCCAAACACAAGGATTCCATGATCAACTGTTAATCAACCCCCACCAAATTGGAATTCTTGGCAGCAACCTTGGCCCCAATTCCAAAATCAATCTCAAAATTGGGCACAAGGAGCACAAAATCCCTATGGAAGATACTCTCAGTATTATCAATATCCACCATCTTATCCACCATATCCAAATTTCCCTCCTCAACAAAATCCTCAACAAAATCCACAACATCAAAATCCACCACTTCCATTACCATTTCCTCAGAAAGAAAATCAATTACCTGTCCAACCGATACCAAACCCCAACAATAAAAATCCTCAGAACACATACATGATAGAAGGCCAACAATTCCCAACCTATTTGATTACTCCTTTAGAACTTAATGATGTTCAACTTATGTTTGGGAGAATACTTGAAAAGAAGAAACATTCTGTAATCATACAAGAGAAAAACAACTCCAAGGAATATTCTCTACGGGTAAATAAAATTCTTGAAGAGAACACATCTTTTCAAGACCCAAATATTGAAAAATCAAAACAAAAAGAACCAATAATTTCAACTCCTATATTAGAGCAGCCATCAACATTCACTTCTACACCTCCCTTTCCATAAAGATTACAAATTGATAAGGGTGTAGAAAAACAAATTATGGTGCCTAATTATGATTTCCTAGATGAGTTAAGGAATGTCTGTATTAAGATCCCATTACTACAAGCCATCAAGGAAATTCCAATTTTAGCAAAGACAATAAAGGAGTTGAGCATGAAAAAAACAGGAAAAAGAATAAAAGAGACAAAGAAAATTCAACTGGCAGGAAAAATAACGGACATCATGATGGGTAATATTGCTATTCCAAAGTATCTAGACCCAGGAAATTCAGTTGTTAAAATACACATCAATGGAACTGAGATCCAAAACACACTTATTGATTTAAGAGCAGCAATCAATATCATGAGTATACAAATCATGGATAAACTAAAACTTCCTAATCTTCTTTTTACACCCACATTATTACAATTAGCAGACAGATCTATGATTAAACCTGATGGGGTAATAGAAGATATTCCAGTGTCCTTAGATTATTGGGAGTATCCTATGGATTTTATGATCCTAACTCCTAAAAATAATCTAGGAGGACATCCTATTATATTAGGAAGACCTTGGTTAGCTATAGCTGATGCTTTCATTAGTTGTAGATCCGGTGATATGTACATCTCGGATGGTAGTTCAACCAAGAAATTTACCTTGTATCCTCTAGCAAAAAAAATTACAGAATTAGATGATACTCAATGGATTGAGGATGAAGAAGACATACAATCTCTCTTCACAATTTCAGAAATTAGTGAAGATAGCCAGATTCGGAATACAAACATGAACAATTTCAAGAAGAATCCAACATTGAGTTTTTATCATCAAGACAGATGTCTCTTTACTCCATGGATAAATTTGGCAGCTCTACAATTGAGATATTTCCAGGTAAAACTTTAAACACAAACAAGAACCTAGAGAAATCTCAACAAGAAAGGCTAGTCAAGATATTACAGAGACATTCTTCTGCATATGCATGGGAGTACACTGATATGAAAGGGATAAGCCCTAAGACTTGCACTCATCATATATACATAGAGGAAAATTTTAAACCAATCAGACAACCTCAAAGACGGATGAATCCAAACCTTAGGGAGATTGTTAAAGAAGAATTGCAGAAATTGTTAAATGTCAACTTTATCTATCCTATTTCAGATAGTCAGTGGGTTTCTCCTTTGGTAATTGTGCCAAAGAAAAATGGTAAATGGAGGGTATGTATTGACTACCGGGAATTAAAAAAAGCTACTCTTAAAGATCATTTTCCCCTACCTTTCATAGATCAGGTGCTAGATACATGAGCTGGCAAAAAGTACTTCTCATTTTTAGATAGGTTTAGTGGTTATAATCAAATTCAAGTAGCACTTGAAGATCAAGACAAAAACACATTTACCTGTCCTTGGGGTACCTATGCTTACCGAGTATTGCCATTTAGACTATGCAATGTGTTATTTCCTAAATCTACCTCAGGCCGAAGGAAGGCAGAGTCTAGGGTAACATCAAACCACGCTTAATCTGGTAGCTAGCCCTACCAGATTGGGAGAGGGCTCTCTCCTTTTCAATCTCACAAAAATAATCAATAAGACTTGAGATGACTTTGAAAAGGCTGATTTTAGGCTAGGTATATAAGTAAAAGAGTTTGATTTTGATTTTGAGGGTTTTTTTGGAATCAAAGGGAAAGGCAGTTTTGGGTCCGGGGATGAGGCCTAGTTTTTGCAAAGTTCTGAATGGGGCAATGAAGGCAATTGTTTTGATGCTTTGGATTGAATGAATGAATAGCTCAAACCAGTGAGGAGATGAAGAGGGAAAGAGGCATTCAAGAATCCTCTTCAGACAGTTGAAAACATGGAAAATTAAACAAAACTTCAAGGCAGAGCACTGCAAATCTAATGAATTCCACCTTTAATACTTGTTTGTTTAACTTAAGAAGAAAGGAGAAGGGAAAATGATACACATGAAACATCAGTAAACTTACAATCAAAGAGAGAAACACACCATCAAAACATAGAGCCACATGGATCCCAAAGAGTGCTGCAAACCCTGGTCTATTCCTTTGCCAAAATGCAAAGATGAAATGTACAATGAAGTGCCAAGCAATCCCAAGTGTCCAACCTCTGAAAATGACTGAGAAAATACAAGATATAGACAAGCATAACTCATTACCATGCCTCTAGGGGTCGAGCTCACTATTTTAGGAGCTGTTTCAACAATATCTAAACCAAGAACTGGAAAATAGGCAATGAAATAGCTTGCCTCTATAAGATAGGAAACTGATTGATTCAGTTACATTTCACTTTTTGGTGAATGAATTTACTTGGATGAGTAAAAATGTGCCAAAATTACATCAAAGTCATGAAATTACATCAAGTTACATCAAAAGTTTCACATTTGGAGATAAAAAAGTCAAATTGGCCAAAACTAGGCGAAAATCTGAGTTGCTGAGTGAAAACTAAGTCAAAATTCCCAATGCGCCGCGCCAAAAATATCTATGCGTAGTGCCACTTCGAGGCTGATTGTGAGGGCCTTCCAGAAGTCCAAATTGAGTGCAGGATAGCTCGTTGGAAAGCTCTACTTGTATACCTTCCAACCCAAGTGGAATTTCTAAATTTGGTTGCCATTTTCCCCTCAAAAAATGAGTTTTCCCAACACTTCTTCCTGTGTGTCCAAAAAGTGGCAGAAAGGTCATTTTTAGGGTGTTTTTGACCCTTTAGGCAACCCAAAACTTGTCAAATTCTTTAGGTAATGGGTAGGCATGCATAAATTTTAATGAAAAATCTAGAAATACAAATTTTTTTTCAAGAGAAGCTGGCAATTATAAGCGTGCACCAAGTGGCGCTACGCGTCGGGCAGAAAAATCTGTGTTAAGGCCAAAAAAAATCAAAATTGACAAAAAGTTTCCCAAATTTCTTGAAATTTGGGCTGAATGTCCACCATCAAGCGCTATGCTGAGCCAAAGAAGCTTCGGCCAAAATTTGGAGTCTAACATGCCTTTTGCGACGCTTTAATGCCCTCTTTAACTTTTCCTTCAGGATCTTGATTCACGCCTTGCAAACATGATTCCTCGCCCAATAATGATTATTCATGTGCCTGAGCACGTTATTTTCCTTTTTTTCCTTCTCCAACAACTTTTGGTCACCTTGGTGCATGCAATTCGGTTGTAGAGTCACTGTGTTTCCTTCATAAGAGGTATCTGTCTCCATGTTTGCCAAGTCTATGTAAGGTCTATGTTGTCTTGTATGAGAATTTTGGTGTTTTTTTTTGGATTTCCAAATATGAGTTAATATGCGAGGGAATATGGAGGAATAGGATAATGGGAATAATGAACTTTTATCAAGTGAAATTTTCCTTTTGAAAACTCTGATTTGATAAGTTTAGGGACAAGGGACAGCCACTTGATTTCTTGGGATAATCTTGGGATTTGAGGGAAATTCACAAATGGTATGGGGAAAATGGGAATAGGATAGGGATAATTGAATTTAGGGATGTAAGGTGAAATAGGAAAAGGGGAGTGTGGTGAGAAAATGAACAGTGAGGAGATGGAAAAAACAAGGTGGGGAATGGAAGAGTTTAACACAAAAATGAGAATGAGAATGGGAGAGAAATGATTGATTTTAGGAATGTAAGGGGATGGGGGATGAGATGATATGATAAGATAATAGTGAGGGGGTGGAAAAAACAAGGTGGATAATGGAAGTGTTTGGCACAAAACAAGTTTTAAAACCCTAGGAGAAATCTTAAAACAAGAGAATAGGGTTTTGAGTTTTTGTATTCAAATCTTCATAATCAATCTCATAATCAAAACCAAATACTTGTTCATGATAAATGGAGTGATTGCATGGAATTAATTGGACCAAGAGAAACTGGGAAAATTTAATGAGTTGGAAGAAATAGCAATGAAGTTGCTTTCTGCCATGCGCGTCGCGCAACAACCCAATGCGTAGCGCCACAACCCAATGCGTAGCACCATTTTGCAGGAGGATTTTGGAGACCTTCCTGGTGTCCAAATTGGGCGTAGGATAGCTTATTGAGTATACTTTCCAAACCAACTGGAATTTTTCAATTTGGAGTTCATTTGCATTGTCAAAAATCAAATCTCCCAAGACTGGTCAAAATGAGAAAAATGAGGCTGCCTCAAGGCAGAGTGTTGTTGCACTCAACTTTTGAAAGTCTTCCTCAGCTCCAAATTGAGCTCATGATAGCTCATTGGAAATATATTTGTGTCTAGTTATCATTTGAATCATCAAGAAAGTCATTTGGCCAACCAAGCTAGGAGAAATCTTGATTTTCCCAAGGTCACTTCAGAGGTGCCTCAATTCTCCTGAGGCAACTGTATTTTTGATATTTCTATAAAACTATGACACCTGTGTAAAAATTGAAGGAGGTTTTTCTTCCTTGGTCTGTTTTTGACAAAAACCTCTCTCCGTTTTCCGAATTTCATCTTTTCTTGCTCAAAAACATCATTGGATTAAAACCTATCCCGATGTGTGGAACAAGGGATTTGTCGAAATGAAGCGAAACAAAGGGGATAAGGGGCTTCTAAATTATTTAGAAAATTTTGGGAAGTAGGGAGGGATGTTAGGAAGTAGGGGAAAGTGGAATTTCAGAGATTGAGTGAGGGGAAGGGGTCCAAAAGGGAAAAACACATGCCTAGCCTAGAAAATTGCCAAGTTGTAGCAAGAAACTAGGGTTTGTGCAAAAATGAGGAGTTTGGGGGATCTCAGTGATGGGAAGTGTTTAATAAGGTACATTAAGGATAGGGGAAAGTGTATGAACATCAGGATACAATTTTTGCTGATGATTTGACCATCCAAGAGAAATTACCTCCAAAACCCTAGGAGAGGGAAATGAACCTTACCAAGGCACAACTGAAGCATGAACAAGGTGTAAAATGACCCATTGGAACCTGACATGATGATGAAAACCCTCTGAATGATGGTACACTCAGCTAAATGGTGACATGGACCGACATTTGGACAACTTTGACAGGAGTAAAAGAAAACCCATAGACTTAATACCTAGTGACCAAATTTTACTTTAAGACTCACTAAAATGAAAAAATTTGACCTTGAAATCTTAAAGTCACTTTGTAAGAGCATGTTTGATCACTGGAGGAAGGCTGCAAAGACTGACTCTAACATGATGCACCTGCAACATTTCAAAGGGCAGTACTAGGAATATTTTCAGATCTAATACATGATTGTGTAGAGGTATATATGGATGATTTCACAGTCTATGGAAACACATTTGAAGAAGCCTTAGCAAACTTGGAAAAAGTTTTGAAGAGATGTAAAGAAGAAAATCTTTCACTAAGCCATGAGAAGTGTTTTATGATGTTTACTGAAGGGATTGTTTTGGGGCATCACATTTCAGGGGATGGGATTAGAGTTGATGAGTCAAAAGTTGAAGTCATCTATAACTTAACTGTTCCAAGTTGTCAAAAATATGTTAGGAGTTTTCTAGGATTTACAGGGTATTATAGAAGATTTATAGAAAACTTCACCAAGATAGCATCTCCACTTTTCAAATTACTCACCAAGGACTGTGAATTCAAGTGGAATCCTGATTGCCAGTTAGCCTTTGAGACCTTGAAAACAAAAATCTCTGAAGCACCTATTTTAAGGGGACCTAACTGGAAATTACCTTTTTATATTTCAACAGATGCCTCAGATACAGCTTTAGGAGCTATATTGGGACAAAAAGACCCGATTCCTTATGCCATCTACTATACAAGTAAAAATTTGACCCCTTTGGAGTTAAATTATACTGTAACTGAAAAAGAGTTCTTAGCTGTTGTTCATGCCATAAATAAATTCAGACACTATATAACAGGCTATGAAACTTTTTTTCACACAAATCACTCTGCAATTAAATATCTAATGAACAAATCAATTACTAATGGCAGAGTCATAAGATTGTAATTGCTTTTACAGGAATTCAACATCACCATTCTAGATAGGCCTGGGAAACAAAATACAGTAGCTGATTTCCTATCTAGACTCCAAAACATTAAAGACAATACTCCAGTTGAAGATCAATTCCCTGATGAATATCTTTTTTCAATTTCTACTCAAACTCCTTGGTTTGCTGACATTGCTAATTATCTAGTTTCAGGGAAATTTCCTTCAATAATGAATGCAAGAGACAAAAGAAAGATCATTTATGATAGTGCAAAATATTCATGGGTTGCTAATGAGTTATACAAAACAGGTCCAAACTTTATCATTAGGAGATGTGTTCGAGAAGATGAGATGCCTGAGATCCTCAAGGCATGTCATGATGAACCTTGTGGTGGACACTTTGCTGATAAAATGATAGCTTATAAGATCCTTCATCTAGGATACTATTGGCCATCCCTCTTTAAATATGCTAAAGAGTATGTCAAAAGGTGTGACAGCTGCCAAAGGGTAGGGAAACCTTCTCCTTCAGGTGAGATGCCATTGCAACCTTAGGTACATATTGAACCTTTTGAGAAATGGGCTTTAGATTTTTTAGGACCTATTATTCCTCCATCAAGACAAAATAAATGTATATTAGTTTGCATTGATTATGTTACCAAATGGGTAGAGGCCAAGCCATTACTTTCTGCTACTGAAGCATCCGTAGTTAATTTTCTTTTTGAGGATATTTTTACTTGTTTTGGTGTCCCAAGAGAAATTGTTACAGATCAAGGAGCTCAATTCACATCAAGGCTAGTGGAACAAATGGTGGAGAGGTACAAAATCAAACACATAAAATCTAATCCCTATGATCCACAAGAAAATGGCCAAGTGGAATCTACTAATAAGGTCATTGAAGGGATCCTAACAAATGATTTACATAGAAGAGATTGGGAAGACAGGCTTCCTGAAGCCTTGTGGGCCTATAGAACTACATGGAGAAGCACAACAGGTCATAGGCCTTATGAACTTGTTTATGGAAAACAAGTCTTGTTTCCCATAGAGTTTCAGATTCAAACTTTTAAAATGGCAGTCCAGCTAGGACTTGATCTAACAGAAGCACAAAAGAATAGATTGCAGCAGATTAATGAATTGGATGAGATCAGACAGGATGCAGTCTAGAAAAAAAATATAGTCCAACAACAAAGGACTAGATGGTATGATAAGTACATTAAGGAAAAGAAATTCAAATAAGGTGACTGGGCCCTCTTGTTTGATTCAAAGTTCAAAGATTTTCAAGGTCAATTCCAAACACATTGGCTTGGGCCATATGAAATTGTGAAATTTTTTGACAATGGAGAAATAAAAATCAGGACAATAGATGAAGACAAGGTGACTTTTCTTGTAAATGATCATAGATTGAAACTATATCATAAGTCACTTTCAAGAGAAAAATTTGTCAAGAGATTCCAGGAGAACAGTGATGTGAAGTTAATGAAGAATAATCCTTCTTCTTCATCAACTTAATTGTATTTTCTGAAATCAGATGCTAAAAAAAAAGAAAAAAAAAAGAAAAAAGTATAAACATGAAAACTAATCATTGATTAGCATGTTTATACAGAAAATATAAGGTGAAAATCAGAATCCTTCTGACACTTTATATTTTCAAAATTTTCCTTTTCCTGCAAACAACTATCATAAAATCATAAGTGCGGGCTCATTTTACATATCACATTCCACTTATGATCCATTTCATTCCATCATATCTCACTTCATCCATATTTCATTCACTCCATTCATCCATACTTCATTCACTCCATTTCATGATTCATCTCATTTCATTTCAGATTTTCAAAATTGATCTTTTTCTGCAATTGAGTATTACAAATCATAAGTTGTAGGCCACTTTTCATATTTCATTCCACTCCAAATTTATGATCCATTTCATTGCATCATATTTCACTTCATTCTTGCTTAATTCCACTATATTTCATGATCCATTTTTTTCATACTTCATTCCATCCATATTCAAATCATTTCATTCCATGTCTCAAAGATTTTACAGGTACATTCTACAGCCAGACATTCTGTAGCCAGACATTCTGCAGCCAACCATTCAGCAACCACTTGTTCAGCAACAAATTGATCCTGCACACCTACTTCAACAAGAAAAATCAAAAGGATTATGAAGACTGAAAGATCAATTATTTTCAAAGGAAAGACAAAGCATATTAAAACAACAAAAATCAAAAGAAAGGCTAAGGTAAAATTGAGTGAAATTATTATGATAGCAGATTATGAAAGATATAGTATGGTTAAGTCATATGTATGTTTCATAAAGTTATTTTGATAATTCATATTGATCAAGCCTATCATAAAATACTTGAACAAATCCCTTCCATTCCACTCCATATCAAATCATCATTTATTAAAAGTTAACGGTCAGTACTTGAAGTGACCTATTAGGTCACGTCACTAACCCGAAATATTCATTGATGATTTTGAAATCCTCATGAGATTTCTCCGTGGTATTTTACTCCATGAAAACTCTCAAACTCAATCATTCGTATGATTTACCCTCACCATATTTCACTCATCCCATATCCACTTCATGTCATTTTTCCGTAGCCAATTCCTGTCTGCAGAAACAGAGAAGTCATCTTTAGGGTGAAACAACCCTCTACAGCCATTTTTACCTCAGATAGGAGAGCAATAACAAAGCAGTAAATTGAAGTTGAGGAAAAGAAGCCATGGGACTTATTGTAAAGTCCGAGCCAGTCGTAACCAAATATATAGAAGCTTACCCACAGATTAAAGAGATGTTATAGCAGGTTAGATGGCTAAAGTTTTTGGAGAAGTTCAATGGATTTCACAAGGAGGTCACCAAGTCATTTACCCAGTCATTCAATGGGTCAGAAGTTGAAATAGGTGATGTCAAGTTCATTATCATAGAATCCTTCATAGTAGAAGCAACAAAGTTGCCAAGGAAAGGTGAACGATGGTTTAAAAACAAAGAATTTCACAATGAAGCATGGAGACAGATGCTAAAAACACCAGGTATGGATATTTTAGTTTTCAAGAAAGATATTCCTAGTTCAGCCTTGAAAAATAAATGGCGAAACATGTTGCTAATTCTACAAAAGTTTATAACTTGTGAAGGAAGGTTTGGCACTCTATATTTTTATCACATTCGGCTTATGATAAATTTCCTAGATGAAGAGATAAATTTACCATTTTTCTTGCTCCATAGCCTAAAGAGGATGGCTTCTAATGTCCAAAAAAGGGTTTAGTTCTTGGAAACCACCTTATATCATCATGGCCTAGTTAAAATTATAATTGAGAATCATTTGAAAAAGGTAGGAGACAGTTGGGATGAGTTCCTCTTGAGAAATCATTTTGAAGAACCTAAAAAAACTATGTCTGAAGGAAAACTTGTATGAAGAAGCAGGAGAGGAAAAATTGCCAAATCTGTTGAAATTAAAATTGATAAAACAATACAAGAAGAAAGTGAGGAGATTATCTCTGAAAAATTGGCCAAAATCAAGAAACAACTCAAAAAGGAAAATATAATAAGAAAGGATGCTAAGAAGAAAGGTGAGGGACCATCTAAAATGAGAAGAAGTCATAGGCTTAAAAGCATATTTAAGAAGACAAGAGTTAAACAAACATGAATCATAGATATTTAAGATGAAGAGACACTAATTGACAGATCTCCTGAGTACCAGTATGAAGAAAATCCCGATAGAGGAACTCCAGAGGTAGACCCAACCCAACAACAAATCTATAATTATGTTGAATCATTAGAAAAAAGAGCCTTAGAAAACAGAGAAAGAACTCCTAGCCCACAAGAATCTTCAATTGAAGTGCTGAGAAGAGACAAATATGAATTGGAAGTAATCAATAGGCATATAAAAAATTAAAATTAAATTTTAAGGGAACAAGTCAAACTGAAAAGTGACATGAACACAACTCTCTCTCTGCAAATGGAAAAATTGTACAAGGCTAGTGAGAAACTGAAGAAGAAAAACAAGAAGTTGAATAAGGCACTTATACATCTGAGGTTCAAATTGGTCATAAGGAAGCCTAGGATGCCATTGAACACCAAGCAAAGTAGAAAAAGGAAGCTAGATGTCCTGGCTGAAGTTTCAGAATACATGGATTGATTGCATGAGGACATGCAAAAGTTTTGCAGTGGGGGTATGTTGAGCCCTAAAAATGTCCTTTCCTTTCATCAAATTTCACTTCATTCCATTTTTCCTTTATTAGCTATAGGATTAAAAGATCAATAGGAATGATTAAAATCACTTTAATAATGCATGCAATGACTGAATTATTATACTTTTGTGGTTTTTTTGTCATAGTGATTTTTGAGTAGACTTAGCTATAGAATGTAGTCATTCTGCAGCTAGTCGCATATTCCGTGGCCATCTTTATGTTAACATAGGTTACAGGTGTCATTTGAGGGAAAGACACATATGGTTAAATTCCAGAACTCTCCTACATTATTCCTTGTCCTCCACGAAGGCTGAGCAAAAATATGAAAGTGGTTATGCACGTGGAAAAAGCCAAAACCAAGAAGCAGAATTCTACAAGGATAAGGACTCTACAGGTGTCTTCAGAAAAATATGAGTCCTCAACAGGAGTTCTAGTTTTATTTTGATTATAAAAGATGCCTATGCCTATTTCTACTCAATGAAAGCTATGTATTTGCTTATAAAAATAACTCGGTGAACCGAGAAACAGTTAGTTGATGTTTTGTTGTTAGTTCTCAAAGACTGTGATACTCTGTTTCTGAGCATTTTTCCTTTAATGAAAGAAGTATAACTTTGATGCACGATCTGAAGAAACTTTAATGAGTTAAGGATTCGTGTGCCAATCTAATGGTAGAGGGCCCCTACTGTCTGAAAGGCTTTGTGCATATTTTCTAGATAAGTGACCTTTAACTTTGTTTTGTTCTTAACTTAGGCAATTTTCTGAGTTTATCCTCTTGCATCATACTTATGTAATTTACTTACATCGAATATTACAGTAAATCTTGTTCTCATGAGCTATTCCAATATATAACTAATGCGTCAATGAGATATAGTTGTAGTACTCTTGAGTTAATTGCATTTTAGTTCAGTTCTGTTCATTGCATTTAAGTTCTATTAGTTAATTGCATTTCAGTCCTGTTAATTAGACTTAAAAGACCCTCATTATTTTATAAGCTGCTCTTGTTCTTAACTTCTTCTAACACATCATTATCATATGAAAAAGAATTAGTTATATCAGTTTGAGCTCTTGATTGCGCTGCAATTTCTCATAATTTTACAAACAAAATTTTTCCCAAGTTGTTCCAAGAGATCTCTAACCTTTGAACGAGGCTTAATAGTAACATTTTGAGTTGCAGAATGAGTTAATTCTAGTGTCATAAGTTATTTTAGCATAGGGTTCCTTACTATGTTGCAGATAATCTTTTCTCAAAATGTTCCAACAAATTTCTAACAACGGATGAGATTTTCTCTGTGATATTTTAAGTTGTTGTTTACTAAAGAGAATCTCATTACATCAAACTAATCATTTTCTTAGTTTGTTCCAACATACCTCTAATGAAATGAATTGGACTAAGTTTAATGTTATGAGTTATTTTTCTTATCAGCATTACAATCTATGGATTAGCATTTTCTGTTCTTAGGTGCCATTCATAGTTTAGAGTAGATTTTATTTTGTTTTAGTGTGATCAGAAACTTTTCTTTGCTAGCAATTCAATTATTTTCCCCTTAGTATAAAAACACAAAACCAAAAACACTAGAAAAACACTAAGCACAACAAAGTAGGAAGAAGATACCTAGGCACATATGGTGCACTTCACTTCAATAGTTTACTAGCCCTGGTTGAAAATTTATGACATCAATTTAGGAACACTAAGTTGAGTAGACACCTGCCTTCTACTTGCATGGAAATGACTGTGTTTTCGTGGTCATCGACAGATTCTCAAATATGGCCATTATGGCGGCCTGCAAGAAGAGTATCACAACAGAAGCCACTGCTAAACTCTTCTTTGAATGAGTGTGGGTGCACTTTTGAATTCCACAGTCTATCATATCAGATTAGGATAGCAGGTTCCTCAACACATTTTGGTCCAGCCTCTAGTCAATGCTGGACACCAAGCTCACCAAGTCCACAGCTTTCCATCCCCAAAACGATAGCTAGACAGAGGTCGTCAACAGAATGATTGTACACATTCTGCGCATGTACAATTCAAAGAATCCACGCACATGGGTCGAGAGCCTCCCATATGTACAAAATAGTTATAATCGGGCCTCTCCACATCTCAATCGGCCACAACTCCTTTCAGGTGGGCTTGGGATTCTAGCCACTATGTCCCATTGATGTAGCCATGCGATTTGCGGCTACTCAGGCTGATTCGACTCATGTCCAGTCTGAAGTTGACAAAGCAAATAGCTTCATCGAGCACATTCAGTACATCCGCCAACAGGTTCATGACATATTGGACAGAGCCAATGCTAAGTACAAGTAACACCATGATCAATATCGAGTGCCACACAACTTCCAGGTGGGCGACAAAGTGTGGCTACATTTGCAGAAGGAGCGCCTCACTGGACCCCACCGCAAGCTTCGCCTGCTTATTCAAACAACTCCCTTGACCTCCTTTCATCCTTCAAAGATCAGTCCTGATATTCTTCAATTCTACCTCTTCTAACTGTTGATTTTCCTTAGGGCTATATTTTTATTTTCTTTGATAATTACATTAAAATATTTACACATTGAATTCACCCCACAACATTATAACATCATTACATCATATGCAATTATGTAGAAATAAAAACATCATTAGTAATGCAACGGAACTGTAAAAGGAACATTAGAAGAAAAGCATGCACAGATAGAGACACCATGATTTGGTCAAAGACTAGGGAAAAACCCGACAAGGGGGAAAACCCTTTCAAATTATTCTTCTTATTAGATTGTCATAAAATGTTCAACAAAGAGAGAGTACAATAATCCAATTCTTCAATCACAAAACTATCTAGATAAACCAACCAAACAATATCTGAGAGATGAACCCAATCGAAAAATATACTTCATATCAAAGTTTTGTAGCTTGCGGTCAACGGTCAAAATCTATAGACAATTTTTATCAAAACCCTAGGTCACAACTACACAGATCTAGTGACCATGCGTTTGGCTGCAACTCTCTTGCCAAATGGAGAGTCCTGCATGCCTGTGGCTGCAACCGAGATTTCCTTGTTCCAACCTTGCATCTACAAACCAAATTCCCTACTTCACACGTGCGAGCTTCAGATGCTGCAATTTCAGACTTGTACAAAGAAATCTCCATAAACAAACTTCAGACCTCTGCGAACCAAACCAAAGAAGAGAGAAGAAGAAGATGCTTAATAATTGATCTTCAAATGAGGGTCACTTGACTTGTATTTATAGGATTTCAAGGGTGCCCAATTTCTCTTTAAAATCGAACTGAACTTTTGTGCATATGTTGGTTTCCATATTAAAAATATATTTTTCCTTAACCAAATTAAATTCTCCCAAGGGCTAGGAGAGGTATTTCTTGATGAGGAAGATTGTCCAAAGGAGGGAATTTTTCCCTGAGCTGCGAAATTAACACTCCCTCTCAGCTAGGGAGAAATTACCTACTACAACATGCGTCCCATCTCAAATATCAAATTAAATGTCATCTTTTCTCATATGTTGAACACTCTCGAATCTAAAATAAGAAGAATTTGACATCATAGGAGATCTCACGCTACCACCCTCTATCCATCGGGGAGTCGCTGCTACTACTCGGAATCATCTACCAGTGGGGAGCCAAATGCTACTACCCATGAATAAGTGGGGAGCTCAATGGTACAACTCGAGAAACCTTTCCAACATGGAGCTCAATGATACAACCCGAGAAACTCTGCCAGTAGGGAGCTCAATGCTACAACCTGGAAAACTCTGCCAACAGGGAACTCAATGCTACAACCCAAGAAACTCTGTCGGCAGGGAGCTTAATGCTACAACGCGGGAATCCATAAACAATAGTAGCGATGCTACTTTCCTTATGAGGTAAGGATCACACCTATTCCACTGCCTGGTGATAATAGGATGGATACTACTTACCATAAATAGTAAGGATCACACCTATCCCACCGCCTGGATAATAGGAGGGATACCATTTACCATAAATGGTAAGGATTGCGCCTATCCTATTATCTGATGATCTTCCCAACATGACCCTAAAGAGTCAATGGTAGAAGTTCACATGCATCTCTAGCTAGGAAAATCCAAATGTCATAGTGCATCAAAAAAATCCAAAAATTTCATCCTAACAAAAAGTGTGAAAATATCTCAAGAGATGCTAATCCAATCTAAGTGATGATGAGAGGAATGAATAAGCCTCTCACCAATTTATATCCTCTATAAAGAGTTTGATTTTCCTAATTAGGCCTAATTAAGCCCCAAATAATAACATAATGTGCAACACTAACACTCCTTGGTGACAAGCCCACCAAGATAGATCAAAATAGAAAAATAAGCCTCTCAAGAGGGAAAAATAGTAAACATGATGAGTTGTTGGGCCATTGAGAAGGCCTAGTGGAGTCCAAAGTGTGCTAATGTGTGAGAATAAGCTCCGAACATAGTGACTAAGGGGGTGGCCCTTCATATCCAAGAATGTCACGTATGGTGTCCCCAAGTGGGTGTGGGGCACAATGACATCCTCACGAGTCTCCAAGTGTATTGATAATGCCTATAAACCATCTATAAGGGATAGGGTGATGACATAAGTCCTCCATTTGTCTCTCATGGTGAGACACATCCTTATCTGGACCCTTGTGTTGGTCTAAGGTTGTCATTGATGTCAATACGACATTGACTGAGATGTCAATCTACTTGAGATTCCTAGTTCCAAATGATGATGTCATGCCTCTTGGTTAATAAGGATGGCATTAATGATGATGTGCTTACTCTTGATGAAGAATACTGGATCCAGCATGATGTCAAGATGACATGGGTGATGGAGGACCATTTGATGACATGGAAAATGTCTAGGGACATGACATGAAGAACAATTGATGACTTTATGACATGGATGTCATCATGAGCCTATGATGAAGAAGCCTGATAAGAGGAAGCCTATCCATGAAGAATTCTACATTGCCTACCTCCAATTTTGCACCAATAAATGACCAGTCACATTAAAAAATATATTTTTTGCAACCTTAGAGGTAAAATTTCTTAATGACACCTACACCATCTTGAAGAGTATAATTTTTCCTTTCCAACGAGCTATTACTCAACCTGAAACTCCAAGCGGTTTGAAAGTTATTGATTTTTAAAGTTTAAGGTAAAATTCTATCCTTGAGCCGACCTGTGCTAGCCTACCCATGTCGGCCTACTCTAGAGACATGTCCCTTCGTTCAAGAAACAAAATATGTATATATAGAGACCGCAGACCCTCATTTAAGTCAAAATTTTTGGTGATCTATTCACATATGAGGTACAAAAGTAAAACAGAAAGCCGAGGAGGATGTTGAGTTATTGTTTGGAAAAATTCTTGTAATATCCTCAGCTCGGATTGCAGACCCACTTGTGGTGAATTAAATCAGTGAAAATTACAGTCACCTGTAGCTGCCTCAAGCTCAAACTTGGTGCTAATTGTAACAATCACCTAAGAATTGTTGGAGAAGCTCGGATAGGGATTGTTGGGGTGAGGTTGAATCCACAAAAGGGCTGGGCCACCACAGAAAGACAACTGCAGGCCATGAAGGAAATCTGAGCAGTTTTGGAAGGTTGTTTTATGTTTTGTTTTTGTCTCATTGCAGGCCCGAATTATTGCGGGAGGAGGACACAAGGTGTGAGGTTATTTTAGGCCTGTTTTATGGTGTTGTAATGTGTGGGAAGGCTCTGTTTTGTACAACGCAAGGGTATGGTCTATTAGAGGTGTAAGGGCTATTTGGAGTAGAAAACAAGGGTGCCAAAACTTATACCTCATCTTGGAGAAGGGTCGGGCCCTGTATCACTATTTGGAAGGGTGCCATAAGGTCTAGGGAAGACTGGAAACTCTCCTAGAAAGAAGCATTAAGGAGCATATATTTCATAGGATTTTTGACAGTCATTTGTGGTGATAGCCTTATAAACAAAATTTATTGCAGAACTTGGAGCTACCACTACAAAATCTCAAAAGCCTAAGGACATATTTGTTGGGTTATATTTTAATCTTAAGCTACCTTACCTTGGACCATATTAAATAGTGGTGAACAGTCACATAATAAGGCTTGGACTGCTTGTTAAGAAGTATTATCTCTACGCGGAAAGCTACAGGTATTATGTGGCTCACTGTAACACTTTCAAACCTGTATCTTAGTATTTCTATAGCTTAGACCCACTATAACTCTCATAATTATTCACTCTTGTTGTGACCTGGGTATATATAAAGGATTGTCTCAGGCTTGTAGAAAGGATTGTCTTAAGCTCGTATAAAGGATTGTGTCAGGATCGTATAAAGGACTTTCTCAGGCTCGGATATGTGAAGGATAATCTTGAAGCACTAGATTGAAAAACAAAAAAGTGGAGGAGGGCCCAAGCCCAGATTTACATTCTCAGGACTAGATTGTGATTGCAACATTAATTCATAACTAAGTACATTCAAATTTTCAATGAAGGAATAGCTACATCACCAAGGACAGTCCAACACTTTGAGATAGTTGTGGTGTCATCATCAATGCATATGCAGTCAATGGTGGAGGCCTAAATATTGAAAGAACCTAGACAAATAATAGAGAAGAGCTTGGAACATATGACAAAGAAAATCTTGAAGCTTGGACAATGAAGCATTAAGGCATTGAAGAATCATTAAGGCATTGGATAGTGGAACTTTTGGAACAAGTTGAGAAATTGAGGATATGTGGAAAGTGAAGAATTGAAGGCTCATCCTATTGAAGACACCCTTGGCTGGAGAGTTCTTAGGACAACCTTTTGAAGACATCTTGTTAAGTAGCATGGACTGACTTTGGAGATACTATTGAAGACATTTTAGTGAGTTTTCTTGAAGATAATATTGAAGATCATGATGCATCATTGATTAAATCATGAGGTGACATGAAGGACTTGATTAGGTATCATGAAGGACAACATAGACACCTTCATGTGAAAAGATAAAGGTTGTCATTGATGACATAATGTGGAGACTACAATGAAGATTAAGTGAATATTGACAGGACTCGTTGAAGAAGACATTGGGAGCCGTGAAGTATAACCAAATATATCTTGACGAAATGAAGCAGGAGGTTGGAGCCTCATAAAGACAAGGTTGGTGCTTTGGAAGATAGGGTTGGAGCCCTATAGGATTGGAGTCCTCAAGAAACCAGGTTGGAGCCTTTACTAGAGATAGGGTTGGAGCCCTAGAGGTTGGTGCCTCAAATTGACAAGGTTGGAGCCTTGGAAAGACCAAGTCAGTGCTTGGCACAATACAGGTTGAAGCCTAGAAGATTGGAGTCTTCATCTAGGGTTGAAGCCCTATATCATTATTGTACTTTACTTATTGTAAAGAAGAAATTAATAAAAGTACCTATTCCATCATTGTTCATTTTTTGTTGAAAATATAAGTGATCTAACTGGTAAAATTAACAATTGAAAATAAATATTGATTCACCCCCTTCTCAGTATTTCCAACAATTGGTATCAGAGCTAGTACCTTCACTCAAAGCCTAACAACCTGAAGGTTGATCATTAGAACACAAATGGCAAAGCCAAGGAATAAAGTCTCCAATCCTCCTAAAGATGTGTCTTCCTCAACCATTGCAATTGAAGTAAATCAATTTGCGAAGGCTCCATTGTTCAATGGAAATTTTGATATATGGGTGGCAAGAATGAGGAATTTCTTGAAGACTCAAGGAATTTAAGTTTGGAAATAAATAATTACTAATGACACGATGGACGAAGAATCCAAGGAGTACAATACAAGATAAATGAAGGCAATTTTGAATGGCTTACCAAATTCTATGAAGGGAAATTTTGAAAAATGTTCGTCAGCAAAAGTCATATGGGACAAACTTCAGGATCTTCACTCAAAAGGAGCGTTGACAATGATATCTAGTCAAGAAGATGATGGAAAACAAGAAAGAAGTCCAGAATCCATCAAGGAAGCTGAAGATAAGAGAGATGACAACAAGGCTAAAGAAGACTTAGAAGATGAAGAGAACAAGAAGACTTTGAAGAAGATCTCTTGAATAAAATTATGGCTTCCATGGAAGAGATTAACAATTTGAAAAATTAAAATGAGGAACTTAAAAAGAAAGCGCAAGATTGTAACCAAGACAATACAAGGAAGGAAGTTGACTTTGTCAAGCTTCAAGTACAAGAAAGAGATGAGGAGCTCACCAAAATTAAAGAGGAATTTCATCAAAATAAAAGAAAGAATCATGAAGAAGTCATATCTATGACAAATCAATTGGATAAGGCAAAGAAAATGGAAGAAACTTTGTCAAGCCACCTTGAACAAAGACTTAAGATCTTGAAAAATATTGAAGCAGAGATTGGTCAATACAAGGAAGAGGTCTCCTCTCTTAGATCTCAGCTAGAAGAAGCAAGGAAACAAGCGCAAGGAGATGAGAAGGTGATGGAAACTTTGGCATTCATAGAAGGAAAACTTAATGAAGCAGAAAATGGGAGAAACACCATGATATGCCAACTAGACGAAAAGGATGAAGAAATCTTGAAACTAAAATTAGACATCAATCTTCTCAAGGCTGAAACATGTGAAGCTACAAGAATAAAAGAAGAAATGGAGAGAAGTATAGCAAAGGAGAATGGAGAAGTTTTCATAATGAAATCAAATATCATCTCCCTTAAAATCGAAGCACATGAAGAACCAAGGATGATGGAATAAATGAAGAAGCAACTACTTATGAAAGATGGATATTGTGAAAAGTTGAAAGGAGAAATTGTCTTTCTTGAAAAGGAAGTTGAATTGTTGAATAAAAACTTGAAAATCTCTCAAACCCTAGATGACATCCTAAGTCAGCAAAGGTCTCCCCTTGATAAATCAGGTCTTGGCTATGCAGGTGAATCCTCAAGAAAGAATGATAATGCTTCAAACAACAAAGATGTGAGCAACCTAGAAAGAAATGTTGATGCTCCCAGTTCCAAAAAAGGCAAGGAGAAGAATCAATACAAAAATGGAAGAAATTATACTCTAAGGAGACTTGCATATGGTGTCAAGAATACAAAAGTCAATGAATATCATCAAATAATCCCAAGGCAAAAAGACTTCAAGAGTACTTCAAGGAACTCTTCATCTCCCAGGTACCAAATTATATTTCTTGGATATTGCTATTCTTGTACAAACTTTGGGTACGTGGCAAAAGATTGTAGGGCATATCACAAAGACAAAT
Organism: Pinus albicaulis; assembly: GCA_034641835.2. Classification (NCBI taxonomy): domain Eukaryota; kingdom Viridiplantae; phylum Streptophyta; class Pinopsida; order Pinales; family Pinaceae; genus Pinus; species Pinus albicaulis. The sequence continues at coordinate 291,378,683 of CM076577.1, read as the reverse complement.
ACAATGGTCCCTGTCAATCTCCTCGAAGCAATTTTGCAAGAAGAAGTCATGATTTCTTATTCATGAACAAGATAGAGTGCTTCAATTGCCATAACATTCGACATATGGCACGTGATTGTAACTTGACTTGGGCCATTACACAAGCTAGAACCATGCCAAAGAAGAAAGTTAGACAAGTATGGAGAAGGAAAAAATTTGAATCCAGAAGTCTCTTGAACACTCCAGCAAACAACACATGTTGTTGACTTGATAAATTCATCCTTGATATTCCAGGTATTTTATGACGAGTCTTCCTGAAAGGAGACTATGCATACAGTTAGGGGGAGCTTTGTGTTTCTTGAGTATTCTTGCAGAAAGTGATCTGTGAGTGGGCCCTATGAAATCCTTGATGAGTTTTACATGGACAATCTTGATAAATCATCTCTTGGAAGTAACTCCATTGAAGAAAAACATGATATTATGATGATGCCTTCTACTTGCTCACACAAGGCAAGCAATCCTTCATGAGCTAAATGAATTTGTGCAGATAGGGAGAGATGGTTCATCACATGAAGAAATGTAAACACATCTATCATGAACCACATTTCCAGGGAAAGCACCATGATAGGGGGAGTATCATGAAGCATGATGATAAGGGGAGTTCTTGGGTACCCTGTTTGCCATTGATGTCAAAGGGGGAGAAAATATTGGAAGGGCAAGAATATTTCCATCAATAAAAAAAGGGGATATTGTTGGTCTAAGGTTGTCATTGATGTCAATACGACATTGACTGAGATGTCAATATTCTTGAGATTCCTAGTTCCAAATGATGATGTCATGCCTCTTGGTTAATAAGGATGCCATTAATGATGATGTGCTTACTCTTGATGAAGAAGACTGGATCCAACATGATGTCAAGATGACTAGGTGATGGAGGACCATTTGATGACATGGAAAATGTCTAGGGATATGACATGAAGAACACTTGATGACTTTATGACATGGATGACATCATGAGCCTATGATGAAGAAGCCTGATAAGAGGAAGCCTATCCATGAAGAAGTCTACATTTCCTACCTCTAATTCTACACCAATAAATGACCAGTCACATTAAAAAAATTATTTTTTGCAACCTTAGAGGAAAAATTCCTTAATGACACCTACACACTCTTGAAGAGTATAATTTTTCCTTTCCAACGAACTATTACTTAGCCCGAAACTCCATAAGGTAAAATTTTGCCCTTGAGCCGACCTGTGCTAGCCTACCCATGTCGGCCTACTCTAGAGATGTGTCCCTTCATTCAAGCAATAGAATATGTATATATAGAGACCACAGACTCTCATTTAAGTCAAAAATTTCGGTGATCTATTCACATATGAGGTACAAAAGTAAAAAAAAAAGCTGAGGAGGATGTTGAGTTATTGTTTGGAGAAATTCTTGTATTATCCTTAGCTCGGATTGCAGATCCGCTTGTGGTGAATTAAATCAGTGAAAATTACAGTCACCTGTAGCTGCCTCAAGCTCAAACTTGGTGCTAATTGGAGCAGTCACCTAAGAATTGTTATAGAAGCTTGGATAGGGACTGTTGGGGTGAGGTTGCATCCACAAAAGGGCTGGGCCACCACAGAAAGACAACCGTAGGCCATGAAGGAAATACGAGCAGTTTTGGAAGGTTGTTTTATGTTTTTTTTTGTCTCATTGTAGGCCCGAATTATTGCAGGAAGAGGACACGAGGTGTGAATTTATTTTAGGCCTGTTTTGTGGTGTTGTAATGTGTGGGAAGGCTCCGTTTTGTACAGCGTAGGGGTCTGGTCTATTACAGGTGTAAGGGCTGTTTGGAGCAGAAAAAAAGGGTGCCACAACTTATACCTTGTCTTGGAGAAGGGTCAGGCCCTGTATCACTCTTTGGAAGGGTGCCATAAGGCCTAGGGAAGGCTGGAAACTCTCCTAGAAAGCAACATTAAGGAGCATATATTTCATAGGATTTTTGACAGTCATTTGTGGTGATATCCTTATAAACAAAAATTATTGCAGACCTTGGAGCTACCACTACAGAATCTCAGAAGCTTAAGGACATATTTTTTGGGTTATATTTTAATCTTAAGCTACCTTACCTTGGACCATATTAAATACTGGTGAACAGTCACATAATAAGGATTGGACAGCTCGTTAAGAAGTATTATCTCTACGTAGAAAGCTACATGTATTATGTGGCTCACTGTAACACTTTCAAACCTGTATCTTAGTATTGCTATAGCTCAGACCTACTATAACTCTCAGAACTATTCACTCTTGTTTTGACCTGGGTATATATAAAGGATTGTCTCGGGCTTGTATAAAGGATTGTCTCAGGCTTGTATAAAGGATTGTCTCAAGCTCGTATAAAGGATTGTGTCAGGATCATATAAAGGACTGTCTTAGGCTCATATATGTGAAGGATAATATTGAAGCACTATATTGAAAACAAAACAAGTGGAGGAGGGCCCAAGCCCAGATTTACATTCTTAGGACCAGATTGTGATTTCAACATTAATTCATAACTAAGTACATTCAGATTTTCAATGGAGGAATAGCTACATCACCAAGGATAGTCCAACACTTTGAGATAGTTGTGGTGTCATCATCAATGCATATGCAGTTAATGGTGGATGCCTAAATATTGAAGGAACCTGGACAAAGAATAGAGAAGAGCTTGGAATATAAGACAAAGAAAATCTTGAAGCTTGGACAATGAAGCATTAAGGCATTGGATAGTGGAACTTTTGGAACAAGTTGAGAACTTGAGGATATGTGGAAAGTGAATAATTGAAGGCTCATCCTATTGAAGATACCCTTGGTTGGAGAGTTCTTGGGACAACCTTTTGTAGACATCTTGTTAAGTAGCATTGACTGAATTTGGAGATACTATTGAAGACATTTAAGTGAGTTGTCTTGAAGATAATATTGAAGATCATGATGCATCATTGATGACATCATGAGGTGACATGAAGGATTTGATTAGGTATCATGAAGGACAATAGATACACCTTCATGTGAAAAGATCAAGGTTGTCATTGATGACATAATGTGGAGAATACAATGGAGAATAAGTGAATATTGCAGGAATCGTTGAAGAAGACATTGGGAGCCATGAAGTATAACCAAATATATCTTGACGAAAGGAAATAGGAGGTTGGAGCCTCATAGAGACAAGGTTAGTGCCTTGGAAGATACGGTTGGAGCCCTAGAGGATTGGAGTCCTCAAGAAACCAGGTTGGAGCCTGTACTAGAGACATGGTTGGAGCCCTAAAGGTTGGTGCCTCAAATTGACAAGGTTGGAGCCTTGGAAAGGCCGAGTCAGTGCTTGGCACAATACAGGTTGGAGCCTGGAATATTGGAGTCTTCATCTAGGGTTGGAGCCCTATATCATTATTGTACTTTACTTATTGTAAAGAAGAAATTATTAAAAGTATATATTCCATCATTGTTCATTTTGTGTTCTAAATATAATTGATCTAACTGGTAAAATTAACAATTGAAAAGAAATACTGATTCACCCCCCTCTCAGTATTTCCAACACCTTGAACCTATGCCAAGTGTATGGTGCAATGTGAAGCCGACAGAGCATGGTGATCTAGGTGCATCATCCTCATCCAAAAGGATATAACATGACCAATCATTGAATGGAACTGGGGATCCATGAAGTTATCTCTGCTATGGTGGAGGCCCATGTCTCTCTACCCTCACGCTACAAGTGCCAATGTGACCCTCTAGAGGGTTTGGACCTCATATAGGGAGACCAAACCCCAAATGGAGACCCACCTGCACTACTGCATAAGATCCAATGCGTCCCCTTGCCCTCTAGTACAAAAAATCATTATAATAATCAAGTAAAAGAGTTTACATATCATGGAATCAAATGGGCACATCATGGTGGCATTCTCTTCCATAGTGGGCTTTGACATGTATAGGTGTTTCTAAGCTCAACAAAGGGGTAGAACAAGGACCCTATTAGGTGGTTTCATCCTTTATAGGGGATGACATGTCCATGGTACATCCATCAAGTGGTAGGTTAAATGTGATACAATGATGGAACAGAGTGGGGGACTAAGGGAAAGCTCCAAGCCACATGCCATGGTACAAGGGTAGCTTGAATAAAGGATGCCCACACTTGGGTACATGGATATAGGAGGGAGAAATCATGGTACAAGAGTTACCCCGACCTTTGTTTTTCAACCTTTCTTCATATGTATTTTGCCTTTTATTGAATTTTCTTTTATAATTTCTTGGGGCTCTAGAGAATGAGAGCATGATGTGTAGGATATAGCAGTAGATACCCCCTTAAGGTGGGACAGTTGATTTCCCACTAGGGGTTGGGACAATCATGGGTTCCTTAATGGTGGAGGGGGCTCATCTAGGGCCCATAGGAATGAGGGTGATGGCAATGAAAAAATGGTAGAGCTCATATTTGACTTTTTCCCACATGCTAAATTTGTATGTCTCGACCATATTTTACATTTTATTGTACAATTCCCTGTTGATAGTGGCCAAATATTATTTTTATTTTATTTTTAGCTGCATCAACCTCTAGAGAATCATTCTAGGGCCAACCCAAAGATTGAACAAGGGAAATGGGATGATAACCCTCTGTGGACCCAGTGGTCACATGTAGACTTGGATAGGAAATATGATGAATGAGGTTGTAATGAACGGAAGGCGATGTTAACCCTTTGTGGACCCAATGGACACATGTGGACTTAGATAGGAAATATGATGAATGAGGTTGTAATGAGTGGAAGGGGATGATGTATATGGTGTAAGGAAGCGGGATTTGTAATATCCCTTTTTTTGATGTTCCTTACGACATGGTTAGGATGGACTTCTAGAGTTGGGAGAAGACATGTCACAAGTACAGGTTGGTGTCATCAGCGGGCCCAGGGGATTATTAGAGGAGTTTTGAGTAGTTTCTCTGAGGACCAGTGGCATTTTCTTGGTATATTCCATCATTCGCATAGTTTACCTTTCGTTCGGGTGCATTTCGACAAATTTCGAAAAACTGAGTTATTTTGGGCTTAACTCAGTTGATTATGCTCAAGGTGGCATTCCAAAAGGAATACGTGATATAAAAAATTAGTGTAATATCTTGTTGGAACTAAAATGAGAATACCTACATGATGGGATGGTTGGACACGAGTTTCAATGAACGAAGACATGGCATCTGATTTAATCTTTCCTACATTAAAAAGAATATTTTAACAAGAGGATAAACTGCTCCATGATTAAAATAATAATAAAATAGAAGGCTCTAGAGGGTTCATGAGATCTATAAAAGAAGAGGTCATTGGGGAACATCTTGGATTTGATATTATTTCTCGTATGTGAGGTTGAGAACTCGGTTCTCTACTCAATTGGTAGCCCCAGGATGGAACCCCTTGGGTGACTGAGAGAGATTGGGAAAGTGCCCAAATCCCCTTGGTGAATTCATCTTGAATTCACATATGATAATAGTAGCACCATTTCAGCATAGTTTGGAGGTCGGTGTTGTGCAACAAATTATATTTGAGTAGAAGCATTAGCCAGGAGAGCGTAGCCCCTTCAGGACCACGCAGAGGCAGCCATGGCTACGCAGTTCAGTTTGGTGTGGGTGTCGAGAGTGAGGAGTGCAGAGGAGATTCAACAGGAGATTCAGAGGGGAGAATAGCCACCTTCTACCAGGGATTTTGGTAGTGTTTTGGAGTTCCAACTAAGATTTTGATTTCCCCAGTAGAGCAATGTACGAAGCCCAAAGGGGCCAATTTCTGGGGTCTAGCTTTCAGCAAACCCTTCACGGGTTTTTGCGGGTCTTTTGAGGAGAGTCCAATGTCCAATTCATATAATTTTCTGAGCACGGGAAGCAGCCCAACCAACAGTCCGAGTTTAGCTAACAACAAAATTTTCTAGACTGGGCAGCGCAGTGATTGAGCTACACAATGTCATTTATAGAGAGACATTCCAGCTTGATTTGATATGTATTCGAGCCTGCCTTGAGTAGGCCCAGGTGCACTCATTCCAACACCATTATTGTACTCATTTCCGAAATTAATAAAATGACTCAGATCATGTTTTTGGCTCCAATTTTCATGTGTTAATGGTGTGATTTTACTTGCTGTAATTTTGTATTCTATTGCTGTTTTTTATTACTTTCTTTTTCCCATCGGGGATATTACAGGACCACACAACCACAATCGAGATTTTCCATGTCATGCCAGCCCTGAAGCTAATAGCCAATGAAGGATATCCTACGGGACTAGGATACAAGGCTAACCACCAAATCGAGCAGAGGAGATGGGAGTACAAACCTAACCCACTCTTTTTGCCAAATCCCCCCACCAATCCATGCCCAAAAGTGTCCATGAAATGTTAACAAAAATACTCAATTATACCAATGAAAATCGATACCTTTGGGGTTGGTGTTGATAAATCTACAGGGAAATAATTAGGATTATTTCTCTATGATAACTGCTTATGACATATTTTTAATTTTTCTTACTTATTAGCTTCTTCTCTTATTATTATGTTTGTTCTTATCATCAAACAATTACCAAAAAAAGAAGAATAATAGTACACAAGAACACAGGATATAGGCTGCAAGCCAGGGTAAAAACCTCTCCACTTGAGAGGAAAACCTTCAAATCTATGCTCTTCTTATAGATTCTTCAATTGATGAATTCCAAGACCTCTATACCAAGACCAATACCCTCCAAGACCAAGTTGAATTCTTCCTGACAATGTGCTTCCTTTATCCAAGTCAAACCTAGTCAAATATCTTCCAACTGTACAGCTTCCATCCCCAGCTTCAGATTTTCAGCCTCTACTCTAGGTTTGAAATTTTCACCCTCGTGCAACTGCTACTGCATCCACACATGTGAGTGAAATTAGCCTTTAAAGGCTGCCCAAAAACTTTGACTTCCTTTCCTCCTTGTTTAGGGCTAGTAGGTAACCTATTAGGCCCTTCTTCCAGAAACTTTGATCCTCTTCTAGCAGATAGAGAGTTTTGACCTTGAAGCAACAAACCCTAGCTTTCCTTTTTCGGATGTGTGAGAGAGAATTAGCGCAAAAACAATCTTTCTTCATCCTTCTCCTTCTTTGCTAGCCTTATTGTGCTTCTCCATTGCTTGGATGAGTGAGAAGTGAATATATCCAAAGAAGGTTGAGTTCCCTCCTTTATATAGGATTCTCAAGGTGGACATGGCTCCTCAAAACATGCTGACTTAGATTCTAGGCCAACTTAGACTTGAAGGGTATTTTGACACTTTTAAATACAAAAAATATTTTCTTTACAATTTACAATGTGCTCGATGGGGTCTTCAACTTATGACAATGACTCTTTTGACTTCTTGACCTAGGAAAAACCATAGAAGCACTCAATGGGTGCTTGATCTCTAAAATAAAAGACCCTGAGCATGAAACCCATTCTCCAATAATAATTTTTCTTTCATTTTACAAAATACAAGAATCAAAATTACATTTCATATTTATGAAGACGGAACCTAGTTACACATTTTTCAACACTTCCTCTTAACTAGAGAGGTATTCATAAATGGTACATGGATGTTCTCTATCTGAAGCTATCTCATAAGAAGAGTTGGATTGGTAACCCATCAGTTTAGCATCATAACAACCAACATTGTCACATAGCAAGGCCTTGACTAACAACTATTTCTCTCTAAAATATCATAGAAAAATGCTGGTGAGACCAATGATTTATAGACACCTTCATTATTGTCTCTCAAGGTACATACCTTGCCTGGGTGTTCACAGAGTATGTCCTTCCTTGGACTATTATTATCTCAAATAGCTAGTCCTCAAAGAATATCGGTCCTCAACTACTCTTGTCTTGGATGCGCTACCTCATCCTCAAATAGAATCAGATGCCAAATTTTTACCCAATTCTCCATTATTTCTTCCCAATTGAAGACAAGAATAATGTGGCTATCTCTCTCTCTCAACTAGGGAGGATATATCAACCATACCAAGCTTGTCTCTCAAATACACAAGATTATTATTAGGAAGATATTTTTTCAATATGTCAGCTACATTTTCATCACACCATCATGTACTATCTTCCAAATGTAGTGATACTTGTTGCTTATATGCTTTGTCTTTCCATGAAACATTGTATCTTCAGACAATCTTATACAACTGGTGTTATCACAATGTATCATTGTAGGGGCCATTGGTCCTTCAAACAAGTTGGACAAAAACTTCCTCAACTAGACAAATTCTCCGCTTAATTCATAGGAAACAATATATTTAGCCTTAGCACTACTCAAAGAAATTTTTTCTTTCTTTTTGCTCATCCATAAGACCATGGAGGATCGCAAACTAAAACATCCTTTTGTAGAGCTCCTTCCATCCTTCTCACTGCCTCTCCAGTCGAAATCTGTATATCCAATCAAGTGGACATCATTCCTCCTATCATATTTCAGGAAGTATTGGATTGTTCCTTATAGATATCTCAAAATGTGTTTGACTGCTATCCAATATTCATGCTTCGACTCCACTTGGAACTGAATAAGAACATTCACTGTAAAACATATGTCTGGTAAGGTATTCACCAAGTACATCGATGAACCAATCAATTCTCTATGTCTGGTGGCACTAGAGGAATTTTGAGGTCTGAAATGGGCCTCCTAAGAAAAATGTACAAAAAAATAAACTTTATAATAACCAATAGGATTCAAGATGATGATGTCAACCATGGGGGGCGATTTACCATTTTTTAAGTAAAAGGGTAAAAATATTAAAAAATAATAAAATAATAAAACTAGTTTTTAAACTCGTATTTTCAACTTATCTCCCAATTTTTTTACTAAAATTTCGAGCGGGAGTACTCGTTGGATGAAAAATTTAATTCCTCATCCAAGGAGTACCCATGTTGCATACTTTTGATGTACCCTGCTACAAAAAAAATGAGAAATACATGAAAAAACATAATTACAACCACGTTTTTCATGTATTTCTCATTTTTCATGTAGGATGATTGATTGAAAGTATGCAACATGGGTACTCCTTGGATGAGGAATTAAATTTTTCATCCAACAAGTGCTCCCACTCGAAATTTGGGTAAAAAATTTGGGAGATAAGTTGAAAATACGAGTTGAAAAGGTAGTTTTTTCTTTTTTCCCTCTAAAATTTGATGATGTAATCAAATATTATTTTATTATTTCCACTATTATTTTATAATTTCCTTAGGAGGCCCATTTTAGACCTCAAAATTCACCTCATGGGATCCACCAGGCTCGATTCAGAACTCAGCCTTTTCAATTTCCTGATCATAGGGGTTGTCATTGGTTTGCAATCCATCATGTCAAACCTATTCAACATCTCAATCACATACTTACCTTGACCTAGATAGATCTCATCAAGTCCCTGCTAGAATTCTAGTCCCAAATAGTAGTGCATAAATCCAAGGTCTTTCATATTGAATTCTATTGCTAGCTTCTTCTTGCATTCTTGGATTTGACCTTCTACACATGTCAAGAGAATATCATCCACATATAGAAGAATAATCACAGGCTCACATTTTACAACCTTGATGTAGAGATTCAGATCAACAGAACTCTTTGTGAATCCCAATCTTTGTAAGTAAGAATCCATCCTTGCATACCATACCCTTGGTGCTTGTTTAAGGCCACATAATGCCTTAGTCTACCTGCAAAAATATGCCTCTCTATCTTTGACTTCAAATCCCAAGGGTTAATCTATATAGAATTCCTCATCAATTGTGCCATTAAGGAATGTAGTCTTGACATCCATTTGATGAATATTCCATCCCATCAATGCTGTCAAAGAGAACAATGATCACATAGTTGTATACCTTGTTGTTCGAGAAAATGTCTCTTCATAATCGATGCAGAATCCCCTAACCACAAATATTGATTTGTAGTTGTCAATACTTCCATCTACCACATGTTTAAACTTGTAAAGCCATTTGGAAATTATCACAGACTTGTCTTTAGGCCTAGGTATGATCTCCTATACCCCATTCTTCATTATCGATTAATATTCTTCATTCATTCAATATTTCCTTTCTTGATGATTGATAACTTCTTCAAAGGTGAATGGCTCTCCTTCTATTAGTTTTTTCATATATGTTGCATACCTAGAATATCTTTTGGGTTTCTTGCATTCCCTAAATGTGCCTTTAGCTGCTCCATGTCCCTCTACATATAATAGAGTAGATTTCAACCAATTAAGTCTCTTTCTATTTTCAGGAATTACCACAATTTGAATGGGTTCACTAGGACCTTCATCTTCATGATATGATTTTTCTTCCTCCCTAGTAAATTCCTCTTCAAATACCGAAATTTCTTCATCACCAGAGTCCATAGGGAGATCCTTTTATTTCTTGAATGAAATACTCTCGTCAAATATAACATCTTGAATGAATTCTATTCGGTTTCCTTCTTTTATGTAGATCCTACAGGCCTTAAAATAATTACTGTAACCAACAAATATTCCCTTCATGCCTGATGGATCCTACTTCTTTCTCTTGTCCTTTGGTATATGAATATAGTCAGGACAACCAAAAATTCAAAGACAATCCACGCTTAGTTTCTTCCTAGTGAATACTTCTTCAGGAGTCAAGTTATCTAGTGACTTGTGGGGAATTTGATTTTGGATGTATACATTTGTCTTCTTTGCTTCAACCCACATAAATTTAATTGGAAAATCTTGATCATGTAGCATAGATTTTACACTTTATTCAATGGACTGATTCTTTCGTTCTGCAACTCCATTTTTCTCGAGGTTATATGGGACAAAATTTTTGCCAATTATATTCTTTGTATCAGATTTCCAGTAAGGCATCCAAGATTGTATTCAGAAAATAATGTATATATACAAACCCTTAAGTGTTGCACGAATTTTCCCACATTGGGTTTTTCCGGGGAAATTGTCCAAAAATAATGGTGTATATGTCTGTGTTATCTCTTTTTTGTGTTGTATTTTGTTTCCACAACATTTTTATATTAGTGAAGACTGCAGTGTGTTAGTTTTGTTATTTACCGTAGCAAAAAATAAATACTTTTGTTCATTTTTGTAACAAAATAGAAGAAACTTAACCAATTGTTGTAGAAGGATTCCAATCGTGGAATTTTCAAAAACCATTCTGGTAGCATCAGATGTGCTCTAAGCCTTAAAATTTCAGTCCTTTCGAAGCTTTAGGAAGTATGAGATCAATTGGCAGTTGTAGGGTCGTCACCTCAGGCTACGAAGATGGTTAGATTGACCCTGAATTCTATCTCATAAGAATGGCAAGTATTTGTCCAGAGTCAAGTTATTGTGGGTTAAAAATAAATAAAAAGAAGTGAAAATTCCACGATTGGAATTCTTCTACAACAACTAGTTAATTTTATTCTATTTTGTTAAATAAATGAACAAAATTATTTATTGTTTCCACAATATTTTGTATTTGTGAAGACTACAGTGTGTTAGTTTTGTTATCCTGAGAAAAACCCAATGTGAGAAAACTGGTGCAGCTGCTGAGGGTTTGTATTATTATGCAATTGTTTATGAATACAATCTTGGATACCTTACTAGAAATCCCATACAAAGAGTATAACTGGAAGAAATTTAGTGAGAAGCTCCGATATTTGACCTTCCGGTCTCACGCCTCGGCTCCCGGCACTGGATCATGACTGCTCCTCAACAAAATTGTGGATCTCCTCTCAGTCTCTGTGCTGCCCAGTGTGGCTCTGCACTACCTCTTTGGATCTCTCTCTACCTTCTATGTGTTGTATTCAATGGATTAGGAAAAATTTCGCCGGTCACTATCTCTTCCCCTCACTACAAGAAATATCTCGATCACTTCTCTAACAACTACTATGCTGCTCTCTTGAAAAATCGATCTCTTGATATCCAATTCGATGTGTCTTCCAAGTGCCCATCGAGCCTCTTCTTATAATCTTCTTGTTGAACATTCAATGGCCCATATTAATTCGTAATCAATGGCTCATATCATATTGACTTGATCTCCATATTTTTCTATAAGATTCACACCCACTTTCATTAATACCCTTTAATTATTTTAATTTCCTAAGTTTAAACTTAGGCATCCATTAAAAATAATTAATTATTTTAATTAAACTTTCTCTGGGTGGAATTTGCCAAAGCAATTTCTGGGCCTTGGAGAATGCATTTGTCCTAGCCTCCCTACAAATTTTGAGGCTTAGAGAACATCCAATGCTACCACAAATCAACACTCCCTCTTAGCGAGGAATGTGTTATAGTAATGCAACTTGCTGAAGCATCACCCTAACTCTGTATCATCTCCCTCTACCCTGATGATGTTTGACATCATTTCCCAACAACTACTGCAAAAATGATGCATCTGTGCTACTGCTGAAATTTTATGTTGTTTCCAAATGCATCTGCACTGAAACTCTGTTGTTGTTGCAACAGAAAAACATCGAAAATACTGAACCACCAATATTCAGTATGACACATCTGTCACTGGAGATTTGATTGTTGCTTGTCTCTGCACTGACCTTCTGAAGCATCTGCACTATTTGAAAACTGGTGCAGCAGCTGAGGGTTTGAAATTTGTATTATTATGCACTGGTTTTTGAATAAAATATTAGATGCCTTACTAGAAATCCAATATAGAGAATATAACTAGCAGAAAGTTAGTGAGAAAATAACCTCACACTATCACTGACGATTTGACACTGATCCAACCTCTAAATGGATATCCCCACGCTCCCTGTGCATCACAAATCATAGGGACTGTGCCACCCTCTTGGATGATTGATTTGTTGGTTGAAGCTTTGATCTCTGACCTTCCGGTCTCACACCTTGACTCCCGACACTAGATCAATACTGATCCTCAACCTAACTGCATAAATCCTCTTAGTTTCTACGATGCCTCAACGTGACTCTACACTGACCAACATGGCTCTACACTAACTCTCTGGATCTATCTTTTCCTTCTCTATGTTGTATTCATCGGAAGAAGAAAAATTCTACCAGTCACTATCTCTGCTTCTCACTGCAAGAAATCTCTTGATCACTTCTTCGACAACAGTTGCACTACTCTCTTGATAAATTGATCTCTTGATCTCCAATTTTATGTGTCTTCCAAGTACCCATCAAGCCTCTTCTTATAAAAGTATTGTTGAAAATTCAACAGCTCAAATCATCTTAAATCGATATCCATATTTTTCTAGAAGATCACACCCAGTTTCATTAATACCCTTTAATTATTTTAATTTCCTAAGTTTAGACATAGGCATCTATTAAAAATAATTAATTAATTTAATAAAAATATCCCCAAGTGGAATTTCCCAAAATGATTTCTGGGTCTTGGAGGATGCATGTGTCCTAGCCTCCCTACAAATTTTGAGGCTTAGAGCACATATGATGCTACCAGAAATAAACACTTGACCTTCCTGGTGTCTGAGCCAAAGTTTGAGAATTCCATGATTGGAATCCTTCTACAACAACTAGTTATTTTTCTTCTATTTTGTTAAATCAATGAAAAAAATTATTTACTGTTTGCTATGGTAAATAATGAAATTAACACATTACAGTCTTCATAAATAAAAAATATTGTGGAAACAAAATACAACGCAGGAAAGAAATAACACACACATTCAACACTGTTATTTTTGGACAAATGTCCTCGAAAAAACCCAATGTTGGAAAACCGGTGCAACAGTTGAGGGTTTGTATTATTATGCAGTAGTTTCTGAATACAATCTTGTATGCCTTATTGGAAATCCCATACAGAGAATATAATTGGCAGAAAATTAGTGAGAAAAAAACTTCACACTATCACCGGGGATCCAACACCGATCCCACTTCTGAATGGCTAGCCCCATGCTGCCTTTGCACAGTCACTACATTGCTTCTACGTCACAACCTGTAGGGACTGCATCACCCTCTTGGCTGATCGGTCTACTGACTCAAGCTTCGACCTGTGACCTTCCAGTCTCACACCCTGGCTCCTGGCACTAGATCACGACTGCCCCTCAATAGAACTGTGGATCTCCTTTCAATCTCTGCATTGCCTCAACGTGGCTCTATGCTGATTCTTTGGATCTTTCTCTGTCTTCTCTGCATTGTATTCACTGGATCAAGAAAAATTCCATCGATCACTATCTCTACCCCTCACTGCAAGAAATATCTCGATCACTTCTCTGGCAACTGCTGCGCTGCTCTCTTGAGAAATCAATCTCTTGATCTCCAATTTGATGAAATTTCCAAGTGCCCATCGAACCTCTTCTTATAATCTTCTCAACATCCCATATTAATTCCTCAATGGCTCATATCATCTTGACTCGATCTCCATATTTTTCTAGAAGATTCACACCCAATTTCATCAATACCCTATAATTATTTTAATTTCCTAAGTTTAGACTTAGGCATCCATTAAAAATAATTAATTATTTTAATAAAAATGTCTTCAGGTGGAATTTCCCAAAACAATTTATGGGTCTTGGAGGTAGATAGATAGATAATTTATTACTGTCCAATGAATGATCTAACAACAGTCAGATCTCTAATGGAAGATGCATCATACTGAATATTATGGATGCATGTGTCCTAGCCTCCTTGCAAATTTTGAGGCTTAGAGCACATATGGTTCTACTAGAAATCAACACTCCCTCTTAGCGAGGAATGTGCTCTAGTAATGCAACTTGCTGAAGCATCACCCTAATTCTGTATCATCTCCCTTTGCGCTATTGATGTCTGAAATCACTTCCCACCAACTACTACGCAAATGCTGCATCTGTGCTATCGCTAACCCTGCATGCTGCAGCCAATTGCATCTGCACTACAACTCTATTGTTGTTGCAAATAAAAACATCCAAAATAGTGAACCAACAATATTCAGTATGATGCATTTTTCATTGGAGATTTGACTGCTGTTAGTCTCTGCATTGAACCTCTAAAGACTTTGTGCTTCTGTTGACTCTACACTATACCAACTACACTGCTGCCAAATCTACTTTGCGCTGCCTAGTCTCTGGCGCTCCTAGCCACTACAACTATCACTCTGGCACTCCTCTGCACCAACTAACACTAGTCCATCCTGCTACTTCTGATATGGGTTCTCGTATCAAGTTATTGATATGAGAGGTGGACTCCTCAAGGATCCTTCCCATCTGCAGCTCTTTGGAACTACAATACTAGATCACCCCAACTCTCCCGTGGAGGTCTGTGGGAAATCATGGCAAAATCCTCCTCCTCGATCCCTATGGTTGTAGCCTGCTGATCATGTTTCTCTTCCTTGTCCTTCTTTCTAATAGGACACTGCGTATCATAGTGACCAAGCTCACCACATCTGACAGATTTGATCTTCGAGACATCCTTCTTCCACCTCTGCTTCTCCTCCTGCCCCTTTGATGCAAGGGATGCATTCTCCTCCTTCTCCTTGGGATTTGTCCCAATCTTGATGTTGTCATCAAGTTTTCACTTTACTAAGTCTCACCTCATCTCCTATGGTTGAAGATAAACCCACATCCCTTCTCAATCTGGCAATATTTCTCTGCCTAGGGTAATTTGGACGAAGACTTGCCATTCTTCTGAGACAGAATTCAGGGCCAATCTCACCATCTCTGTAGCTTGAGGTGCTGACCCTACAACTTCCAGCTGATCTCAGACTTCCTAAAGCTTCGAAATGAACAGATCTATGCACTCCCTCTTCTGCATCCTTGTGGATCTCATATTCTCCTACAAGAACATACTCCGCTACATGGGAGATCCCTCATACAACGTAGCCAAGGCATCCCACATCTCTTTGTTTTTCAATTTGCTAGATATGTGAGAAAAAATGTGATCCCGAACTCCATAGAGGATCAACCTCCTGGATTTTTCCATATCCTTCTTCTAGGACTTCAATGGATCTAGTTCAGTGGGGAAAACTACCACATTGTCTAGAAAGGCCTTAAGATCATGCTCATATAAAAGGAAGGAGATCCTTGCCTTCCAGATCACATAGTTGGAGGCACCCTCCAAACAATCCTAATCTATCAGCCCAGTTGCTGCCATCATGCCCAAAAACTATGTTGAAGTATGCCTCTAAACTTTTGCACAGTTGCTGACTGGCTCTACGCACTCCCTATTGGAGTGAGAAAAACTTCTCTCGACTACTTCTGCTTTTGCGTGCGAAATTAAAATTTCAGGGAAAGAAATAATCTAACATCAGAATTCCCTCAGTGTGCTCTTCTTTCCTTCTAACACTTTTCTGCACTAGCAATTGCTACAAAAAATCTACATCCCAACTGAAGATATTCTCTTCACTGAAACTGTTGTGCTGCTCCCTCTTTCAATGACAAATCTCGATCTGGAAAATATTTCTATCCGTTAACTCACTCAAAGAGTATTTTTCCACGAAAATCTTGCCCTCCTAGACTGGATTGCGCAAGCCTTTAGGGGATTCGATTTTCTACGTACATATCTCTTCGAGCTCCCTCTTCAAATATGCTTCTACTTCACTTCTTAACCTGCACACTGATACCATGTGAGAATTCCACAATTGGAATCCTTCTACAACAACTAGTTAAGTTTTTTCTATTTTTTTAAAGAACTGAACAAAATTATTTACTGTTTTCTATGGTAAATAAAAAATAACACACTACAGTCTTCACAAATACAAAATATTGCGGAAAAAAATACTGTGCGGGAAAGAAATGACACACACATTAAACACTATTATTTTTGGGCAAATGTCCTCGGAAAAACCCAATGCGGGAAAACTAGTGCAACAAATATGGGTTTGTATTATTATGTAGTAGTTTTTGAATACAATCTTGGATGCCTTACTTGAAATCCAATACAAAGAATATAACTGGCAGAAATTTAGTGAGAAAATAACCTCACACTATCACTGGTAATCTGACACGGATCCAACCTCTAATAGCTAGCCCCATGCTTCCTCTGTGCAATCACTGAGCTACCTCTACATCACAACTCGTATGGAATGCCTCACCCTCTTGGCTGATTGATCTGTTGGTTGAAACTCTGATCTCTGACCTTCCAGTCTCACACCCCATCTCCTGGCATTAGATCGAGACTGCTCAATATAACTGCGTATCTCCTCTCAGTCTCTGTGTTGCCTCAGCGTGGCTCTGCACTGCCTCTCTGTATCTCTCTCTACCTTCTCTCCATTGTATTCACCGGATTAGGAAAACTTCCACCGATCACTTCTATGGCAACTGTTGTGCTACTCTCTTGAGAAACCGATCTCTTGATCTCCAATTCGATGTAATTTCCAAGTGTCCATAGAGCCTCTTCTTATAATCTTCTTGTTGAACATTAAACAACCTAGATTAAGTCCTAATTAATGGCTCAGATAATCTTGACTTGGTCTTCGTCTTTTTCTAGAAGATTCACACCCAGTTTCATTAAATAACCTTTAATTATTTTAATTTCCTAGGTTCAGACCTAGGCATCCATTAAAATTATTAATTATTTTAATAAAACTACCTCCGGGTGGAATTTCCCAAAGAGATTTCTGGGTCTTGCATGATTCATGTGTCCCAGTCTCCCTACAAATTTTGAGGCTTAAAGCACATCCGATGCTACGAGAAATCAACACCTCTTAATCCCAAACTTCTTACAGAAGGCTATAATTTCCTTGGATGTGTATTCTCCTCCATTATCAAACCTTAATATCTTGAATATCCTTTCTGAAAGGTTATCTACTTCATCTTTGGATTTCATTAAGTAAACCTAAGTTTTCCTTGAATTGTCGTTTATGAATGTGACATAATATAGATGACATCTAAGTGACCTTGGAGTTATAGGATTGCAAACATCAGAGTGAATAAGATCCAAGATTTATTTTGAACTTGAATCACTACTTCCAAATGGTCTTTTGATGTTCTTACCCCCTACACATCCCTTGCACACTCCATGATCTTCTTTTAGTATGGGGATGCTATTCACTATTGAATTTAGGGTTGGTAATATTTTGTTGTGAATATGGTTGAATGTTCTATGCCAAATTTCACAAGGGATAACTTCAATGTGAACCAAAGCTTGAGCGAGGGGAGTTAACAATCTCTAAAGTATTCCTTCACGGATTCCAATTATTCTAGCATCTTCTATGGTTGAGTTTTTACTCCATATGACAACCTTTCCATCAATGAAAGAGGCTCTATCACCATTTTCTTCTATACTTGAAATGGAAAGTAAATTCTTGTGCAAACCTATAATAAATAAGATACTGTTTTGATGAATGTTTCCTCCATTCTCCACCTCAAGTGAGGTTGATCCAATGCCTCTCACAGGGAAGCTTTTATTGTCACCAAGTTCTATGGAGTAAGAGGACTCCCCTTTTGATAATTTTTTCCATTTCTTGTGTTGACCAGTCATATGTCTTGATGTTCCACTGTCGATTACCCAAATATTCTCATTTTGAAATGTGATAGTGAGTGCTGAAAATAGTCCTTCGTCAATTGTATATATCTTGATCACTTCTCTCTTAAGAGAAAATAAGAGATCCCATACTTCTTTGATGCCCTTCTTGAGATGACTTGTCACTATTATACACTTCTTTAGGAACTTCTTCCATGTAGAGGAGATCTTAATTATTCCCTTAGCCAACCTTAGCTCTGAAACCATGTTTATAAATCTATAGGGAAATAGTTAGGATGATATATATTTCTATGATAACTTCTTGTGATATATTTTTACTTTTTCTTACTTATTAGCTTCTTCTCTTATTATTGTGTTTGTTCTTATCATCAAACAACTAAAACAAAAGAAGAACAATAGTACACAAGAACACTAGAGATAGGTTGCAAGCCAAGGCCAAAACCTCTCCACTTGAGAGGAAAACCCGCAAATCTGTTCTCTTCTCTTCTTATAGATTCTTCAATTGACAAATTCCAAGACCTCTAGACCAAGACTAGTACCCTCCAAGATCAAGTCCAAACCTTCCCGATGATGTGCTTCCTTTGTCCAAGTCAAACCCAGTCAAATCTCTTCCAGCTAAAAAACTTCGATCCCTAGATTCCAAATTTCAACCTCTACTGTGAGTCTGAAATTTTTGGCTTCCTGCAACTGCTACTTCTATAGAAAATCCACATAGATTCAAAATGATAATTTTCATATACTAAAACAATATACTTGAATCTACTCTACAAATTTCAGAAACCAATTATGATCGCGAAATCAAAAAACATGAAAGAGACATAATTTCAATCAGGCAGTACACAAATATTTCCTGGGGAAAGCCTCAGCTGAAAAACCCCTATCTGTATAATGCAAAAGTTGGAAAATATGAGAATATTACAACACTTTTCTCCAATCAGAGAAACCTCTACACTATCTCTATCTGTCTCACTAATTCCTAGACAATCGTGGTTCAATACTTAACCAATTTTTTGCCCCTATTTCCTTGCGTCATTTCCTTGGGTAATTAGGCCCTTTTAATTAGGGAAATTCCCAATCCATATTGCACAATCCAATAGGGGCCACCACTTGTACAATTTGGATGATTTTACGACTGATAGTACACTGTCGTTAAACTCCAATCTCAACTTGGTCTTTCTTAGAACTAACATGCGTGAGCTATTTATGAATGAATCATCAGCTATCTGATTGATCATTAGATATGGTTCAAGTCCAAGTTCCACTCTTTGAACTCACACTAGTTCCTCCATAAGTTAGAACTAGTTAAAATGATTTTAATTCATATCAACTGAGTTAATTAATTACAACTCAAATAAACTCAACCAAGGCTCCTATTTTGTAGGAGACATTCTACATGACTCAAGTTAGAACCTCAACTCTAACTAACTGAACCAACTAAGTCATACTAACTTAGTTAACTCGTACACGTTGTCTTATGATGTGGAATTATAATTTTATTCTAATTTAATTCAAGGGAAAATTAAGTTATATTTTTTTCTTGTTTACATTTTCAACACTCCCTCTCAACAAGAAAGGGATTATCTGATACCCCGATCCTGCCTCTATGGAACTCAAATTTACCTCTTAACAATGCCTTCATGAAGATGTCTGCATCCTGCTCCTCTGAAGGAATGTACTCTAACATCATGATCTTCCTCTGCACACAATCTCTGAGATGGTGGTACCAGATGTCGATATGCTTGGATCTATCATGAAAAAATGGGTTAATCGAGAGTTTGATGAAAATATGGTTGTCACAGTAAATCACTGTAGGATCCATTTGTTGAACAAACAACCTAACAAGGATCCTCCTCATCTAGATAGCCTCACATGCTACTTGACTAGTAGCCATGTACTCTGCTTTTGTTGACCTGAGTGCAACTGATCTCTACTTCATTTTGTACTAGGAAACTGCTGCTGACCAAATGCTGAATATTATGCCTTATGTGCTCTTCCCTTTGGATGGAATCCCTACCCAATCTACATCTGTGAAGCCTTGCAGCATCACTCCCTCTATCTGCTTGTACCAAATTCCGAACTGAGTGGTGTCTCTAAGGTATCTCAACACATGTTTGGTTTCCTTCCAATAAATCTTGGTTGAATTAACCAATTGCTTGACTAAGCTGGTTTACTGCATAACACATGTTTGGTCGTGTGTTCACCAATTACATAAGTAAACTCAGAAGCTACCTATAAATGGTCACTTCTACCACTTCACCTGAAGTAGCATCTTCCTTCCTCCAATTCCCTTCTAGAGGAGTCTCCATGGGTTTGCTGCTCTCCATGTGAAACTTCTTCAGTATCTCATTGACATACCCTGAGATACAAACAATTCCCCATTGTTTAAAAGTGTAACTAGGTTCTATCTTCATAACGACTTGTAATTATGAATTTATGTAATGAAGAGACAAAGATAATAAAATATATATTTTTAATGCTTGCCTCATGCGTTTCATGAGTAAGGAGTTTTTATTTTAGGTCAAAGACTTCTTCTTGATGTCTTTAGGATTTGTCATCTTGTCATAAATATAATGTAGAGTCATGTATATGAAGTGATGTTACACTTGTAAAGAGACATATTATTGATGTAAATATATGCTCCAAACCCTTGTCACTATGCTCCAAGAAGTCAGCTAAATATAAATGTTGAAGATACTCCTTGACATGTCGGCTCACATTCCAGTCATGTTGGCCTAGAGATGGGAGAGGACCTCTATAAATAAGAGGATTGCAGCCTCATAACCACGACAACAGTTTAGATTAGTTCAACAATTAAGTACGAGTTAAGGACTTTGATTTGGTAAGAGGAAGGTGGTTTTCCAATGAAGAAAGAGGAAGCATTACAACGAAAGAAAGAAGGCTCTGTCTTGGGTCCAATCCTCACGGTCAAGGTCTGAAACTTAGGTCCGAAGCTTCAGTGCGTAAGGAGAAAATTATACAGTGTAGAAAAGGGTGTCTATACAGTGTGGAAGCAGGTAACTTAACAACAAAATAAGGAAGGTTGTAAGGAGTGATAAGAAGAATGAGATCAATGTGGAGGAGAGGCAATAATAGCCTCTGTCATTGATCTCACTCTCTCACATAGACTCACTGATATACACAACGTAAAGGAGAAGGAATCACGGCAAGGAAAGAAGTCTTAAACTAGGGCAGCAAGGGTACAGGAAGGTAGGTTGAGGAGAAGTCTCTAGGAGGTTGAGGCTAGTTCAAGGAAGAGAAAAAAGGGAGCTCACTGTGTAAGGCTAGGAACCAAGCTTTCCTAGTATTGGTGCAGTGTAGTGTAGAAGAAGAAGATCAACATAAGGAGCCTATAAGAGAAAGTGACAAGGGTCTTGGAGGTATACTAGTATGTCAAGGGTTTGTGTCATGGTCGTGGTACTTTTCAATCAAAGATATATGAGAAGAATTATTATAGGGTTTGCCTCTCCAAGAGGGAGAGGTTTTGGACCTGGTTTGAAAGCCTAAATATTTGTGTCTCTTATGCATTTGATTATTGACTTGATGAAGAACGTAATAATCTAACAAATATAAGATCTAAGTGAAAGAAGAATAACAAAATCACAAATAATTATCATGAAAGAGAAATTTTAATAAAAGCCCTAATTTCTCAACATGGGATAAGAGCCAAGGTGTTGAAGACAAGAAAGGGCTATTTGGAAAGAAGACACACAAGGATCAAAATATCAAGGATCAGTTTTCAAGAAGACATCAAGGATGAGAGAAGGATATACTTTGTAAAGTAAATATATATATATCTAAGAATATCTTCATTCATTCAAGAAGAAGCAGTTTGCAAGAAAAGCCTCAAACTATCTCTAGACCCCAAACATCACTCAAAGGATCTATACATTAAGATACTTTAAAAAGGAAAAGTAAGATCAAGGAGGTGATCTTTATCTTCAAGGAATCTAAAGCTATCTCATGATTGAATCCAACACTATTGGAGATTTTATCAAATCATCTTTTTGCTGAAGCCATCATCAAGCCATCCTTGATCATCATCATCATTAATAATCCAAGGTAATCTACCTCTTGAGGAAGTCAATCTAAGAGGGAGGTTCAACTTCTATCTACATCATCAACAAGGAAGAAGCAAGTAGAGGAAGAAAACATCTATTTGAGTAAGTATATTTATGACTTCATCTAAATCTGTCAAAATTTCCTTTTGCAAAGAAAGCAACAAATTGGTTGGGGTTTCAAACTTTCTTGCATGGAAGAAAATGATAGATCTAAATCTTATTGAGAATGAATTCATGGACTATATCAAAGGGTCAGCGACTAGAACTTCAAAATAAGATACTCAAGCACATGCAAAATACATGAAGGGAGACATAAGAGCCCAAATGATTCTTATAGAATCCATAAAGGACTCTCTCGTCCCCTACGTATCAAAACTAGAAACTTCAAAAGAAATGTATGACAAATTGGTGGAGCTATTCTTGGTGAGTACTACAGGGGAAGTAATATCTCTGAGACAAGAACTATAAAAGTTGAATTTGTTAAGAGAGGAAGGAATCACTTCATATTTTATGAATATTTCTAAAATATGAAATCAATTGCATGAATTGGGAGAAGTAATGCATGATAGAGAAATGACTATAATGGTGTTGAATGTTCTATTGGAGGGATGGGGAAACTTCACTTCCAACATCTATGGGAAGATATAAGCAACACCATTCCAGGATCTATGGTCTCTATGTAGTATAGAAGAGAATATATTAAAAGCTAAAATAGATACATGATCAAATGAAGAAAATCAAGCATATGCTGCAATGTCAAGGAGGAAGGGAAGATTTGGTAAGTTTGGTCCTCAGAATAAAAGAAGAAACATGGATCAGATATGATGCTATGGATATAATGAACTTGGGAACTATAAGAAATATTTTCCCAAGTCTAATAAGGACAAGAGTAAAAAGGAATAATCCCATGTGGCCAGAGAAATGGAAGAACATAAGACTAAGAAACCTAAGAAAGAAGAAGTGAGAGATATCTACTATGATTGAGATCATCTTCCTCTTTAAGAGGTATCTGTCAGTTGTAAAATATTATGCTAGGAAGTATTGTATATTAGATAGATACATCTATTTAAAATTTGCATCATGATGGAAGCATTGAAGGAGGAGCACTCATCATAGGAGGGTTTCTGTAGCACTTTGATGAGACAACCATGCTATGGAAATAGCAACCCCTGGGACCCTCACTGAAAACAACATTTATGGAAGGCAGACATCTAGGTAAAGGGTTGTCATTCAATAATCAATAAGGAAATACATGCTGACATATTCTAATGGAGTCATCTTTGGATTCACTAATTAGAAAGAAAGCAAAAGTACTTTTAGAATTTTGGGATTAGGATATGATGACATATTGATGAAACAGTTAAAGAGAATGAAACTTTTCATTCTAAGGAAAATTGTTGTAGGATGAATCAAAAGGAAAAGAGATGAGATACATGTATATTTATGATTACACTGGATGCTATGAAGCCATGTCATATGGTTGTAGGCAGTATACTTCTATCTTTAGAAGTATGATCAAAAGAAATAGGATCTCCTCTAATGCATAGGTTTCCAAAAGGCATGATCCACACCAGATGCAATCAACATAATATGTCCTCATATGAAATATGAAGTGGTTGTACACAATCAAAGAACTACATGGCAATGAAATAAATTCGAGTGGATAAAGAAAGGAAGAGATTGTGAAAAGTGAAATCATGGTAAGAGGTAGTCAACATCCAAGAAAGCCAAGACGACTTAACTAGGAAATCTCCTTGGAAGATATGCAGAATATGATAGAAGTCTGGAAAATGAAGACCCTTGACAATACATGTCTTTAGGATATGTGTCAATATGTAAGAAGGATGTCGATGCCTACAATAATATGTCATGATGAAATATCATCACTAAGGTAATTTTTTGATTTAAGTGTTCATATTTATAATTCAACAATATCTAGATGATCTTATGCAAGGCTGCCAAAGGGAAGTATATCTCTTCCATAGTTGATAACCATATGGCAGGATGGTAGATCCTTAGAAGGAATATGGTTCAAAGGAAAGCAGCATGACATGAAGCTAAACTAGATGAGAAGATTGATGGATCACTTTCTGAAAGAATGAAGACATGACTCGTGGATGAAAGTGTTGGATGATCTGTGCCCTATGAAGAGATCCCAAAGATGAATACTCCTCAACAACGAAGAAATTCATGACATCGAAGGAAGGATTTCTTCATGAGAAAATCAATGTTCCACCATTGCTGCTGCAGGTCCATAATTAAGAGGGATCTTGGTAATAAGTTTCTTACTTGGAAGAAACTTGGTAATTCCTAAGCCAAGAGGGATCTTAGGTACATTCATTTTATAGGAATGAGTACACCCCCTTGTGGAATATTTCCTTTCTATTTGAGAGGAAGAGATAGACACATCATTCTGGTATTCACCTGGGAAGACAGAATGGAGGACTGGGTAATCATCTGGCATCCAATACTCTATGATGATGTATTAGGGAATCCAAGATAAGAGTAGTCCTAGTAGTCCTAGAGGGCCGATATTATTTGAGGACTAGGAATCCAAGATAAGAATAGTCCTAGTGGACATACCCTGAGTGAACCCAGGTGGGGTAAGATCCAAGATGTAGGTGTCAATTAATCATTGGTATCGCTAGCATTGGAGCTCAAAGATCTCATGGAGAGATGGAGTTGTTAGTCAAGGCCTTTCACTACAACAATGTTGGTTGATATGATGCTATACATATGGGATTACCAATCTGATTCTTCTTATGAGATTCTTCAGAGAGAGAGTGACCATGTACCATTATGAAAAGTGTAACTAGGTTCAGTCTTCATAATGAATTGTCATTATGAATTTATGTACTGAAGAGACAAATATAATAAAATGTATTTTGTGATGCTTGTCTCATGGGTTTCATGAGCAAGGAGTTTTTATTATAGGTCAAAGATAATTTCTTGGCGTCTTTAGGATTTTTCATTTTGTCATAAATATAATTTAGAGTCACATATACGAAGTGATGTTACACTTGTAAAGAGGAAAATTATTGATGTAAAGATATGCTCCAAACCCTTGTCACTATGCTCCAAGAAGTCGACTAAATATATATGTTGAAGATACTCCTTGACAAGTCGGTTCACCTTCAGTCATTCATGCGGCCTAGAGATGGGAGACAACCTCTATAAATAAGAGGACTACAACCTCATAACCACACCAATAGTTTGGATCAGTTCTACAATTAAGTGAGAGCTAAGGACTGTGATTTGGTGTGAGGAAGGTGGTTATCCAACGAAATAAAGGAGGCTATGTCTTGGGTCCAATCCTCATAGTCAAGGTCTGCAACTGAGGTCCAAAGCAGTAGTGCGTAAGGATAAAATTATACAATGAAAAAAAGGGTTTCTATACTGTGTGGAAGCAAGTGAATTGATAGAAAAACAAGGAAGGTTGTAAGGAGTGCTAAGACGATTGAGGTCAATGTGGAGGAGAGGCAGTGCTAGCTTCTGTCATTGATCTCACTCTCTCGCATGGATTCAGTGAAATATGCAGAATAAAGGAGAAGGAATCGCAACAAGGAAAGAAGTCTAGGACTAGGGCAACAAGGATACAAGAAGGTAGGCTGAGGAGAAGTCTCTAGGAGGTCGAGGCTAGTTCAAGGAAGTGCAGAAAGGGAGCTCATTGTGTAAGGCTAGGAACCAAGCTTTCCTAATATTGGTGCAGTGTAGTGCAGAAGAAGAAGATCAACATAAGGAGCCTAGAAGAGCAAGTGACAAGGGCCTTGGAGGCATACTAGTGTCAAGGGTTTGTGTCATGGTCGTGGTACTTGTTAATCAAAGATCTATAAGAAGAATTATTATCAGGTTCTCCTCTCCAAGAGGGAGAGGTTTTAGCCTTGGCTTGAAAGCCTAAATATTTGTGTCTCTTGTGCATTTGATAATTAACTTGAGGAAGAATGTAATAATTTAAAAAAGATAAGATATAAGTGAAATAAGAATAATGAAATCACAAGTAATTATAATCAAAGATAAATTTTAATAAAATCCCTAGTTTCTCAACACCCATCTCTTTGCCAAATTTCTAAACCAAGGAAATAATGCAAGCACCCCATGTCCTTCATCTCAAATTCTCTTGCAATATCCTCTTTTCAAGATTTGATCAAATTCTCATCACATGTCAGAATTAAATCATTGACATATAATACGATAATCAATAATTTACCTTCAACCATAATAAGGTAAAGGTTTGCATCTGCTTCACTTTTTGTGAAGCCCAACTCGGTGAAATACTTGTCAATCCTAGTGTACTAGGCACATGGTGCTTGTTTCATTCCATACAATGCTCGCTTGAGTCTGCACACATGCGATTCTCTGTCAAAGATCTCTAATCATTATGGCTTCTCTATGTACACCACTTCCTCAATCAATCCATTGAGGAAGGTTGTATTTACATCCATATGATGTATCTTCCACCCCATTTGCTCTGAAAGTGCTAGAATATATCCGATTGAAGAGTACCTTACTACTAGAGAAAAGGTATCCTCATAACATATTCCCTCCACCTAAGAGAACCACTTGGCCACAAATTTGGCCTTATGTTTCTCCACACTCCCATCTGCTACTTGCTTCACCTTGTAGATCCACTTGGATCCTACAACTCACTTTTCCTCTGGTCTCGGGACAACTTCCCATGCACTTTTCTTGATAATGGAGTCATACTCCTCTACCATGTCATCAAACCATACTGGTTGTTGCATTTCTTCCTCAAATGAGAATGGCTCAGTCTCTACACTCTCACTCATTAGAGCCATGTAGCTAGTGTACCGATCTGGGGACCTTCTCTACCTGCGTTATGATGTGGGTGCTCCCACATTCTCTCCAGAATCATGAATCAACATGTTAGCCTCTCTGGTGTACTTCCTTCCATCTCTAGATATCTCTACATGAGTGGGTGCTTCCACTCTCTGCTCCTCTTCTTGTGGTTGCTCCACATATTGAGGTTCTTCTTTTAGAGCTAAAATATCCTCATCTGCATGCATCTGAAGCTCCCTCTCAAGGGAAATTTGCATGGCCTTTCCTTCATTTAATTTCACATCTCTATGAACCACTGTCATCCTGTGAGATAGCAGGTACACCAGATAGTTGTGAGGTGTATCAGTGTACCCCACAAATATTCCCAAATTAGCTGTTGGTTCTAGCTTTTTCCATGCATCCTTGGTAACATGACAGTAAAACAGATGAAACAAAAATTCTAAAGTGTGCCAAATATGGATTCTTACCAAAAAGGGCTTCCTCAAGTGTACTCATCCTGAGGATCTGATGAGGACTCTAGTTCTGCACATACACAATTGTGTTGCATGCTTCTGCCCACAAGTGCAATGGTAGGCCTTGATCATGTAACACCGCCTGTGCAGCTCCCACAATGCTTCTGTTCTTTCTTTTTGCAACCCCATTCTATTGTGGGTTATGAGGTGCTATCAACTTCATCAAATGAATTCTGTTGCACATAAGTTATTGAATTCATTCGACACATATTCTCCACTGTTGTTGCTCTTGAGAGCCTTCACTTTCTTGCCTGTGTATTTTTCAACTAGTGCTTTGAACTCACAAAATTTTGAGAACGTCTGGCCTTTATTTTGCATGAATAATATCCAACACTTGCATGAAAAATAATCTACAAAAATCACATAATACCTATGCTTGGCCATGGAGGCTTTCGAGAACAGTCCACACACATCTGAGTGAACTATTTCAAGGATCGCTTTTGCTCGACTGTTCTTGTCATGAAAGGTGGCCTTAATGTACTTCCCCAATGTACACCCTTTACATGTATCACGTTTCTCAAGTGCACCCTTGGGAAGTCCTGTAGAAATTTTTCGCATGATCTTCAAAGCTCCGTGGTGTAGATGGCCCATTATTCTATGACATAACTCACTAATGTCTCGGTTTTCCACCTTCTCTGATTTTGTGCTCAAGGTAGCACAATATTCTACATCCAATTTTTAGAGGTTATTTACTCGAACCCCAATCTTCTTCACCCGTCTCACGGCTATGTAATGAAGGAACACATTTCCTTTGCTAAATATCACATCATAGCCACAACCTTTCAGCATAGGAACTGAAACTAATTTCTTCTTCAAACGAGGAACATATATGACATATTTTATTGTGAGAGGAGAATTAGAATCCCTTTGAAAGGTAACAATACCGATGTTGGTCATGCTATACTTCCTATTATCTCCCATCTTGATGTGCATCTAGAGGTCCTCCTCTAAGTTGCTAAAGAAATTTTTGTTGCCAGTCATATGGAATGAGGCTCCATTATCCAAGTACCACATAGAACCCATCATCGATGACACCATGCATGTGATGAGGGTGAAATCAAACTCAAATTGTGAAGCAGAGATTCAATTTCTCTTGTTTACCCTCTTGTATGAACACTTCGTGGCATAGTGTCCCAACTCATGACAGTGAAAAAATTTAAACTTTGAAAAGTCCTTCTTTCCCGCCTGACCAAAATCTGATTTGGAATGGGATGAATTCCCTTTCCATTTCTTTGCCTTTCCAACCAAGGCACTCTTATCCTCATCTTCAATATTTGATGAGGATCCATCTCTGGTTTTTAGCTAAATCTCTTCTTGCACCAAGGCAGACCATAATTTCTCCCACTCTGGTAGCTTCTCCCTCCCAGTTACTGAATCCTGAGAGTTGTGCCAGCTCTTGGAAAGGCCTAAAAGTGCTAGTCTCACCAGATCATCCTCGAAAACTATAACACAAACACTTCCAAGATCATCCCAACATTGGGTGAACTTGGTCAAGTAATTTTGTAATGTGTCACCCTTCTCCATCTTGATTTTTCAGAGCTTGTCCTTCAGTTCCAACTTCCCGTGGTTGCTGTTGTTTTGAAACAAAACTGTTAAGGACTTCCACATAGCATATGGAGTTTCCTTTCTAGGGAGGTTCAAGAAAATATGATCTCAAACACCTTCTAATAAAATCCTTCTTTCCTTTGCTACATTATTCTTCCAGGCCTCTAGACCTTGAGCATCTGCTAGTGCAGGCTTAGGAATATCATTGTATATGAACTCCTTTAGCAAGTTGTCTTCCAACACTGCTTCCATATTTTCCTTCCAAGCTATATAATTCGAACTACCCTCAAGGGCATATTCGAGTCTCAATCCAGAGAAAGACATCCTGATCATGTTGCTAGTTCTGAAGAGTAGATCAACAAATTCGATTCACCTGCACATAAAAAATCATATTATTCTCTTCTATAGTGATTCATTCTTTGATACCATGTAGAAAATCCATGTAGATTCAAATTGATAATATTATTATGATAAAATGATATACTTGAATCTACTCTACAAATTGCAGAAACCAATTACGATTGAGAAATCACAAAACATGAAAGAGAAATAATTCCAATCACAATACACAAAGATTTCTTGGGGAAAGCCTCAACTAGAAACACTGCTATCTGTATATTGCATAAGTAAGAAAATATGGGAAGATTACAATGCTTTTCTCCAACCAAAGTAACCTCTGCACTATCTCTATTTGTCTCACTAATTCCTAGACAAACCTAGTTAAATACTTAACCAATTTTCTGCCCTCCAAGATCCCTATTTCCTTGTGTTGTTTCCTTTGGTAATGAGGCCCTATTAATTAGGGAAATTCCAAATCCATATTGCGCAATCCAATAGGGGCCTTCCTTTGAATACATGCACCACCTGTACAATTTGGATGATTATACAACTGATAGTACACTGCCCTTGAATTCCAATATCAATTGGGTCTTTCTCAGAAATGACATACATGAGTTATTTATGAGTGAATAATAAGTTATCTGATTGATCACTAGATGTGGTTCAAGTCCAAGTTCCACTCTTTGACCTCTCACTAGTTCCTCCATCAATTAGAACTAGCTAAACTGATTTTTAACTCAGATAAATTGAGTTAATAAAGTACAACTCAAAATAAACTCAGCCAGGGATCCTACTTTGTAGGAGACACTCTACATGAATCAAATTAGACCTTCAAATCGAATTAACTGAACCAACTAAGTCATACTAACTCATTTAACTCGTAAAAGCTCTCTTGTGATGTGGAATTACAATTTATTCTAATTTAATTCAAGAGAAAATTAAATCAGAATATTTTCTTATTTCCATTTTCAACAACTACATCCACACGTGTGAGCGAAATTAACCTTCCAAGGATTCTCAACATCTTCGCTTGCTATAATTTCTTGTCTAGGGATAGTGGGTTGTTGGAATCACAATTGTCGTTAGACCAAAACCGACAGGCTTTAGTCTTCACTACAATTTCCAGAGTTAGGATCCACGAGAGGTGGTTAGCCATGTCACAAAACACACGGGGAGCGTTGAACCCAATGTCCAACAATATCCCCCCCAACACGATTCGGGTGAGTTTCAAACTTGAGACCTGTCACTCTGATACCAATTGTTGGAATCATGATTGTTGTTAGACCAAAACCAACAAGATTTAGTGTCTGCTACAATCACCAGAGTTAGGATCCACGAGAGGAGGTTATTCCATGTCGCGAAACACACTAGGAGCATTGAACCCAATGTTCAACATATGTGACCTATTAGGCCCTTTTTCCTAAAAATTTGATCATCTTCTAGCAGATAGAGAATTTTGACTTTGAACAACAAACACTAACTTTCCTTCTTTGCACATGTGAGAGAGAATTAGCCCGAAAACAATCATTTTTTTGTCCTTCCCCTTCTTTGGTAGCCTTCTTGTGCTTCTCCTTCGCTTGGATGAGTGAGAAGGGAATATTTCCAAAGAAGGTCAAGTTCCCCCCTTTATATAGGCTTGTCAAGGTGGACATGGCTCCTCAAAATAGGCTGACTTCTTAGTTGCTAGGCTGACTTGTTCTTGAAGGGTATTTTGACACTTTTACAAAAATAATTTTCTTTACAAGTTACAATGTGCTCGATGGGGTCTTCAACTTATGACAATGAATCCTTTAACTTCTTGACCTAGGACAAACCCTAGAATCACTCAATGGGTGCTTGAACTCTAAAAATAAACACCTTGAGCATGAAGAACATTCTTGATTAATAATTTTTCTTTCATTTTAAAAAATACAAGAATCAAAAGTAAATTTCATATTTATGAAGACCTAACCTAGTAACACATCTTTCAACATTCGGGAGGCCCACCTTTAAACATACGATCATAAAAAATGGGTGAGGGACCACATGGATGGATCAGATGGCGGAGACAATGGCACATTGAGCTATTTGGTGGCTGCAAGGGGTTTCTAGCTACCAGCTAGAACCATCTAGGAAAAAAAAATCTCCTATGATAGCACCCACAGAAGGTGGGTAACATGTCTCTCAAAAAATAAATAATATTTTTCTTAGCTTTGACCTCACCTTTCTTGCACTTGGACTTGACAGTAGCAAAAACATTCCCGAGAGGCCTAGGTACCTTTCCTTCAACGTATTCCAAAACATCATTCTCATCCAAAGTTACATCTAACCTTGTCTCAAAACAACATAGTTAGATGAGTCCTCCAAACGACATAGTTAGATGAGTCATTCAACTTCTCTTCAATCTTAAAGTATGAAGTAGAAAACATCTTGATCAAATCAAATGAACTTCTCCCAAATGAGATTCCTTTAAAGGGGTGATTTCTCTTGTCTCCTAGGCCTTGTCTCCACCTTAGCTCTAATACTATGTTATTTTTTGAATGTTATATGTTTTTCAATCACTTATTACAATTCTTCTTCCAGTCGCAATAAATTATCCAATATATTTACAATCACCCAATGATAGTAAGAAATTGTAGATAGAGCAGAAAACCATATGAACAATAGAAGACAACAAAGAGTAATAGAGACACAAATATTTGGTCAAAGACCAGGGAAAAACCCCACAAGGGGGAAAACCCTTTCCCAATTCTTTTTTTATTAGATTATCATCAAATGTTCAATGGAGAGATACATAGTCCAATTATATTGACAACAATTCAAAGGTCAAAGCCTTGACCAACCAAATCAACCAACTAATATCCATGGAAATATGAGCAAGAAAGTCAAATCTGGTCAAAATTCAACTCTACAATTTTATGTCAAAGTAAAAAATAGTCAACGCATCCCTAACCAGTCCTAGGTTAATGGTAAATCAACCTCAAAAGGTTCGGTCGACTAGTCAAAGAATGCGACATCTTCTGCTTGGTCAAACCTAGTCAAAACAACCCTTAAATTTTATCCACAAATTCGGTTAAAGTCCAAAATTCAACCAAACGAAGTCAAATCCCCTCAAGTCAACACAAGTCAAACAACCCAAAATAGAAGTCAAATTTAGTCAACATAAAAAGTCTTCTCTCTCCTTCGCACGAGTGAACTCATAATCTATAATTTAAAACCAAATAAAACCATATGAAGAAGGATGCATGTGTGATGTGATGCCTCTAAGTGATGTCACATTAGGTGTATTTATATGTGGTTGAGGTGGATGAATTGTTGAAATTATGATGGTATATGTTGTAACAATCACTTATTACAAAAATTATTCATGTTGCAATATTAGTTAAGCAATTGTAGATAGAGGATAAACCATATGCACAATATAATACAACCAAGAATACAATGAGACAATGAATTTAGGTCCAATGACTAGGGAAAAACCCATAAGGGAAAAAACAATCATATTATTCTTCTATTAGATATAAATAGTTCAACAGAGATACAAAGTACAATGAGAGATCAAGAGAATGAGAATTTACCCAAATCTGAGCAAGCTACAGCATGAAGATCACTGGTAGTAGCAACTGAAGAAAACACATAATCAATCTTGGCACATCAAGTTCTTCTCTTACCCTCCATGTCTCTCTCTTTCACAATCTCCTTCAAGTATCTCCAACTCTCTCTCAAATTCGAATTCAAAATGCACAAGTGATGTGAGATAATATGAGACACACACACACACACACATATAGGAGGAAGAATGAATTATTGACATAAAGGAGGAGCAATACACGTGCCTTGAGGAGTTACATTTTCCATTTAGGGAAGAGTAACTCATGCCATTAAAGAGATACAATTTTAATTACATTATGGAGAGGAAACACATACCTTAGATGAGAGGGTGAGAAGAATATTTTGTGACATGCTTTTAATGAGTGTGTAAGAGAAATCTTGTGTGCTATGCCTTGTAAGATGAATCTTGTATGACATGCGT
This sequence comes from Pinus albicaulis, assembly GCA_034641835.2. NCBI lineage: Eukaryota > Viridiplantae > Streptophyta > Pinopsida > Pinales > Pinaceae > Pinus > Pinus albicaulis. The sequence continues at coordinate 291,345,094 of CM076577.1, read as the reverse complement.
AAGAAGAATATTTTATGACAAGACTTTTAATGGGAGTAAGAGAGTATAAGTGCATTAATGATAGGGTAAAAGAACATTATTGAGAGCCAAGATTGAAAGACGTGAATTTATTTTTAATAATAATATAATAATAATAATAATAATAATAATGATAATATTGATTATTAAGTCGAAATTGAACTATTAGGATTGATTGATGATCGGAAGGGATGTTCCATCAACAATACTTGATTACCAATTGATGCAAGGTGATTTACTATTTTTGGAAAGCCATACTTGAGGCTTTCTATTTTTAGAATTTCTATTTTTAGAAATTCATCCCTGAGCTGTCGATTTTCAACACAAATTTCCTCTTCCAAATCGATTTGTATTTTTTGTGTTGTCATGGTTCCATATTAAAAATAATATTTTTCCATGTGCAAATTAAATTCTTCCAAAGGCTAGTAGGGTCTCCTTAGGGTGAGAAAGGTTTCTCCAAGGAGGGAATTCTCCCTCAGCTGCCAAATTTCAACACTAATGGGAAATGATATATTGATCCACATTAATCACCAACCACAATAGTCTTGTAGGCCTAGAATAAGCGACAAAAAAATAGACATTACAAGTGGATGGGGTTTCTACAACAGTTTCAATTAGTGATAAAGTATAAGAAGGGCAACAAAAATAAATTGGCAAACAAGCATTCAAGGCCACCCACATAAAATATCATAGCTTTGTGAACTATTATTCAATGCATGAAGAGAGGCATATATAGAGAATGAGGGCTTCAAGGAGTTGTTTCAGCAATTGCAATGCCATAGTCATGTGTGCAATGGTGACAACACAATCGGCTACAATTTCTAGAATGGGTTACTCTATAGATTAAATAAGTTATGTATTCCTAAAGGTGAGCCATTGTAGTTGATTAGAGAGGCTCACACCTCCAAGGTTGTAGGGCATTTTGGTGTAGGTAAAACAATGGCCAACTTGCATAGGTATGTATTGGCCCAAGATGTAACAAGAGGTAGCAAGGTTCATAAGAGGATTCATGATTTGTTGTACCAACAAGAATAGTAACACGAAATAGTGTCTATACCATCCTTTTCCTGTACCCATTCATCCTTGGAAAAGAATTTCCATGAAATTTATGGGAGGTTTACTGACAACCATGAAGGGATATAATGTTAATTTTTGTTAAAATGTTCTTTGCTTAGGACAATTACTTCAATTATCCACATGAGCCCAAGTTCAATTTCATTTATTTCATTAACAATAACATAATCCATTATCAGTGAAAATTCAATATCTCGAATCTTACTGTAGCGACTGATATTATTTCTTCTATTTGTTAAATTGATTAACCAAATCATTTGCAGTTTTCTATGACAAACATTGAAACATATACATTGCAGTGTTCGTGAATTAAATACTCTAGAAAGTAAATGCAAGGAAAAATACTAGCACATATATAACCACGATGACAGTTATTTTTGGAAAATTGTCCCCGGAAAACCTGTGTGGGAAAAATGGCACAAAAAATGAGGGTTTCTTTATTATTCTTCAGCAATAATTCATGTACAAGATATCAGATAGAAAAATAGAAGGAAATACATTGAGAGAAATTTTACTAATCAATTTCTCACACTCCAAAGCGTTTTTATGACCCTAGAAAGGACCTTTTGCCCTTACGTTGGCCTCATTGTGTCACCCTCTGCGCAGTGCCTGCATCATTGCCTTTGTGATGGTGATTTGTGTCCCTCCTCTGTGCTGCCCCTTCCAGAATTCTCCTATACTCTCGGACTAGTGCTTCTCCCTCTCTCTCCCACCTGCAACTCACCCTCTGATTCATTTTCCTCGTGCCAAACTTCAACCACTAAGAAAATAAATCTTCTTGGGAAATTGAGGTTCTGCACTAGTGTATTATACAAGTTCCCATCAAGTTATTTCTTATAATATCTTGTTGAGATACCAAAAGCCAAGAATAAAACATAATCAATGGCTAAGATTAGCTTGGACTTGATCTTCGTCTTCATCTAGAATATTCTCACCATGTTTAATTAATACAATTTAATTAATCAAATTTTCTAAGTTTAGACTTAGGAATACATTAAAAATGATTAATTATTTTAATTAAATCATCTCTATGTGGAATTTTCCCAAACGATTTCTAGGTCTTGGAGAATACATGTGTCTTAGCCTCTCTGCAAAATCGTGAGGCTAGAGCACATATGATGCTACAAAAATCAACACTCCCTCTTAGTGAGGAATGTGCTCAAGTGTTGCAACCCATTGAAGCATCACTCTGATCTTGTAGCACCTCTTGTTGCATTGCTGATGTCTGGCCTTACTTCCCACCAACTACTGCGTAGCTCTGATTTTGTGTTGCATCTATGCTGCTGCTGACCCTGCATATTGCTGCCAACTACTGCATCTGCACTACAACTCCCTCTCATTTGATACTACTGCAAATGAGAATCCATTTGTTTCTACTACTGAATCAAGTTCTCTGCCATACCCATATGTTCCATGAACTGGATGAACTTAGCTCTACCTATAGCTTTCATGAGCACATCTCCTACCCGATCTCCTGTGGGAACATACTGCAGCTGTATTGCCCCACGTTGAACATAGTCTTTGATAAAGTGAAATATGATATCAATGTGTTTTGACATATCATGAAATACAAGATTCTGAAAGATTTTGATACAACTCTGATTACCGAAGTAAACATTGGTCACACCCATCCTCTTCCTAAACATACCCACAAGTAAATTTATAAGCCATATCACTTCGTATGTAGTTGTGATAGCTGCCATATATTCAAATTTTACTGGGCTCAGAGCTATTGAATTCTGATTCCTGCTGCACCAAGAGATCATCCCTGATCCAACGTTGAAGTAGTACCCGAAGGTACTTTTTCGGTCTACTGAAAAACCTTCCAAATCTACATCTATGAATCCTCTCAATCTGACATCATCTCCTTGGGTGTATTTCAAACCATATCTAATTGTTCCATGCACATATCTAATAATGTTCCTAGTTTTTGCCTAATGTTACACAACAATTTGTCACCGTCCCTGCAATTCCCCGTCCCGCACATTGGAGGGCTTATTCCGTGACTTGTGAGCAGTGACATGACCTGAAACCACTTTCATGGCATCCCCCTGGACAAGGGCATTCATTCCCTTGAAGACAATTCCTTGTGTAAAGCCCTAAAAATAGCCTTTTTTGCCTTGGTGCGACTAGTCAGTTCAGCCCTCGCGCCAATGGGGGAAATCCTCCAAAGAGGGCGCGCCAGCTGGCGCACTGTCTCAGTGTTGTACCCGCGCAAGGATTATTAAGGAGTGTTATTTAAAAATAAATGGCGGAAGGTTGACTCCAACCAATTCCTGAACTGGTCTCTAAATTGAGTTGGGAGGTTTGGCTCCAGATCTCCATGTAGAGGAAGTGGTTTTCCACCTCTCATGGAAGCTTCCTTGAGGATAGGGCCAATCCCATGATTGTAGGGATCCCAACTCCCCTTCCACCATCTATACAAGCTTTCCATTTTCCTTTGCAAGCTAGTCTCCAAGAGCCTTCATAGCCTAAAGAATGCTGCAAGAGCCTTGATAGTCCTCATAGAGGAAAATCAGTAGCAAGGAGATTATTTTCAAGACAACCGAAGAGAGAGGCTTGTCCCATTCCCGACGAGCTTTACCGAGAAGTATTCCGCTGTCAACCCGCTGAAGGAAGATTCAGCGTCAGAGCTAGGTTGTATCTTTCTTTGTATTAATTAATGATAAGCGACTTTGGTTATGGTTCCACTCATATTGTTCATTGTGATTATGAGTTGTATCTTCTCTGACTGATACATAATTGCATATATTGGGTTTACGCTTGTGTGTTCGTTGTGTTTCTTGTGTGTGCAGGTGTTCTATCGCGACAAGTGGGAGAATTATGATTTGCCAAAGCAAGGAAACGAGAGCGCTATCTTCTCTACGAACAACAACATTGGACTTAAGGTAGTCCTTCTTCGCAATTAGGTCTATTGCAATTAGGAACTTGCACCTTAGCGTGATACGATTGTTGCTAGACCCGATCTGGGCTAGTAGGGATCGCCTCTGTCCGCAGAGGGGATTTACCTCTCCAAAAAATTGGCGACTCCATTGGGGACACGTTGATTTGGGGTATTGTCTTGTCTTTTCGGTCTATTCTTGACTTTTCTTGCTGTTCAGATCTTTTGGCTGGCTATTTTCATGTGTTTGGCTTTTGTTTAGCTTCACCATCACTAGTCTGTTTCTTGGATTGCTCTTTTTTATTTTTGCTTAGTAAACTCGACTGGCACGCTTATTAGCCTGACAGTCGCGCCAATTGGCGCATGTTGCCAGTGTATTACCCGCACCAATCTTGTTCTGGTGCTAGATTCAGCCTGACAGTCGCGCCAATTCTGTAAGGTGCTAGGGTTTGCTATGTTTTGAGCTTTCTGAGCTTGATCTGTGATTTTGGTTCCATTTTTACGACTGCTTGAGTGTTCTGGAGCCTTGTTTGACTGACTGTGGCCTTCATCCTTTGGTTTTTTTCTCTCTTCTATCGATTTCACATTCTATCCCTAGGGCATCTAGGTGCTATAGTGTGTCGAGCCTCCCGTGGGAGTTTTTGGTTTCTATCTGTTCAGTCAACTTTGTGATTGCTTCTCTGAATTCGTTTGGTGGTTGTCTATCATTTTGTTGCGTTGTTTGAGTGATTGGTTTCTTCCTCATTCGAATTCCGCGTTGTCTCTTTTTGGGCCTAGATTACATGGTTCATTTGAGTCTTTGGGATTCTCTTGGTTTTGAGGGATTGTTTTGTCGATTTGAGCTCTAATTGTGTGTTTGCATTGAGTGAAATTTGCTTGCTTTTACTCTTTTGCTTTCGCTTCTCAAATTGTTCATTTCATTAGTTTAGTGCACTATGCTCTCAAACACTGAAAATACAAAAAATTTCTTTTTCTCTTGATTAGTTAATGCAAATTGAATCTTTTTTGTGTTATTAGTGATTTATAACTCTGAAAGAAAAGCTTTTTAGTTTCCATTAGCTGCATTAGAGGCGTCACTGGTTGTTGTCTGGTCATTTTGTTATTGTGTGAAAAGCTTTTAACTCTCTCATAATTAGCTTTCATCGAATGAAATGATATACCATGGCATGTAGTGTGCATTTAGGAGATTTTGAGACATTACACTCGCTAGGGCCTGAAAATTGAAACATAATTGAAGATTAACATTAAAATTTATTCAATTTACACTAAGGAAGCATTGAAACATTAACGAAATATTTAGAGGTCTAGGCTAGAGATGTGTTCCGGCATCATTAAACTTGGTAGCTGTCATTCGCCTCTTGGCTTTAGATAGCACTAGTATGGACTTGTGCTCCTTGTACTGTCGCATGTATAAAGGGATACCCCACTAGGTTTCTATCCTTTATCCATAGGAAGCCGTCTGTTGCCCTATACCCATGATACAGGACACAACATTCGGGGGAGATTGCTTGCATGTACGTTAAGTTCTTGGTTGATTTCTCTTTCATTTTGAAACGAGGTGTATATTGCGGAGTTCACGATTATTTGGTACACCTTTGCTAGAATTCTGACCAAAAATTTTGATCTTTATGCGACTCTTTAAAATTTTAAAAATATCACCAAGCGCTTGTCCTTTCACGCTTGCTTTAAAAGCCCAAGAAAGATAGAGTCACCTTTCATCCACAAACTCTTAAAACATGAAACGGTGAAGTTTCTAAGTTTCAATGTGGTAAAATAAATCACCTACGATCACACGCCCTGTTAGAATTTTCTTGTTGGTTGTTTGATTGTGTGCCTTGGTTTTTAGCCCGTGTGTGGTTTTGAGTTGTTGATGGCAACTTTTACGGAGTTCACCAACGAGGTGTCGATGGGAATCCTGGTCCTTTTCCTCCTTTTGGAAATGTTGGTGCTCCTTATATGGAAACGTTGTCCCTTCCTGGGTTAACTGTTGAGTTTCCTATTTGGTTGTTTTCAACCTCTGTGGTCCTGAATGTCTTGGCTACTATTCAATCAGTTCCTCCACCTAAACAACATCATGTTGATTCCAAGGTGGACCTCTCCCCATATTTTCCTGTTTCTGTGTCCTCCTCTTCTACTTCGCCTAGTGAAAGTCTGGATTCGAGTAACCAGGTGGCTAAGAAGAAGAATAAGAATACAAGAAAGAAGAAGGAGTTAGATAAAGGAGAGGCTAGCTCTGCAACTATTGCGCCTAAGAAACCTTCCATTGATAAACCTTCCAACCGTTCGCGGAAAGTCAAGTTCCCTTGCATGTTGTGCACAGGAGACCATCTTCTTCGAGATTTCCCTGGCATTCCCAAGGTGCTCGAAGCATGTTCCAACGGTTGTCCATCGTTGCCTTTGGCTTCCAGGAGTCAAGTTGGGGGCACGTCTTCAGCTGCTGTTGGTAAGGATCCTAAGAAGCAGGGTAAGATTACCAATCCCTGTAAGTTGTGTGAAGGGCACCATGCCATTCACCTTTGTCCGTATATGGATGAAGCCAAGCGAGTTTTGGACAACTCAGTTGTTTCTACACCATGCCTCCCGGTTGGTTATAAGCAGCTTTCTTTGAGTCCTCCACCAGCTGATCCTACAATTGGCCAATAGTCATCCTTGGTCGATCCCGCTCCTTCGGAAATTCAAATTCAGGAATCCATCTCCGACCAACCATTGGTCGTGGGATCGGTTGAACTGGCCCCGTCTATGGTGCACTAGGTCTTTTCCGTTGAGAGTGGACCTCACACCCCTCAGGTTCTTCTTGTTTCTTCAGATTCCTCGGACTTGGAGAAAGATTCTCCTATCTCTATATCTCAAGAAGCTTCTCCTCCGCCTCCCGTGATGGAGGTCTCGGAGGATACCCCTCCCACCTTCGAGATGGAGGTCGTGGAGGATGCTCCTTCTTCCATCACACCAGGGGAAGATCATCTCGGTTCGATGGTAGCCCCTCTGAGTAGTTTGGTCGCTTCCTTTGACTGGAATCGATTTGCAGGATACCGCCTTCCGTCTTATGTGCCTTTTGAGATAATGGTACAAACCTCTGGTCTGGTCATACCTAGCATTGTTATAGATGAAAGTGCGTATTTTAGTTATTTCTATCCTGCTTCTTGGCAAGCTTTCGATTTCACGCGCTTGTGCTGTTACGCGAGTACGATGGCATTTAACGGAAGAACTAGTCAACCGTTAGGGATCCTTCCAAGGTTACCTATTACTTTGGGAGAGTAAAACCGATCCCCATATGGATGTGATGGTTGTTCCGGAGCCCTTAGTTTCAATCTGATTTTGGGCGCAATTACACCTATGCCATGGGAGCACTTGTCTCCTCCCTTTTCGTGTGGTGTGTTTTCCACATGACGGACGGAATGTGACCATTGATCAGCTTTCATTATTTCGTCCTGATATGGCAGCTGGCCTGCCATCATCCCTTCATGGTTTTTATCCACCCGTTGTATCTACCCCACCACAGGTCAACTATGTGACTACCTACCCCATGCCTGTACCCAGTGATAGTGCCATTGTGCATCAGGTGCTGGGGGCATTGGGTCCTGACTTCCAGGATGTTTTCCTTCCATCGGGAGTGGAACTCTTGGAATCGATGACTTCTTGTTCATTATGATGAGGTTTGTCGGAGAAGCGAGGAGTTCATTTTCTTGTGTCAAGCTCCTTAAAAAATGAAACAAGTTGGTCGGAGCAGGGTTCTTTTCCTTGTGTCAAGCTCCTTAAAAACTGAAACAAGCTGGTCGGACCAGAGTTCGTTTTCTTGTATCAAGCTCCTTAAAAAATGAAACAAGGTTGTTGGAGCAAGGTTCATTTTCTTGTGTCAAGCTCGTTAAAAAATGAAAAAAGCTCTTATGAGGATAATTATTTTAATGTGTCAACCTCATTAAAACAATGAAACACTTTCCCGTTCAATTCGAGTCTTTGATAAGTTCTCGTAAAATCCCAGTCGATTATTTCTCTTGATCTCGTAACTTGAACCTTCACTCCATCTTCCTTTCATATGGACTGAAGCTTGGGGGGCATGTACCTCAAATTGAGTCACCATGCTGGGGGCATGCTTACTATTTCAAGCATAGTTTGTTTCTGTTTCAAGCTTGTGTAAAAATGAAGCTGGTTTCAAGCATAGTTTATATTTGTTTCAAGCTTGTGTAAAATGAAACCAACTTCAGCGGAGACTACGATTTCAAGCTTGTGTAAAAATGAAACCATTCCCATTTTACCTCTTGTGATTTCCATTTTATCAGCCTATTTTTGCCAGATGAGCCTTGGTTTTCTCACTCCATCGTCATTATCTGCTTGGCCGATCATTTTCCTTCACTAAGTTGTTTTACCTGTTCCTGAGGAACCGCTGTAGTGAGTGGTCTTGTTAGCCAACCTATTAACCTTTACTTTTTCTGAGCAGTTCCACCATAACCGGAACTAGTTACTTCCCTTTATACCACTCGTTCCTCCAGGAGGAGTCACCTTTCAGCTCTTTTCTGACTCTGAAAAATTGAAAAGAATGGTGAGTCACTTGTCATTTTGATCTCGTTAAAGTGGCTGTGAAACAACATCTACCCAGTATACGTTTACCCTTTTTTTGGGCTGGGATAGATTATTTACGAAAAAGGAATACCCTAGCCTATTGCGACTAGGAGGTTTTCTCAGACATAGTTTTCTACCTTTTCGGATATGAGGAACTATTTACGAAAAGGGACTATTGGAGTTTACTTTTCCGCTATCTTTTCAAACTCTCTAAACATGAAAAGACACTGAGTTCTTCCTTTGTCAGACTCGCTAAACCCTGATGACATCGGATTCAGTCGTAATGACAATATTCGAGTTTCTCCTTCCTAGGGCTCGTTAAATGTACTAGGATGGATTCGTCCGAAGGACGGATTTATATTACAAGCATATGCTATCCCCTTCAAGCTTGTCTTCAAAAATAATTGGGGTACTCACCAGCAATGGTGGGAAAAATGGAACCAGTATCATCGTCGTGTCGGCAGTATGTCGCTCTTGAACATGGCACTTGTCTGCATTCGTTTCGGGTTGGGGACATCTCACCTCATTATCCGTTTGCCTCCGTCGGTTTGTGTAATCCCTTTTGACCTCTCATCTGCTCTTTGCCTCATCATCGTGACCCCTGATCTTTTGATGTCAAATATTGCCAAATCCACTGTCGTGCCGCCGATATGTTCAAGAGAAGTTGACCTCTGCAAAGTTTCAACCTTCCTCTGATTCTCATCTGATCCTGATTCACAAACATTATTTTCCTCTGTCTCGCATCGATGATGTGGGAAACACTATGACCCACCTTCGATCAAGGTCACTTCCTGTCGACCTCGGCTCATTATCCGAGAAGCTGATCTAGAGACTCCCTTCTGGTACCTTGGAGCTTGCATGCCTCAATGGTAGGTTCTTCACGTTCGACGTGAGGTTTTCATCATTGGCCTCCGATCGAGTGATTCTACGGGTGTTCGACACCAGCTCACTGATTCACATGCCGTAGATTTTACCTATAGTGCCTTGAGGTCCATTGTCACTATTGGTGGTATCTCTCGCGTCTGTTAACAGCTTTCATCATTGACTGGTAATCAGACGATGTTCTTGCGTGTTCGACTTCAGCTTACTTACTCACATGCTTGAACTTGTACTTTGTTCGGGTCGAGATGGAGCGCAAGACCCTGGATTTTGTCTGTTAGAATCCAGGCTGCGATTATGTGGATTATTATGATTGGTTACATGACTCATTCATTGGATGGTTGCGACCATGCCTGAGTCTATTTATCGATCCTCATTGGATGGCTGCATCCATGCCTTGGATCTGGATTATTGTATACTCTGTTATGGATGGCTGCGCCCATACCACATATATCATGTATTTGAGATATCAGTTTTACTTCTCTACGCAGGTTTTCCGATGGCAGTGTTTTCAGTTGGACACATTCTCATAAAGCATTTCACCCCTCTCTTTTTTTCGGGCCTCATGCTTTAGGGGGCATCTGTTACACAGCAATTTGTCACCGTCCCTACAATTCCCCGTCCCACACATTGGAGGGCTTATTCCGTGACCTGTGAGAAGTGACATGACCTGAAACCACTTTCATGGCATCCCCCTGTACAAGGACATTCATTCTCCTGAAGACAATTCCTTGTGAAAACCCTAAAAATATCCTTTTTGTCCTTGGCGCAACTAGTCGGTTCAGAACTCGCACCAATGGGGGAAATCCTCCAAAGACAGTGCACCAGTTGGTGCATTTCCACAGTGTTATACCTGCGCCAGGCTTATTAAAGAGTGTTTTTTAAAAATAAATGGCAAAATATTGACTCCAACCAATTCCTGAACTGGTCTCTAAATTGATTTGGGAGGTTTGGCTCCGGAACTCCATGTAGAGGAAGTGGTTTTCTACCTCTCATGGAAGCTTCCTTGAGGATAGGGCCAATCCCATGATTATATGGATCCCAACTCCCCTTCCACCATCTATATAAGCTTTCCATTTTCCTTTGCAAGCTAGCCTTCAAGAGCCTTCATAGCCTAGAGAATGTTGCAAGAGCCTTGATAATCCTCATAGAGACAAATTAGTAGCAAGGAGATTATTGTCAAGACAACCGATGAGAGAGGCTTGTACCATTCCCGACGAACTTTACCTAGACATATTCCATTGTCGACCCACCAAAGGAAGATCCAGCGTTAGAGCGCAGGTTGTATCTTTATTTGTAATAATTAATGATAAGCAACTTTGGTTATGGTTCCACTCATATTGTTCATTGTGATCATGAGTTGTGTCTTCTCTGACTGATACATAATTGCATATATTGGGTTTTACGCTTGTGTGTTCGTCGTGTTTCTTGTATGTGCAGGTGTTTGATCGCAACAAGCGGGAGAATTGTGATCTGCCAGAGCAAGGAAACGAGAGTGCTATCTTCTCTATGAACAACAACGTTGGACTTAAGGTAGGCCTTCTTCGCAATTTGGTCTATTGCAATTAGGAACTTGCACCTTAGCGTGATACGATCGTTGCTAGACCCGATCTGGGCTAGTAGGGATCACCTCTGTCTGCAGAGGGGATTTACCTCTACAACACCAAATGTACCCTTTTCGGTTACACCATGAACTAACTAAGAGTTTTGATAGCGAAAAAAATGTCTGGCCTAGTGTTGACCAGATACATGAGCGACCCAATGTGTTGATTGTACATGGTGGGGTCTACTTCCTTATCTCATGATGCATCTATCTTCGTTTCTCCTATAGAGTGGTGATCATGGGCACCAAGATGGATGAAAAATCTTCATTTGGATATCTTCCTGTATTTGTGAGAATATATTCCTTTCCCGATGAAGATCATGACCCATTCTTCGCCATACTTCCAATCCTAGAAAATAATGCATCAACCCCATATCCTTCATGTCGAATTCTGCTTCAAGGTTCTTCTTCCAATCCTTTATGAGCCCAGATGACCCTATTAAAAACAAGTCATCTACATATAATACCAGTATGAGCGGCACATTCTCCACCATTAGATAGTAGAGATTGGGATCAACATCACTCTTGATGAATCCCAATTGCTACAAGTAACTATCAATTCGACCATACCATGCTCTGGGTGCTTGCTTGAGCCCGTATAGGGCTTTCTTTAACCTGCATACATGGTATTTCCTCTCCGGAGTCTAAGAAGCCTTCTTATTGTTCTATATACATTTTATTCTATCCTTTGTTCAAATGTTGTCTTGACATCTATCTGGTGAATCTCCATCCTCTGGGCGCTCTAGGGATATAGAGAATGCGATAGAGGTATATCTAGTGGTAGGCGAAAGGTCTCCTCATAGTCTATCCCTTATTTTTGTGCATTCCCCTTCGCCATGAACCTAGCCTTATACTTCTCTACACTGCCATCTACAACGTACTTGATCTTGTAGATCCACCTTGAACCTACAACTGATTTATCCTCTAGTTTAGGTACTACCTCTTAGACATCATTAGTCATGATAGAACTATATTCTTCTACCATGGCATCCACCCACAGCTGGTGTTATACGACTTCCTGAAAATTGGAGGGTTCTTCAACCAAAGCTACCAAGGCTTGGTATCTATCAGGTTTTCTACGCTGCCTTTTGTCGGTTCTAAGAGCTCCAACAAACTCATATGCATCCCTTATGTTCTAACGTAATTCCCTACTAGTTATACCATTGGTGGTGGGATGCTCAATAAAATCCTCCTCCTGTTCATACTACTGAGAACTACCTGGATCTCCTACTCCCGAGGAAATACTGGTACTGGTCACTGTACTTGATCCGTGTGATTGTCCTCCTGCTTGTCCTTCCTGCTGTCCCTGCTACTGTTGGACTAATGGAACATCTTCTAACTAATCACTTGTAGGCATCTCTCGAGATCTTATGAAAGCCATATCTTCCATGAAATTTTCATCTCGCCTTACTACAATATTCCTGCTGCTAGGAATGTAGATATTATATGCCTTTGAGGTCTCTCTATACTCGACGAGGTACCCCTTGTCTGTAGTTTGATCCAAATTACTATGTTTCTTGTCTAGAATGTGGCAATAATCCACACTCTCGAATATCCTTAGATGACTTACTTCTAGCTTCTTCCCCGTGAAGACCCCTTCTGGCATTTTCTTCCCCAATGCTCTATGATGAGTTCTATTTTGATTGTACACCGCTGTGTTGCATGCATCTGCCCATAGAAATCTAAGCAAGTCTTGGTCATATAACATAGCATTTTCTACCTCGAATATTGTTTTGTTCTTCTGCTCCGTTACTCCATTATGTTGTGGATTATATGGAGATGTGCACTCTCTTTTTATTCCCTCCCTTGTGCAAAAATCTATGAAGTGTTTATCTGTATATTATCCACCCTTAACTAAACACAATACCTTAATATTTTTACCTTTCATGTTCTCTACGAGAGCTTTCAAATCTTTGAACTGATCAAAAAACTCATCCTTGGTCTTTAAGAAATAGATCTAGGTTTTCCTGGAGTGATCATCAATAAAGGTGATGAAATAATCGCCGCCGCTAAGAGCTCTGGTGGACATTGGGCCACAAATATATGAGTCTATCAACCCCAACACGCCATTTTCTTTGCTATCACTTCTGAGAAATGTTTCCTTTGCGTACTTCCCTATTACACATCCTCTGCATACGTCATCATGCTCGGTGCTGAGCATTGGAACTCCTGTCACAGTCTCCCTGAGCATCCTAAGTGCTCCATGGTGTAAGTTTCCCATCCTCCTATGCCATAGATTGTTCAACTCCTTCCCACTGCTATTGTCTCACCTTATTCCATTTGGGATGTTTGACATACACCTTCTTTCCCACAGAGTATACATCATACCCTTTGTCCTGTAATTGGGAGACTGAAATCAGGTTCATAACCAATCCTGGCACATGCAGTAAATTAGTTCTGCTAATGTTGGTTATTGCTTCCGTTTGAAATTCTATGGTGCCTCTCCCTAATGCAGTACATTTAGTTATGTTGACTATAGTGATATGGAAGTCCATCTGTTCCTCATGATAGCTAGATAAATATTCTCTTACTCCAATCATGTGAGCTGAATCTCCGCTATTAATATACCAGATACCAGTTGATGCCGAAACTGATAGACACACAAACTCATATTCCAATATGGAAGATGACTATGAGGCTTCTTGAATATCCATAATTTTTCTGTGTTATTTCTCCTTTCTAACATTGATGTTTTTTTGCCCCAGCAAACTGTTGTAGAAAACTGTCCCAATAGAAGATCTACTTTGTGCTGAAGCTACTACATTACTCCCTCTATCTCTGGAAAACCTTGATCCAGAAGATATTCTCCTTTGTCGGCTCACTTAGAGAAAGAACTTTCCATGAAATTTTTTCTTCCTAGCTATTGATTGCGCAACCCCTCTAGGGTTTAGATATGCTGCATACGCAGTTATTCATATTCCTTCTTCAGATCTGCTTCTGAGATATTCCCGCTTCACCTGTGCTTTGACACCATGTGAAAATTTGATTTCTCAAATCTTACTGCAACAACTGATATTATTTCCTCTATTTGTTAAATTGATTAAACTAATTATTTGCAGTTTTCTACAGCAAATATCAAAACATATACACTGTAGCCTTGAAAAATAAAATACTACGAAAATTAAATGTAAGGAAAAATACTAGCACATTATAACTAGAATGACAGTTATTTTTGGACAATAATCCCTGAAAAAACCCAATGTGGGAAAACTAGTGCAAAAAAGAGGGTTTGTTTATTATTATTTAGCAATAATTCATTTACAATATATCAGATAGCAAAATAAATTGAAATGTTGATTTTTGTAGCATCATATAGTGATCTAAGTCTCAAAGTTGGTGTGGAGGCTTAGACACTTGTATTTCAAAGAACCCATAAACTGTTTGTGGAAATTTCGCTCGGTTCATGTTTTATTAAAATAATTAATTATTTTAATAAGGACCTTAACTCTTAATTTAGGGAAATTAAATAATTAAAGGGTATTAATAAAATAGAGTGTGAATATGCTAGAGAACGAAGATCAAGTCATGTTTTAATCTTAGCCATCGATTAAACATCTAATCTGGGCCATTGATTTGTCAATGAGAAGATTATAAAAGGAAGGTATGAGGGTCAATTGAAAACACACGAAGACACTAAATTGATCTAAGAGTTCGAAATATTTTGGGCACAGTTTGCTGAGAAATTCGAGCTAGAGATATGAGCAGTGAGGGTCATAGATAACATCTAGAGAGAAGGATTTTCTCAGTCCGGTGGAGCATCAGTTAGAGAGACACAAAGGTGATCTAGCCTAGCAAACACATAAGGAAAGGGGCTGCCGCAATGACTGTGTAAGCTCATGAAGAAGTGTTGAGATTCAAAAATAATATTCAGCACCCACGCCTAGTGCATTAAGCACCTGGTTGCATTCAACACCTGGTTGCATTAAGCACCCAGAATAGGGTGGGGCCCACAATGCTATTTTTGGGTGCATGTCTATTTTTATTATCCCTTAATTTAGATGGACATTAAACTGTAATCTATTATCAATGTGGAATTGAATGAGTTAACTGAAAGTGATAAATTCAATTATCTAGTGGATTTCGAGTTAGAGGTTGTTGGTGAGGCATGCAGAGTAATTCTAGTTGTAACAGAGTTCAAAGTGCAATGGTGAATGAGTTGGTGCAAGTTGTAAATCAATTTAACTCAGTTAAGTGAGTTAAACTTAGTTGTGCTACTTGTAACTTAAGATAAAATAGTGAGAGATTCAGTGAATTAAATATTAATTAATTCACAATCAGTGATCTCACATGAAACTGAGGATTTATTATTATTAGCTGCATGCATGTTAGATCTAGTGGAGACACAATTGAGTTCTAGGTGAAAGGGAAGTTGACTATCAGTTGTAGGATTATTGGCTTGAAAACATGCAGGAAAATACCCATTGGAGTGCCCATGATACTTGCGCAGTCAAGGCATGCAAGAATTCCTAACTTTTAGGGATCTTTACCATCAGGGTTTGTGCAAGAAAGGTTGTCTGGAGGCTGAGAATTGGATATGTGTTGGCCAGTTTTGCATATGATAGTTTGAGACAATTAGCTGAGTACTGGAGGGCTCTTGTGAGAAGAGTTTTGTATGTAATTGTTTCATGATCCATGCTTAATATATAATAGAATATAGTGGGTTTTTAGCTGTAATATTTCCCCAGGAAATTATCTGTGTTGTGTGTGGTTGATCTTTCTTCATGTTCATGTGATTAGCGATTGTGTTTTAATTCCGCAAAATATTTGTAGAAGAGATTTAGTATTTAAATTTAGTACATTTTTAGATTGGGTGAATCCAAGATATAAATTCATATCGTATAATTTATACGTGGTATCAGAGCACAAGAAATTGTAGAAGTGAAGCAGGAGTTGAGTTTGTGACTGGATAGAATTCAAATTTGCAGAAATATTTTCTTGGTGCTACAACTGATTCAAGGTCTAAATGGATTTCAATGGCTTGAGGTTAGAGTATGGACTCAAGGGAAGCTCAAAATATATTTCTTGTAAGGACAGGATGGATGCAGTACTTGAAGATAATGGGTTGAAGGAATTCATTGACAAAGATGTTCCTAAACCTGATGTTGCAGATGCTACAAATCTTGATGCATGGAAAAAGAAAGTGGCAAAGACAAGGAGGAACCTGTTGGAGGGAGCACAAGACCACATTGTCTCAAGCCTCCATGGGAAAGCCACACCATATGAAATGTGGAAGTCTTTGACGGATCTATTCATAAGCAACAACGAGCATAGGAAATTGGTGCTCAAAGATAAACTCAGGAAGATAAAGATGGAAAAGGGCGATACCATTCCAAAATATCTAACAAAGTTTGTCCAATGTTGGGATGACTGGGGAGAGTTGGAATAACAATTGCTGATGATGATTTGGTGAGCTTGAATCTCCTAGGACTTCCTAAGAGTTGCAACATTTATCAAGACTCTATCAATAGAAAGGAAAAATTTCCAGATTGGGAACGATTATGGTCGGATTTGGTGTAGGAGGATTTCAAACAGAACACCAGAGATGGATCTTCATCTAAGAATGAGGATGAAGAGGATTGTGCTTTGGCTTCCAAGGCGAGGAAGGGGAAGGGGAAGAAATTCCATTCAAAAGCCAAGTCGAAGAATGACAAGAAGTAGGACATGTCCAAGGTGAAGTGTTTTCGTTGTCATGAGCATGGGAATTTTTCTACTAACTGTCCACAAAAGAATAAGAACAAGAAGGCTACTAGATATGCAACTGGTGAGGCCATTGCCTCACAATTTGAGCTTGAATTCTCATTGATCACATGCATGGTGTCCAATGCATTGGTATCTATGTGGTGTTTGGATAAGAAGGCTTCCTTTCACATGACAGGAGATAAGGAAATTTTCAGTGTCTTGGAGGAGAAATATCTCTAGATGCATATTGAGATGGGCGACGGCGGACGGTACAGTGCTACCGGGATTGGTACCATTACCTTTTAGAGGGAGTCAGGTAAACCATTTCAGTTAAAATATGTAATGCATGTACCAGGTCTAAAGAAACATTTGGTCTAAGTCGCAATGTTGGAGGATAGAGGCTATGACATTTTTTTATTGATGGAAAATCTTTCCTGTGACATAAAAAAATGGGTCAAGCCAAGAGGATAGTGATTCGAGTTAAGAATATCTACAATATGGAGGTATATTGGTATGCAAAAATGATGGGCAAGGCATATCAAGTGGTGAGTCGGGATGAAGGCAAATTATGGCATAGGCGATTGGACCATCTTCACCATGGAGCCTTGAAAGTTATGCATCAGATTTCTATTGGTCTTCCCAAGGGCACACTTGCACATTCAGACATATGCAAGGGATTTACTATGGGAAAATTTGTAAAGGCCACCTTTCATAAGAAGGAAAATTGAGCTCCAGGGATCCTTGTGAGAGTTCACACAGACTTGTGTGGTCCTTTCTTGGTTGCTTCAACAACAAAACATAAGTACTATTTAATCTTTATTGATGAATTTTATTGTATGATATGAAATTGTGAGAACAAAGTATTTCTTATACAGAGATTGACAGTAGGGGGCTTTTACTGGTTATTTCACCTTTACTAGAAAGGATGAAACCAGAAGCTTCTGGCCCACAAACTGGCTCTGCCTAAAGAAATAAAATGTAAACACTGAAATAGATCCGATCAATGAAAGTATTTGTTTATATGCAAAGTATTCATTAATCAAAATTTTATGTGTGAATAAGAAAGTTCAATTATTCTGCAAATGAAGTAATGTGGTTTGAAGTTGAACTAATGAGTTTTTTTCATTGTATAAGCCTGATTAGGAAAAGTGTGCTTATGAAAAGTTACTGTTTAATGTAGCAGAATCTGAAATATAACAGCAAAAATGCACAGCATAACAGTAAGCATTTGTTTAAGCAGTTCACCCCTCCTTGGGCTACCTCTGCTGGGTCCAAAAGCCTCTAATTAGGCTTTTCCCTTTTTCATTAAATGCTCAAAATATGAATTACACTATGTAGAAAGCCTCAAAAGGAAAAATAAGCTACAAATTCAGAAACAGAAGGCTGAAATCAGTATAATTCGACTATTCATTAACCTCTAATGGATGAGTATAGTCCAAAACAGTTGATCTTTCATTAGGACCTGGTGGCTCCACAACCAAAATCGCTATTAAAATCACTGATAGAGTGCCTTGATGGCTCTGCAACTTATCCCAACAACTCCAGAATGCTTCAATACCCCAAAATAAATAAAAAAATTCGTCCCAAATGGACTTTCCTAGCCAAAGTTATGGCTAACTGAAGTTTGCCCAATGTCACCTAGAAAAACTCCAGCTAAATTTGGCTAACTGCTAGATAGCACCGACAAATATGGAGTTAGGCACTAAATTTGGGGGTCCGCCGAAACTGCTGCCGAATTGGAGGGGTAGCATTTAATGTTAATGTGCGTGGCCACATGTTTAAGCGGTGACATTAAATGTTAATACAACCATTTGGTTTTTGCGCGCCATTGTCAATAGCTCTCGGTTCTCTGCGGTTTGGTTACATGTAGAGGGGGCTGGCTCTTAGGGGCTGGCCCCCTTTCGGGCCCTGCCCAAACCAACCGTAAACGTTAAATACAATTCCATTGCATTGTATTACAAAAAATAATGCATTGGTCCAACGGTCAGTTTGTTGCATTTCCATTGACCCAACCAATGTTCGAATCCTGCCGTGCTTGCAAAATTGTTAAACGCCATTTCAATTGGATCTTGGGGCCACATGGTGGCCTCCGGGCTGGCCACGTGGTGCACGTTGATTGGTCCCCTGCGGAATATTCCACAGAATATTTTGTGGAATATTCCATAGAATATTCCCAGAATATTCTGTGGAATATTCTTTTTTTAATAAAAAATATTTTTTATAAAGTCAACTTTGGGCCATTTTTTAACTGAAATTGGCAAAATTTAAAGCTGAATATCTTTCACATACGGAGTCGGTTTTCAGTGTCGTTCATTTCTATAGGATCATTTTTCTAATCTCTTTCCAGTCAATCTGGTTCGAACTAATTATGAGCAACTTCATTTTTGAGCATTTTTCTACAGGAGACTTGATTTCCTGATCACACCTCCCAAATGGGAAGCTTTTGGACCCTCAAAAGCTTTTTGATTAGTGAAACTGATGATGTGGAGACTGATTCTCCACTCTTACACCCTTGAATAACTGAAATCTACCCGATTTCATCAAATGAAGCTTTTGAGAAAATGATAATCTGTCTCTGGAATCAACTGATCTACCATTACTAAGATTGACAGAGTCATGATGAAAATTATTAAAATTTGCAGAATAGAAATTGTAATTTGCAAAAAAAAAACTTTTTCTACACTGATCAAACTTCCCAGAAGACTTAAAATGACTTTCACCTTGCAAACTGTTCCCATGGCGAATTCTACCATTCTGAAACCAACTTTTTCCCATGCTGAATGGTGTGTCCTTCTTGCTTGCACTGCTTAGCTTTGACACTTCATTCTCTGCATTAGCTGACCTAAAAGGTAATTTGTGCAACATAACATCATCTTCTTTCAAAGACAAACTGTTATCAAACTGAGACAAATCATTAGCAACATCATAAAAAGGCGAATGCTCAAAATCTGGTCGTTTCAACATTAACAAAGTTAGACTTTGACTTGCATTAACCAGTCTTTTCAATTGAATTGCATGGAGTAAAGAAGATTCTAGCTTCTTCTTGTGAGCTCTCACAATGTACTCTTTACCATCTTTGAACAAGTGATACTTGTTTTCATGGCGATGAAAGATATCCTTCCTATCAAATAAGTAAGGACTTCCCAAAACAATACCTGAGATATCAAGCGGTACCACATCAAGTTCAACTGTGTCAATAAAGTGTGCAGTTATTGCAAAGTGCAATATGCACTTCCTTGAAACTTGCAAATTTGCATCCTTGCATATCCATCCAAGTGGATAAGGCTTCGGATGTGGAATGGTCTCAAGTTTAAGCTGCTTGACCAAGTCTTCAGATATAAGATTCGCTTGTGACCCACTGTCAAATAGTGTGTCAATTTTGGTATATTTTGAAATTACCCTCACATGTAAAAGCTCTATCCTCCTCTTTTCTTAATGAGTATCTTTGTGACAATTCAAAGAGCTAGAACTGGGAGTTGTGTCTTGCACCACTTCTTTCCCCTTAATGTTCTTTAAAACCATGGTTATGCTTTTTGTCTCATCTCCTGAGTCTGACCCTAAGCCTTTCTCAACTGTTGCTACAGTGTTCTCTTTTTATTTGGTCTTGTTTTTATTCTTGTATTTTTCTGGTTTAAGTTCAGGATGAAGCTTCCAACAATGATCTTCATCATGACTTGTCTTCGAACAGTTATTGCAAAAGAACTTTCCTTTTTCTTTTCTTGAATTTGCAACTCTTTTCTTTCCTTTGTTTTTGAAATTACTATCCTCATCAAAAGTATTCTTTCCTCTAGCTTCTAAATGTGTAGCCTGGACACAGACTTCATCTAAGCTGGTAGGATTAAACATTAGAATAGTATGTTGCAGATAATTGTGCAAACCTCCTATATATTTCAACAAGGTGTCTTGACTTTGTAAGTCTACTCCAAGTAGAAGTGCTCTCCTTCTAAACTCTTGGGTATAATCTTGCACATTTTGACCCTTAAGTTGCCTAAATTTTTGCCAATTCATGATTTCCTTCTAAATATGAGCAAGAGGATAAAACTGTTTCTTAATAGCAGTAATAAACTCATTCCAAGTTAGAGTTATCTTACCATGCTTTTTAATTTCCTCCTTGGTCTTGGCTTCCCACCAAACCAAAGATGCTCCATCCATTCTCAAAGAGTCTAATTGGATTTTTGTGTCATCATCATGCAAATTCTGAATCCTTAGATGGACTTCCAGTTGTCTAATCCAGTTATCCAATTTTTCTGCATTCACATCACCATTAAACATCGGTAACTCAAACTTCACATCAAGATTTAACAAAGGATTTTTAAGAGATGTTTTTGTTTTGTGTGACTGATTAACAGAAGTAGAAGAGGATGATGTGGAGGATGACGATGACGATGGAGATGCTGGATCACCATTTCCTCCATTCCCTTTCTTAGACTCATCTTTGTCTTTCTTCCCTCCTGAAGAATCTCCTTCTTCTTTTTGGTTTCTAGATCCTTCTCCAGCAATCCTATCATTTCTTTCCTGGTATAGGATCCTAACCATCTCATTCATGTCCAAGAAAGCTTTTCTAAAGATTCTTTCTTCTTCCTTGGGATCCATTTCCTCATGTACTTCTCCTTCTCTGGAATACATGTTTGTGGCTGATTCTAAGGCTAATGAGGATGAAATGGAAGGTGGAGATAATGGCACTCTAGCCCTCCTTGGTTGAGGATTAACTTGTTCTCTAACCAATTGACCATCCCCTCTTTTCAATTTCAGCCTAGTAATCATCAAATTTTGCAGAATAGCACAATATTCTTGCACAAATTTCACAAAATCTTAAGCAAAACCTAGAGCTCTGATACCAATCTGATATGAAATTTTGAGAACAAAGTATTTCTTATACAGAGATTGACAGTAGGGGGCTTTTACTGGTT
Source organism: Pinus albicaulis (assembly GCA_034641835.2). Taxonomy (NCBI): domain Eukaryota; kingdom Viridiplantae; phylum Streptophyta; class Pinopsida; order Pinales; family Pinaceae; genus Pinus; species Pinus albicaulis. Next base: position 291,323,493 of record CM076577.1, on the reverse strand, counting down.
ATTTCACCTTTACTAGAAAGGATGAAACCATAAGCTTCTGGCCCACAAACTGGCTCTGCATAAAGAAATAAAATGTAAACACTGAAATAGATCTGATCAATGAAAGTATTTGTTTATGTGCAAAGTATTCATTAATAAAAATGTTATGTGTGAATAAGCAAGTTCAAGTATTCTGCAAATGAAGTAATGTGGTTTGAAGTTGAACTAATGAGTTTTGTTCACTGTATAAGCCTGATTAGGAAAAGTGTACTTATGAAAAGTTACTGTTTAATGTAGCAGAATCTGAAATATAACAGCAAAAATGTACAACATAATAGTAAGCATTTGCTTAAGCAGTTCACCCCTCTCTTGGGCTACCTCTGCTGGGTCCAAAAGCCTCTAATTAGGCTTTTCCATTTTTCATTAAATGCTCAAAATATGAATTACACTGTGTAGAAAGCCTCAAAAGGAAAAATAAGCTGCAAATTTAAAAATAGAAGGCTGAAATCAGTATAAATCGACTATTCATTCACCTCCAATGGATGAGTATAGTCCAAAACAGCTAATCTTTCATTAGGCCTTGGTGGCTCCACAACCAAAATTGCTGTTAAAATCATTGATAGAGTGCCCTGATGGCTCTGAAACCTATCCCAAAAGCTTCAGAATGCTTCAATACCCCAAAATAAAAAAAAATTCGTCCCAAATGGACTTTCCTAGCTAAAGTTATGGCTAACTGAAGTTTGCCCAGTGTCACCTAGAAAAACTCCAGCTAAATCTGGCTAACTGCCAGATAGCACCGACAAATCTGGAGTTAGGCGCTGAATTTGGGGGTCCACCAAAACTGCCACCGAATTGGAGGGGTAGCATTTAATGTTAATGTGCGTGGCCACATGTTTAAGCGGTGACATTAAATGTTAATACAACCGTTTGGTTTTTGCGCGCCATTGTGAATAGCTCTCGGTTCTCCGTGGTTTGGTTACATGTAGAGGGGGCTGGCCCCCTTTCAAGCCCCGCCCAAACCAACCGTAAACGTTAAATAAAATTCCATTGCATTGTATTACAAAAACTAATGCATTGGTCCAACGGTCGGTCCATTGCATTTCCATTGACCCGACCAATGTTCGAATGCTGTCGCGCTTGCAAAAATTTTTAACGCCATTTCAATTGGATCTTGGGGCCACGTGGCGGCCTCCGGGCTGGCCACGTGGCGGCCTCCGGGCTGGCCACGTGGCGCCCGTTGATTGGTCCCTTGCGAAATATTCCGCAAAATATTCTGTGGAATATTCCATGGAATATTCTTTTTTTAATAAAAAATATTTTTTATAAAGTCAACTTTGGGCCATTTTTTAACTGAAATTGGCAAACTTTAAAGCTGAATATATTTCACATACAACGTCGGTTTTCAGTGCCATTCACGTCTACAAGATTTTTTTTTCGAGCTCTTTCCAGTCGACTTGGTTCAGACCAATTCTGAGCAACTTCATTTTTGAGCATTTTTCTACAAGAGACTTGATCTCCTGATCATTGTAAGTGCTGGATCTTCTTCATGCAGAAGAAAGATCAAACGCTTTCTAAGTTCTGTGAGTTTAAATCATTGGTGGAGAAAGAAATGGGGAAGCAAGTAAAGGCTCTTAGGAGTGATAATGGTGGAGAATACATCTCTAACGAATTCAAGAAATTTTTCAACAAAGAAGGAGTTCGAAGAGAACTCATAACACCTCATAACCCACAACAGAATGGTGTTGCGAAGAGGAAGAACAAAACTATTATGGGTGAAGCACAAGAGATGTTGCATGATCAAGGCCTACTGATGCATCAGTGGACGGAAGCATTCAATACATCGATACATGTGCACAACTATTGTCCTCATAGAGAGTATTTGGCATGAGTACACCTAAAGAGGCTTTCACTGGTAAGAAACCTGATGTTTCACACTTTAATATTTTTGGTTCATTTGTTTATGTGCATGTGACCAAGAAAGCCAAGAAGAAGTTGGAACTGATTGCTGAGGTTGGGATTTTAGTGGGGTACACTGAAATACCCCATAATTATTGTGTGTATTTTCCAAATAGCCAAATGAATTTTGTGCGACGAGATATCAAATTTGATGAGGAGAAAGCCATGCGGTTTTCCCTTGAGAGGGACTTGGAATTTCATGCAGAGGAGGATCTGCTGGTTCCCAAGGATGAGTCTTAAGATGTGGATCAACCACATGAAGAGGTTCATGGAGTGGAGAAAATAAATCATGCAAATCCATCCATCACAAATTGTAGAAGGCGCACCACAGAAGCTGATAGGTTGAGACTTGATGCTGCACATAATGTAGGAGCCCCTACTTGACAGCGCAGACAAAGACAGTCTCCTGACCGATTTACTGGATACATGGCTCTTATGAGAAAATGTATTGTGACTGAACCATATTCCTTTCAGGAAACAGTGCAACATCCTACTTGGGTTGATGCAATGGTGGAGGAGTATGACTCCATTGTCAAGAATAGTGCATGGGAGATAGTCCCAAGACCGGTTGACAAATCAGTGGTTAGATCGAGATGGATCTACAAGGTAAAGAAAGCTAATTATGAGAGCTGTGTGGATAAATACAAGGCCATATTTTTGACCTAGGGATTCTCACAGATTGAGGGGATAGATTATGATGAGAGTTTTGCGTCTGTCGCAAGGTACTCTTCCATAAGATCCATCCTTTCACTCTCAGTGCATATGGGATGGCACATTCATTAGATGGATGTGAAAAATGCATTTCTCAATGGGATAATTGAGGAATAGGTATACATAAAGAAGCCTAAATGTTTCGAGATATTCAACAATGAGTTGCTTGTGTGAAGACTCAAAAGAGCACTGTATGGGCTGAAGCAAGCACCCTGTGCTTGGTGCAATCGAATAGACAGTTATTTCACCGGACTGGGCTTCACAAAAAGTGAAGCATATACAAACCTGTACCAGATTGTGGTTGAGGGTAAACTATTGATCATTTTTCTTTATATTGATGATCTAATTTTGACTGGTGATGAGCAACTGATACACTCATGCAAGGAGGATCTTGCAAGGGAGTTCGAAATGAAGGATATGTGCCTCCATTATTTCCTTGGATTGGAAATATGGCAGCAGGATGGTGAAATTTTTGTGTCTCAAGGCAAGTATGCAAAGGAGATACTGGGTAAGTTTAACATGGAGAGATGAAAACCCATAGATACTCATCTTCCAGAAAATTGGAGGAAAGAGGATGCTACTTCTGGAGAGGTAGTGGATGCTACTATCTATCGACAATTAGTGGGTTCGATAATGTATATAGTGAACATGAGATCGAGCATTTGCTATGCAGTTAAACAACTAATTCAAGCTATGGTTAAGCCTACCAAGATATTTTGGAAGGCGGGGAAGCATGTCCTAAGATACCCGGGGGGCACATCAGAGTATGGTCTATGGTATAGACGAACGGATGGAGTGAAGTTGCATGGCTTCATAGATGCAGATTGGGTTGGCAGTTCATCGGGCAAAAAGAGAACATCAGGGGGGATCTTTAGCATTGGATCGGCAACAGTTTCCTATTACAATAGGAAAGAACGATCCATGGTACTCAGTTAAGCGGAAGCAGAATACATGGTAGCAAGTCAAGCTGCATGTGAGGTTGTCTAGATGAGAAAGATCTTGGTTGGTTAGTTTGGTTCACAGATGGATCCGACAATGATTCATTGTGATAATCAGAGTCGTATTAAACTCTTGATTAATCCTATGTTTCATGATAGGTCCAAGCACATAGATATTCGGTACCATCATCTCAGATATTGTGTGAAGAGGAGGATCATGTTTCTTCAATACATTCCCATGGAAGATTAGGATCTAGATATTTTGACGAAGGCGCTCACCAGGAGAAAATTCGAATACCATAGAAATAGGATCAGGGTGAAGGATAATCCCTTTCTTTCTGAGAGGGAGTGTTGAGATTCAACAAGAAGATTCAACACTCACACCTAGTGCATTAAGCACCTAGTTGCATTAAGCACCCAGACTAGGGTGGGGACCACAATGCTATTTTTGAGTGCATGTCTATTTTATTATCCCTTAATTTAGATGGACAATAAAATGCAATCTTTTCTCAATGTGGACTTGAATGAGTTAATTGAATGTAGGTCCCTATATTACTAGTTTAGTCCCTTATTTTTATTAGTGTAGCCCCCTTATTATTATTGTTGTACCCCTGTAACCCCAATATTGTTATTATTGTGCCCTTACATTATTGTTATTAGGTCGGCTAGGATTATATTGTGGCCCCATGGGCTCATATATATAGAAGGATGTTTTGGTCATTTGTATCATCCAAGAATTGTTCATTTATGTAATGTATTGGAGGTTTCCCCCTCGAAGTGGCTGATTTGTAAGGCGTTGGTCTCTCTTTTCTTCTATTTTTGGAGCTGGTTTCATAACATTTGGTATCAGAGCTTTGGATTCTAGGGTTTTGCTGCTCCAAAAAGGTCATCGTGGAATTTTCGCTATAAAATTTTTTCTACGAAGGTTCAGAAGTTGAAATGTTTATAGTGCGAATCCAAAATCCAAAGAAACATCATGGAAAAATTTCAGATCTTGGTTCGTAACATTTTAGGAGATATGATCTGTGGAAGTTAGGGCTTTTTGCAGGCTCCTGAATTTAACCTAAACAGGTCATTGTGGTATTTGCGCTCTAAATTTTTTTCTACGAGGGTTCAGAAGCTGAAATTTTTATAAAGAGAATCCAAAATCTTGAGGAGCATCATGGAAAAATTTTAGAGCTTTATTCACAATATTTTAGGAGATATTATTTTTGGAAGTTAGGGTTGTTTTAGGCTTCTGAATTTCATCTCAAAGAGGTGACCATGGGAAAATCATAATAACTCTCTCTCTAAGCATCAGATTGGAATTATGTAAAAAGCGTCCGCAAGTACATGGACTATAGTTTCCTGTTTATCAATTTCAGAGCCAAAGGAGGAACTAGTGACACGTGGCACGCCGTACAAGTTAACTCTACTAAACCAGTCCATAATTAGGACATTGTGGGAGATTGGGCATAAATTTTTCTTGAAGAATCCAAATCAGGTAAGAAATATGGCATTTGAAAGAAGCTTCAGAGGGATACTACAGGGCCTAATTTTAGGTATTGAAGATCCGAAATCACAGAGATAATTCAGTTTCAATATCGAGCTCCTCAAAAGTAAGAAAAAGGTGTGTATTTTTTTTTCTTCGAATTGCATAAGTCTTGTGTGAAAAATCAGTTTGAATTGATTCCAAGGGAATATTGTAGAATAGATATCATTATTGAGTTCTAAAAATGCCTCCTAAAAATAATTCAACACCCATTAAGCCTTCTGAAGGCTCTACTATGACTCATGAAGACGAAGAATGACAACATGACATATCAAAATTACAAGAGCAAGTGCACCAAATCTTGCTCTTGCAAAGAGCAACAAAAAATGAAATGGAAGTTTTGATGAAAGACATGGAATCTAAGATGGATGGCATGGAAGCTAGCATGGAAGCTAAGAGGGATGACATGGAAGCTAAGATCGACGAAAAAATGAAAGACAAAATGGAAAACATGAAGAATGATCTAAAATTAGACATGGAAGGTTTTAAAAAGTTGATACAAGAAATGTTTCCTAATGGCGAAAAGATAGTAGAGGAATCTCATGATGAGAACAAAATAAATGTTAATAATGATTTCATAAACTCTAATGTTGGATGGAAGAACCACCATATCCAAAGATAGATATGAGGAAGTTTCATGGCAAGGATCCCGTAACATGGATATTACAGATGGAGCAATATTTTGATCTCAATAATGTGCAAAACACACAAAAGGTACGCATTGCAACTTTACATTTAGAACAAAATACATTTATATGGTATCGATGGCTTTGATCTCGTAAAAAAATTGTCACTTGGTCAATTTTTACAGAGGAAATGATAGCACATTATGAGGATACAAAAATCAACACCTTCTTTAGCCAATTGATAAATCTCAAACAAAAGGGTTCAGTGGTGGAGCCAATCACACACAAAAAAGATAATTTCCTGGGGAAAGTTTACAACTAAAAAATCCACTATCTTCTATTGTATATTAATCATGGATCATGAAATACAAAACTCTTCTCACAACAACCCTCCAGTACTCAGCTAATTGTCTCACACTGTCATATGAAAAACTAACTAACACATAGCCAATTCTCAGCCTCCACATAGCATGCCTTGCTTGCATAATCCCTGATGGTAAAGATCCCTAAAATATAGGAATTCTATCCTGCCTTGACTACGCAAGTATCATGGGCACTCCAATGGGTGTTTTCTTGCATGTGTGCAAGCCAATAATTCCACAACTAATAGTAAACTTCCCTTTCACCTAGAACTCAATTGTGTCTCCAATGGAACTGACATGCATGCAGCTAATAATAGTAAATCCTCAGTTGCATGTGAGATCACTGATTTTGAATTAATTAATATTTAATTCACTGAATCTCTCACTAGTGTATCTTCAGTTACAACTAGCACATCTGAGTTTAACTCACTTAACTTAGTTAAACTGATTTATAACTTGTACCAACTCATGCACCATTGCACTTCGAACTCTGTTACAACTAGAATTACTCTGCATGCCTCACCAAAAACCTCTAACTCGAAATCCACTAGCTAACTAAATTTATCACTTTCAGTGTTATGAAACCATCTTATCACTTTCAATGTTATTCAGCATCCGGAGGAATCAGAAGGACACATATTTGGGGAATTTATTCCTCAGTGATTTTCTAGCCAAGGAAAATCAACATTTCATAGTGGCTGAGCAGTAGAGGAGATGAATAACTTACAACTCCACCAGGGACTGTCTAAGCCTACTAGGGACTATGTAATGGGGAGAAAGAGGGAGAAAATTTGACAGTTTTTCAGTTTATATGGCATCTCATGGACTTTTTGATCAAGATTAATTGGAGGGCTCCTCCAACTATATGATCTGGAAGGAACGAGCTATGTTTCTTATAGATGAATATAATCTAAAGGCATTCATGGAGAACATGGTAACTATACCTATAGATCTGGAACAAATAAAAGAGTACAAGGCTGATATGGCAAAGGCAAAGAGGTTTCTTCTTGACAGTGTCAAGGACCACATTGTCTCACATTTGGTTGGCAAGAATACTGCTAGAGATATGTGGATAGATTTGCATGACATATATGAGGGATCTTCCGAGCAGTGGAAAGGGGAGCGCATGGTTTCATACCTTATGCGGTTTTAGGAGGTTCATGATCAATTTTCAATAGTAGGTGCTACACCTACAACTACAACCATGGTATGAATGGCCCTTAGCATTGTCACGAAGGAGTGGAAAGTGGTTTTTTAGAGAAACTGGATTAGGCCGCATTCCCTTGTTGGGAGTATTTGTGGGCCATATTTTCAGGAGGAATAGATGAGGATTGACCTCATCAAGTGCAAAATTCATGGCAACAATGGAAGCGAATTGAAATCCGTGGGGAAGAGGAAAACACAACCCTTGCATCGAAGGGATAACAGGCACAATGAAAACCAAATCGTGATGATTCAAATGTCAAGTGCTTCAGATGTGGAAAGATGGGCCACTATGCATCTTAGTGTCCTATGAAGAAAAAGGACACATATGAGAAGCATGACCCAAAGGTTGCAGTCACGAGAATCAAGGAGGATGAGGTAGGCATGAGTGCCCATGCTTCTCCTAGTGGGAAGTGGGGTGATATTGAGTTGTAGTTCTTTGAACTTGAATTGGGCAGGATCCTTGAGGATCCCACCTCATGGATCATACCTTGCTACAGGAGCCAATGATAAACAATAGTAGGATGGAGGAGTTTTCGTGGAGCCAAGGAGTGATGGAGAGGATAGTGTAGTGGATAACACCGTTCATTTCTGGAGCAGTGTAGAGTAGAGGCAGCAACATCGCAAAGCATCAGAGTGACATCACATTAACTATCAATAGTCATATTCTTCAGCACTGAGGTGCATCCGTGTAGAAATTATACAAACAATATGTATACCAATGGATTCAATCCGATCATATGATATGCTAAAACAAGATATTGAATCCTTCCACAAATAAATTGTGGAAAATAAACAGGATCACCAATTAAAACAAGTAAAGAAAGAAGCAAATCAAACCACAACACAAATATTTTCCTGGGGAAAGCTTACTGTTCAAAACCCCTCTATCTTCTATTGTATATTCACCAAGGAATCATGAAACAATTACAATGCGCTCTTCTCACAAGAGTCTCCTGCACTCTCACAACTGTCTCACATTGATCCAGAAAAAATCGAACAACACTTAGCCAATTTTCAGCCTTTTCTTAGCCTGCCTTACTTGCACAATTCATGTGGAGTGCAATCCTTATTCTTTAGGAATTTCAGCCTTCCAAAACAACGCAATGCTCATGGGAAATCCTTTGGGTTTTTTACTGCATGCGGGAAACCTACTAATAATACAACTGATACACTACAAGGAAAAGACCCTCTAGCGAAGGTTATAAAGGAGGTTTCTAGTGTTATAAAATTGGCCAAAATTGTCAAAAAAACATTTGCTACAACATCCGTTTATGGTTACAGAGGTTTTGGCGGAGCTTTTAACATAAATTCAACACAACTAAAAAAAATGGGCAGCCGAAGGTTATTACGGATGTTTTTTTTTATTGGTGCACTACTCTGGCTTTAACACACCGGTGCATACATGTAGAAGGTGCCCTGGGGCAGTTGAAGGAGAATGCACTGGGCCGTTAAGGTATAAAACCACACTGGGCATAGTGTTGGTGATACAATGCACGGGGCCGTTCTAATTGGTCTTGGGATTTTTTCAGTGCCCATAGGTCATATCAACGCACCGGTGCGTAGACTTATAGAACCATACCGGTGCACAGTATCACACAAATGCATTGAGATTTATAATTGGTATCGGTATTCTTGAGGTGCACATTGGTCATACAAATTCACCGGTGCTTATAGACACATAAACGCCCTGGTGCGCAGTATCACACAAACGCATTGAGATTTATAATTGGTATCGGTATTCGTGCGGTGCCCATAGATCGTACAACGGAACCAGTGCGTATAGACACATAAACGCAGCGGTGCACCGTACCACACAAACACACCGATATTTTTAATTAGTTTTGGTACTTGTTCGGTGCCCATAGGTCGTAGAAACGCACCAATGTGCTTCATAATACAAACACACCGGTGTATAGTTACTGATGCACTGGTTTTCATTTTGTATTTTTTAGAAACATCGACCTGTGATAGTGCAATTATTGTGATTGTTTTAAATTCATTATTTATCAAAATTCGACACATCTTATAAAAATATTCATATTAATTAAATTTTTAATAATGAATTTGAATGTAATGTTTGGATTAATTTGTAATATCATATCATAATTATTGTGGTTTTTAAAAATTCATTATTCATCAAAAGTCAACACATATATATCTTATAACAATATTCATATGAATTAAATTTCTATTAGTGCATTTGAGAACAACAATGGAGAATGCAATAGCGGCAATGGAGAATGCAATAGAATGAATTAAAACATATTTTATCATATATATATGAATAAGACAGTCTTTATTATACAAAATGGGACAATTATTGGTATCCCTTTGTCTTTCAATTGGGACGCTATGTCCATTACTTTAAACAAAATTTCTGATTTCACAGACATATTTCAAAAAATACAACGCCTTGCTTTGATATCCAAACATAGTGATCATTATTCTTCGCTTGAACTGCTGTCACTGCTAGAGCTACTTCCATGACTTGGGTTATTTTCAAGAATGTTTTGTTCACGGTGTTGATTGTTTTCTTCTTCTTCACCTTCCATCTACAAACATAAAAATAAACTGAAATGAGTGTACATGCATTGGTGAGAATAATGAAAATTGCAATATTAAATAATATACATCAATGTAAATCGAAAAGAAAAATGATGTACCATAGAAACAATTGACTCATAAACTACACACATTCTTTCAAAACCATGTACCATGCCATCTTTCAAAATTTCATCTGTTGGCACAGTTCCATACTTTGTTTCCTGCAAGTTTTATACCCCATAACAAATCATATATTGAATATAAAAGTTTTTTTTGTTCTACTAATTATAGACGGAGCTAAGTAAAACAAGATCGATAGATGCTTACAAATTCCACAATTAATTTTTGATATGCCAACATATACTCACAACCCATATTTAACCCAATTTCAATCAATTCATCTGATGGTTCTTCTTTGTATTTTAGCACCTGTTTGAAGACATTCAATGATGATTTTTGTAAAACAACTTAAAAAATACAAAAATGAAATCTAGTTAAGTTGTTATAAGAAAGTAACAATTACTCACAAACTTAGGTATCAACCCTTTTCTTCCTTGTCGTCCTGTTTTATGTGCTGAACGGGTTCCATTTTATTTTCTTTTTTGCAAGAAAATTCTTGAAAATTAATATTTAATGCTAAATTTTTTATTTATTGTACCTAATAATCGAAAAATTCAACGATTACATATTACATTTGAAGCACATTGTTATTGAGATGGCTCCTCTTGCGATGCAATTTTCTCCATTTATTTGACCATCTCCTTGTACACCTTTTTGGACATTCCTACTGGCATATTTATGATATTAGCTCGTTCATCTTTTGAGATTTTCATAATCTTCCTGAAAATGTAACATGACAATAAAATATTTAATAAAAGTGATATTTATAAATAATTCTAGACAAACATTTAAAGGAATATTACTTTTTCATTCCTTATTTTTTGTTGTTGTACATTTTTTCTATTAAAAGTCTGACATGTCTCATTGACCGATTCTCTAGAAACTCTTCTTGTAGTTTAGATAAAATTTGGTTCTTGGAATCATTGGATTGATTTTTGTATTGTAAGTGGAAAGAACTTCTATAAATTTGTTCCACTAGATCCCTACAAATTTTGTAAAAGTTTTTCCCCCTTTCGTTAACCTCCAGCACCACTCCAGATGAGCTAAGGAGCAATTCATTTTCATTTGCATGTTCTATTTTTTTTCTTTTCTTAGAACAACATTCCTTTTCTAAGTTATTAGTCCCTGTAGAACATTAAACATATGTGAATTAACAGACTGTTTGACACATGCTATCTAATAATTTTAAGTATATTATTAATGATAGTTAAAAAAAGAAACTCATATTGGATCGACAATATTTTTTCATTCACCTAATTCATCCTTTTGGAATTCTTCCATCAAGCTTTTACGGTCTTCTGGTCCTAGATCAGAAATAATCTTATCAAGCTTCGTCATTTTGTGGCTCTACATTATACAAAATAAAAAATACATATTAGTTAGACGTACATATAGTTCAAAAATAATATTTTTTATAAAGAATTTACAAAGAACTTGTCTTTTTTGCTTTTCTTGATGTGTTATCAGTATTTTTGTTACTTGATCTCTTGTTAGTTATTTCTTTATCAATCTGAAACTTGTACCATATCATTCGTTAATATATTTATAAATAGATTGTTAACTTTTCAGGTAAAAAATAAATCTCAAGAAAGCGGTGCACCTTTCATGATGTACGCACTATCGTCGGTGCATGGGGGTATTAAAAACGCACTGCAAAAACAGTATAATAGACCATACGATGCGTGGGGGTATTATAAATGCACTGCACAAACATTGTAATAGACCGTATGGTGCTATCCTCGTAACATGGAGCATCGGTGCCCTATTTCAGATATGGCACACTTATTTAAAAAAAATGTTTTCAAATATTTTATTACAGTACTTGCGTGGTGCACTATATAATACAATGCACCGGTGCGCTAGGTTACGCAGGGCACACCGATAAAAAAAATCCATATTTTCCAAAAATTCATGCAATGGCTGAATGGATTAGGATCCGACTATGCAAGTCGTCCAGTGGGTTGGATGTCAATCTAAAATGAAAAACCCTAATTCTGAAATTGTTGAGAATCAACAAGATGATGAGCTTAGTGAAAATTAAGCACCTTCACTAAGTGGGGCCCACAGGCTATTTTTAGGTGTATGTCTATTTTTATACATGGTGAGCATATTCTATAAGTTACAGGATGTTATTTTTAGATGGTTGGTCAAATGTGGAAAAAAGATGAAATTCTATTTTTAGAAATTTTTAGAATATTGGGCGAAGTCTATTTATAGATCGTCGATCTAAAAATAGGTGCATGTCGATTATTATTAACCCTTAATAATAATTCGACAATAAACATCAACTTATTCTCTTGGAGCACTTTATTTCAGTGAACAGATTTGGAAAATCAGTATGCTGAAGGAATTACGCAATTCCTAGGGTTTATTGGTGGCTCATGCATGGAGGATTCAATTAGAATTGAAGTGGCAAAGTTATGACAGATTTGGAAGAGTAGTTTATGGAGTTGTTATTTATTTTAACTCAGTTAAGTGAGTTAAACTCAGTTGAGCTAGTTGTATCTAGTCTAACTGAAAGATACACTAGTGAGAGTTAAGTGAATTAATTAGTTAATTAATTCACAACTAATAAATCACTAACAACTAAACAGAAACAACAGTTAACTACAGTGCATGTCAGTTCCAGTGGAGACCCTATGGAGAGATAGGTGAAAGGGTGAGATGGACTATTAGTTGTGACTATAATGATGCATTCAATGCATTTGACACACATTGGAGTTGCCAATGAGGATTGCACAGTCAAGGCAAGGCCAATTTGAATTCATTCAGAGGTATTCTTCAATAGGGATTACGGAGTGGAGGCAGGCTGTCAGGAGGCAAGAAATTGGTGCATGGAGATGCAAATTTCTGCATGACAATGTGTAATGAATCTACATTGTACTGAGAGCTTGATGTAATTGTTGGGTGTGGAGCCTGATTATCTTGTTTAATTTATATCACAACATTGGACCCCTGTACCTTAAAAGGGGTGGCAACGCCGCCCGTAATTAATCGCTACCATGGGGGGTCTAGGCAGCGCTTTTCGGAGCCCCCCCCCCCCCTGATGGGGGTTTTCAGGGGCAACACCCCCGAAGCTAAAAGCAGATGTAAAATTGCCTTGTAAAAGTATAGTAATTTCTAGTCAATCTGGGCCGTTCATTAGGAAAATGATCTGACGGTAGAAGTTATGTTTAGATTAGGGTTTTTTTCCCTAGAAGGCAACCTCTCGTTTTTATGAGGGAAATGTATTGCGGCTTTGTATTGTATGTGTATTCTCGGAGAGAGAAACAGAGAGGGAGACTGTGAGAGAGAACAGAGGATATTACAGCAGATCTACTGTAGGTTTTGTCTTTTCATTTTGCTGGATAATAGAAAGGAAGGATTGGCTGTTCTGGGTGGACGTAGCCCAAACTGGGTGAACCACGTATATCTGTGTCTCTCTGGTTTTATGTGTTTTGTATGCTTGTATTTTCCGCATATTTTATTTGTTGCATTGCTCCATAATATTTAATTTTCTAACAGTAATAAGCTTTGTATGAGATTATTACATGATTCCATTATTATATGTAATATATGATAGTTGGGGTTTTTAGATTTAAGCTTTCCCTTTAAACAACTGTGTTATGTGCGATTGAATTTATTCACATGTGCTTGCAATTGAGTTTTAAATTTCTGCAAGTTTAGCAGTGGAAGGATTCTGTATTTTGCAAGAAGATAAATATTGTGAGATTAGGAGGATCCGGTAACACATCATTTTTAATAAATTTCTACATGGTATCAGAGCAATATTTATCATTGGAGATTGTAATTGTGAATAAGTGCTGAGTTTTGTGCTGGTGGAAAATTTGAATTTGCTGCAGAAATTTATTGGTGCAACAGTTGAGTATTCGTTGAAATGTATTTCAATGGGTTGCGATTGGAGTATGCCCTTGATGGTAGCTTGAATTAAATAGCCTGGAAGGATAGGATGGAGGTGGTGCTTGAAGATAATGGGCTGAAGGAGTTCATTGATAGCGATGTTCCTAAGCCTGCTTCTAGCGATGCTACAGGACTTGACGCATGGAAAAAGAAGGTAGCAAAGACAAGAAGAATTCTGTTGGAAGGTGTGAAGGACCATATGTATCAAGAATTCATGGGAAAGACACTCCATTTGCAATGTGGAAGGCTTTGACAGATCTTTTCCAAAGTAGCGACGACCAGAGGAAGTTGGCACTGAAAGATAAGCTCAGAAAAATAAAAATGGAGAAGGGCGACAGTATTTCAAAATATCTCACGAAGTTTTTCCATTGTAGGGATGAATTGGGAAGTGTGGGGATTACTATTGATGATAATGAATTGGTGAGCTTGGCTCTCCTTGGGCTTCTGAAGAGTTGGCATAGCTACGAAGACTCTATCAGTGGACGGGAGAAACTACCGGGTTTAGAGCGACTTTGGTCGGATCTTGTGCGGGAGGACATAAGGTGAAGTACCAGGGATGGCTCTTCATCAAATAATGATGATGAAAATAATTGCGCTTTGGCTACCAAAGCAAGGAAAGGAAAGGGGAAGAAACATCCAAAACCCGAAGCTAAAGGCAAGAAGCTGGATTTGTCCAAAGTGAAGTGTTTTCATTGTCACGAACATGGACATCTCGCCACTAATTTCCCACAGAAAAAGAAGAACAAGAAGGCTGCTGGAGCTATAGCGGATGAGGCCTTAGCATCACAATTTGAACTTGATTTCTCTTTGATTGCATTCTTGGTTTCAAGCGCAATGGGATCAGTGTGGTATCTTGATAGTGGTGCGTCTTTCCATATGACAGGAGACAAGGAGTTGTTTAGTGACTTGGAGGAGAAGGATCTCCAAATGCATATAGAGATGGGCGACGATGGTAGATACAGTGTGACCAACATTGGAATAATTAACTTTGAGAGGGAGTCAGGTAGACCATTTCTGTTGAAATATTTTATGCATGTTCCAGGTCTGAAGAAGAACTTGGTCTTGGTCACAATGTTGGAAGACAAAGGTTATGACGTTGTTTTCAGCGAGGGTAAAGATTTCCTGCGACATAAAACAACGGGTCAAACCAACAGGATAGGGATTCGAGTTAAGAATCTCTACAAGCTAGAGGTAGATGGCTGCGCTGCAATGATGGGAAAAGTAGAAGAAGTGGTGAGCCGGAATGAGGGCGAATTATGGCACAGGAGATTGGGCCATCTTCACCATGGCACCTTGAATATTTTGCAGCAGATTTCTACTGGACTTCCCAAGGGTACTCTTGTGCAGTCAGATCAATGCAAGGGATTTACTATGGGTAAGTTTGTGAAGACCACCTTTCATGAGAAGGAGAACCGTTCACCGGTGATCCTGGAGAGAATTCATACAAACGTGTGTAGACCTTTCTCGGTTGCTTCAACAAAAAAACATAGGTATTATGTTATATTTGTTGATGACTATTCTCGTAGATGCTGGATTTTCTTCATGCAGAAGAAGATCAAAACATTCTCAAAGTTATGTGAGTTTAAAGAATTGGTGGAGAAGGAGTTAGGGAAGAAAGTGAAGGCTCTGCAAAGCGATAATGGTGGTGAATATATCTCAAAAAAATTCAAATACTTCTGTAGAAAAGAAGGAATTTGAAGAGAAATCATCGCGCCTCATAACCCACAACAGAATGGGGTCACGAAGAGGAAGAACAGAACGATCGTGGGTGCCGCACAAGCTATGCTGCATGACCAGGGCCTACCGATGCACTTGTGGGCGGAAGCATGCAACACTGCAGTTTATGTGCAAAACCATTGTCCTCATAGAGTACTTGGCATGAGTACACATGAAGAAGCTGTTACTGGTAAGAAGCCTGATATTTCTCGTTTGAATATTTTTGGCTCATCTATTTACATTCATGTGACAAAGGATGCCAGGAAGAAGCTGGAGCTGATTGAAGAAGTTGGGATATTTGTGGGGTACACAGAAACACCCCATAATTATCATGTGTATTTTCCAAACAGTCGAATGATTGTGGTGCGACAGGATATAAAATTCAATGAGGTGAAAGCCACGAAGTTGTCACTTGAGAGGGAGCAACACTTGCATGCAAAGGAGGAACTTCTTGTTCCCAAAGATGAGCCTCTAGATGTGGATCAACCACAGGAGGAAATTCATGGAGTGGAGGAGTCCACTCATGTAGAACCAAACATCAGAACAGGCAGAAAGCATACCACAGAAGTTGAGAGATTGAAGCTTGATGCGGCAAAAAATGTAGATGTCCCTACATCACAGCGCAGACAGAGACAGTCACCTGACCGATTTTCTGGATACATGGCTCGTATGAGAAAGTGTATCATGGAAGAGCCATCTTCTTTTGAAGAAGTAGCGCAGGAGCCCACATGGGTAGATGCCATGGTGGAGGAGTATGACTCCATTGTCAGAAACAATGCTTGGGAGATTGTTCCAAGGCCGGTGGGTAAATTAGTGGTAGATTCGAAATGGATCTACAAGGTAAAGAAAGCTGCTGATGGGAGCGTCGAGAAGTATAAGGCAAGATTTTTTGCCCGGGGCTTCTCACAGATCGAGGGGACTGATTATGAAGAAACATTTGCACCTGTCGCACGACATTATTTCATAAGGACCATCCTTGCTCTCTCAGCACATATGGGTTGGCACATTCATCAGATGGATGTGAAGACTGTGTTTCTTAATGGGATCATTGAGGAAGAGGTGTACATTGAGCAGCCTGAAGGATTTGAGATCTTTAGCAGTGAGTCGCATGTGTGCAGACTCAGAAGAGTTTTGTATGGGCTGAAGCAAGCACCATGTGCTTGGTACACATGGATCGAGAGCTATTTCACTGGACTTGGCTTCACCAAGAGTGAGGTAGATGCAAACCTGTACCAAATTGTGGTGGAGGGTAAGATTTTAATCATTGTTCTTTATGTTGATGATTTAATACTAACGGGTGATGAGCAGTTGATACACTCATGCAAGGTAGATCTTGCAAAGGAGTTTGAAATGAAGGATTTGGGCCTCCTTCATTATTTCCTTGGATTGGAAATATGGCAGTGAGAAGGTGAATTGTTTGTGTCTCAAGGAAAGTATGCTCAGGAGATACTTGGTAAGTTTCACATGGAGGACTGCAAACCCATGGATACTCCTCTTCTAGGAAATTGGAGGAAAGAGGATGCTACATCGGCAGAGGTAGTGGATGCCACTGTTTATCGATAGTTAGCGGGTTCGCTCATGTATTTATTTAATACAAGACCGGACATATGCTATGCAGTGAACCAACTTTCACAAGCGATGGTTAAACCTACCAAGCTCTTTTCGAAGGCAGGAAAGAATGTCCTGAGGTATCTCAGGGGCACATCTGAGTATGGCTTATGGTACAGACAGACGGATGAGGTGAAGTTGCATGGCTTCATGGATGCAGATTGGGTAGGTAGCCCAACGGACAGAAAGAGCACATTAGGAGGGGTTTTCAGTATCAGATCTATAGCAGTTTCTTGGTACAACAAGAAACAAAGATCCGTGGCACTCAGTTCAGCAGAAGCAGAATAAATGGCAGCAAGTCAAGCTGCATGTGAGGCTATCTGGATGAGAAAGATCCTGGTCGGCTTGTTCGGTTCACATTTAGATCCTACAATGATACATTGTGATAATCATAGTTGCATTAAACTCTCAATTAATCTTGTGTTTCTCGATAGATATAAAAATATTGATATCCGGTATCATCATATCAGATATTGTGTGCAGCAGAAGATCATGTTGCTTCAGTACATTCCTACAAAATATCAGGATGCAGACATTCTAACGAAGGCACTCAGCAGGAGCAAATTCGAATACCATAGAGGCAGGATCGGGGTGAAGGATAATCCCTATCTTGTTGAGAGGGAGTGTTGAGAATCAACAAGATGATGAGCTTAGTGAAAATTAAGCACCTTCACTAAGTGGGGTTCGTAGGCTATTTTTAGGTGTCTGTCTATTTTTAGACATGGTGAGCATATTCTATAAGTTGCAGGATGCTATTTGTAGATGGTTGGTCAAATGTGGAAAATAGATAAAATTATATTTTTAGAATATTGGGCGAAGTCTATTTATAGATCATCAATCTAAAAATAGGTGCATGTCGATTATTATTAACCCTTAATAATAATCCGACAATAAACATCAACTTATTCTCTTGGAGCACTTTATTTCAGTGAACATATTTGGAAAATCAGTGGGCTGAAGGAATTACGGAATTCCTAGGGCTTATTGGTGGCTCATGCATGGAGGACTTAGTTAGAACTGAAGTGGAAAAGTTATGACAGAGTTGGAAGAGTAGTTTATGGAGTTGTTATTTAGTTTAACTCAGTTAAGTGAATTAAACTCAGTTGAGCTAGTTGTATCTAGTCTAACTGAAAGATACACTAGTGAGAGTTAAGTGAATTAATTAGTTAATTAATTCACAACTAATAACTCACTAAAAAATGAACAGAAACAACAGTTAACTACAGTGCATGTTAGTTCCAGTGGAGACCCAGTGGAGTGATAGGTGAAAGGGTGAGATGGACTATCCTTTGTGACTATAGTGATGCATTCAATGCATCTAAAACACATTGGAGTTTCCAATGAGGATTGGCAGTCAAAGAAAGGCCAATTCAAATTCATTCAGGGGTCCTCTTTAGCAGGGATCGCGGAGTGGAGGCAGGCTGTCAGGAGGCAAGAAATTGGTGCATGGAGATGCAAATTTCTGCATGACAGTGTGTAATGAATCTACATTATATTGAGAGCTTGATGTACTAATATTTGTATGAGATTATTACATGATTCCATTGATATACAGAATATATGATAGTTTGGGTTTTTAGCTTTAAGCTTTCCCATTAAACAACTGTGTTATGTGCGATTGAATTTATTCACATGTGTTTGCAATTGAGTTTTAATTTTCCAAAAGTTTAATAGTGGAAGGATTCTGTATTTTGCAAGAAGATAAATATTGTGAGATCAAGAGGATCTGGTAATACATCAGTATTAATAAATTTCTACAAAAATCACAGAAACAAGGAGAAGAAAGGGCAAAAACAAAAAAAAATGAAGGGTTTATGGTAAAAATGGATAAAACTGTAGAAAAAGGTAAAAAAAATAATCAAATTTAATCACAAGATGGTTTGGTTTCTGATTGTCTGAATAATTTTGTTCGAACATATTTCGCTGCTCCACAGTGCTCTCGTGTTCTCTTGCTCCAGGTATGTCTCCTACAAATCTATGGCTTAAAATTTTAGCAAAAATAGTGAAATAATGAAAAGTGTTTAGTATTTAAAGAATTATTTTATGAAATTAGATTTTCGAAAATATTTTGCCGCGCATTTTTTAATTTTTTTGGTTCCTTTTCACTTAAAGAAAATATAGTTGCGCTTTTTTTATTTGCGTTTATTTGTCACCGATGCGTCACTTAATAGCACCGCACCGGTGTGTCCTTAGGTAACACTAGCACCGGCACGCAGTAACTAAAACACACTGGTGTGGTTATATGTACAGTAGTACCAATTTGCAGTTAAGGCACCGAAATTACTTTTAGGTGTGTATACCAAAATTTAGTGAAATCCAACCATATGAATTGAGAATTATAATTTTGTTTATTCTTGAGAATTAGAAATAGAATTAGAATTGAGAATTCGAATTGGATAAATTATTGATGGAAATAACTATTCTTCCAATGCATTTTTTTTATTGCAGGAGGTCCCCACTGATTATGTGGAGAGAATGCAATGTGCGGTGTGTGAAGATGCAATACTACAGAGCCCAAGTGGGCAATTGTGGCATGTGAACCTGTGCTATGCTAAGACGTGGGAATTTTTCACAAATGGTTGACTAATTTTTGTTTTTGAGAAGTTTATTGAAGTTGGAGATATTTTTGTTTTTACACATGTTGGAAATGTACATTTTGCTATGAAAATATTTGGGTTATTTCTTTTCAAAACTACACCTCTTCTTCTTTCAGAAAAAGAAACTTGAACCTTTCCATAACCTGCAACAAGAAAAGGTGCCCCATGATCTACTTGCTGACCCATGATCTGCTTGCTCATTTGTAAGTTCCTCCTCCGTCTTGGCATCCAATTTCCTCTTTTTTCCTTTGTGCTTTCTATAATCTTGATCTTAACAAAATTTACACAATCTCTGTTTTACGAGAAACTGACCTTGAATGTTCTGGGAGCAATGACAACGAGTCCTTCATTTTTCATTTGTTAGTAGAAGAAGACTGATTTTCGACTAGACGATGCAGTTATTACATGTGGAGGCAATGGTTTCCCATAGAAAATGATTATAGGGTTGAGCAGAGGAAAGACATTGAAAAATGGGCTATTACATTAACTTTTCCAATGTGAAATCGATTTGCAGGTGGAAATATGGTAGCTGTAGGTATCTATGCTTTTCTTCCCACATAAATGGTCACTAGATTTCCATTTATAATACAAGCAGACTTTTTACTGGTTTCATCCACATGACCACAACTCAGACAAGTTAGAGATGACATTCAAGTTCAATTGAAAGCCGAAGATGTGATTTTATGTGACGTCAGATTTTCCAGTAAAAGTTTATGTAAGCCAACCGAAGCTCGGAAAATACTCCCGGCTGCTTTTAAATGCATTCTGGAGAATCTTTCCCTTCATGGTACCTACCATCCCGATCAACGACGTCAATTGATCTTTCTCTGTTGTCCTTAAGGGAATGAGAATCCTTTCCTTCCTCAGAAAAATTCTTGCCCGCGATTTGAACCCTCCGCTGCTCCAATAATGCACTTTACAAAATAACCCCGTTCTGGTGCGCAGGGTTTTATTGGTGCACCGGTACAGTTTGTAAGATCGAGGTTTGTGTTTTGGCGCGGTTTTTTATGACGCATCGGTGTGGAAGAGTTGTGAAGCACCAATGCGTCTTTGTACTAAGACGCACCGGTGCGTGTTATGATGATAAGCGCACCGAACTATATAAAGTTCTTTTTTTTTGTATGTAAGATTATAATAAAATAATGATAATTTTGAAGTACATAAATTTATTTGCATTATTTTTTAAACTTTATTTTTTTACAAAAAATCATATTATTCTAGATTTATTATTTTACAATTATTTACAAATTTACAAATTTAAATATTTTAATAAAATCATTTTACATTAATACAATTAAAATTTTACAAATATTTTACATACAATTAGAATTAGAATTAGAATTAGAATTACAGTTTTACAATTTCACATAAAATTACGATTAGAATTACAATTAAAATTTTAATTTTACATACAATTACATTTACAATTAAAATTTTACAATTACAATCATTTCACAGTAATACAATTAAAATTTTACAAATATTTTACACACAATTAGAATTAGAATTAGAATTACATTTACAATTACAATTACAATTTTACAAATATTTTACATACAATTACAATTACAATTTTAGAATTTTACATACAATTAGAATTAAAATTACAATTTTACAATTTGTCATATATACAATTACACTTAAAATTACAATTACAATCATTTCACAATAAATTAAATATTACAATTACAATTAAAATTTTACATTAATAAATATTTTACATACAATTATAGTTAAAATTACAATTACAATTACAAATACAATTACAATTTTAGAATTTTACATACAATTAGAATTAGAATTACAATTTTACAATTTGTCATATATGCAATTACAATTAAAATTAAAATTACAATAATTTCACAATAAATTAAATATTACAATTACAATTACAAATACAAATACAATTTTACGATTTTACATACAATTAAAATTTCAATTTCAATTACAATCACGACATAATATTTAATAAATATCATTGTCATTTAATATTAAATTAATTAATAAACATCACGATCCTGATAACCATTGTACTAACATCATATTCGACTAAAAAACACATTCAAACACCAAATTAACATTATATATTAACATCATCACAACACAAACATCAAATATAAATCTCATGTCAAATAACTCATACTATCACATACACATCTATCTGCAAGCTGCACATTAAATGAACATATCTAACATGACCTAACAATATACACATCATGATGATCACCAACATGTAAATTAAGTATAGCTGCAACATGAGCATAAAATACATGGACCATATATATATAACTGAAGAATGTCAAAAATATACAATTGTAATATAAATGTCATGGATCAGATGGTGGTAGTACAACATCAATATCAGTACTAATGGAGGCCTGCTCAGTCAATGGTGCAGCCTCGATGGTCGACGGTCCAGCCTGCTCATGATCATGACTAGTACTGATGGATGCTGCAGGTTGCTGACTGGACATGGTTGATGGTCCAGCTTCATCTCCATGATGACTACTAGATGCTAGTGGAGCCTCATGCTCATTAGGCGCAACGCAAGGTGAACGATCATGAGATGATGAGTCGTTGCTCGCGGACTGTCAATCACGTGCTGCGGCTCGACCACGCCTATGACGTGCAAAATTCCTCCTCAGTCACGTAACAACTGTCGTAGCTCCTATGACATGCTGTATCTAGATGTACATGTCACGTGTCATGCCTCTCCACATATGTAATAGCCTATCATCAACATGTATGTCTCTGTAATGAGTGGGCCTGATGCCCACCTCAAAAATCAATGCATTGAGTTGGTCGTCCAACTCCATCCTGTATCTAGTATCAGGTCGACCGTGCCTTGAAAAAGGCGGTATCGGTGCACCAGCCTCCTAATCATGATCCTCGGGATATGCCATGCCTTGATCATCATCAAGATCCACACTTGGATCATGTGGTGGTGTCAGCATCTTGTCGCCATCAAAAGAGCCAATGAATGAAAAATATATACAAGTACACAACAATAATTAGACAATTTCATTACACAATTTAATAAAAACAAGTTAAAGAAAATGTTAAAATAAATATAAATAAAACAGTAATATCACCTCTATCATCTGGTGGCTCATCATCTGTGAAGAGGATGTTGGCACACCCTTTCCAATCCAATCCAACATAAGGACAGGGGACCATAATGAAGGGATGCAACTTGTCAACACTTTCTAGTAAGTCCAGTGCATCATGCGATATCCTAGCTGGAAACATAGTCTCTCCCCTCTTGGACATCATCTGCCCCCACATGTGCATTCGAGCCTCCAACGTAGGCCTACGAGGCTGCCGAACAAAAGTAAGCCTCATCTCTGGAAAGATCTCAAAAAATAAACAAAAAAGCTCTTAAGAAAAAGGGAAGTTGATCCTCCCTTGTGCATGAGAACGACATCTATCTAAGGCCATACAGAACTGCTGCAAAAAAATGGCAGACCACTTGAAAAGTCATGGCTCCTATACTAAAGAATCAACATAATATAGAAGCGAGAAACTAATGCGTTGCTCGTCACTGATGTTGTGTGAAATGGTCGAAATGAGAAGTGAGAGGCACTGCACATCCTATCTACCAAATGCACCAATACGTAACTGACCTCCAGCGACCTGAAACTCTGAAGGAGATAGTATATCTGCTCCAATGTATCTCTGGGAGTAAACTAACTGAATCCCTGCTACACAACCAGCTGGAACCTCTAGGAACGAGGGAAAACCCACCCCTCTCCTTGATAGCCCTGTAATGAAATATATATCCTCCTCAGTGGGTGTGTACCACTGGTCAAGACCAACCTGGAAAGCCTATTGGTGGGCATTCCACCTAAGGATAAGATGTCTCAAAAACACACTATGGGCCTTTAGGGAAGTAGCCTTCTTATAGAACTTGAGGAGGCCTACCTGCCTTAGGAGCCCCTGGGTATCTGTTGTAATAGGGCGAGGGTATGCATCTCTCTCCCTCTCTCGTGCCTCCCATTGGCGAAGCATGTCATACTGCTCTACCTAGTGTTGCTGTTGTTCCTCATCTTCTCTTTGAATCATTGACATATTAAATAATTTTTTAAAATTAAATCAGACATGTATTTAGGAATATACATACATAGTTTTTTTTGGAAAAAAAAAACAGACCAGTTGGTGCGCCACAAAAACAGTCATGCACCAGTTCCAGTGTGGCGTTCATTTGTAGCGCACCGGAGGTGGTGCCCCATATTACATAAAACGCACCGTATGCGGTGTACCTGAAATTTTTTTAAGCATCGTTGACTATATATGGTGTCTGAAGAGCGGTGCGCTGACTAAAATATACGCCCCGATGTGTATAGTCATGTTAGGGCATCAACTTCCTGACAATTGTCAGCACGCCACATTCGACATTCCAACAGGGTCAATGGTGCGGTCTTTTACTAGGCGCACCGTTGACCCTGTTGGAATGCCAAATGCGGCGCGCTGATAGACATCGGGGCAGATATTTCCGTCAACGCACCGCATTGCTATTCCCATGGTCAACGTTGTGACTGGATAAATGACAGCACCACACTTTATTTTAAATTTTAAAATAACGTGGGGCGCCTTTTGGTACTGCCCCAGACACGGTGTAGATACCATTAGTACCGGTTGCGATGCGGCCAGTAAATGTTACATGCAGCACTGCTTAACGGTGCGAGCCGAATGGCTCGTGCACACCGTGTGACAATTTTTTTTTTTTTTTTTTTTAAATGGTTAACTTTAAGGTTATTTCAAATTATAATCCGCTAAGATGCTTAATTATGGAAAAACAAGAAAAATGCCTGTACATTTTGGCCTCGAGGAGGCATATTGGATGTAGAATTTGCAAAAGAAAATTTGCCCACCGTTTTGAAAAATGCAAGCTAGATATTGGTGGGCAATGCACAACAGCAGTGCGTGCAATGGGTGCAATGGGAGCCTTGATGTCAGGGCGGCTCAGAGAAGGAGAAATTGCACTGGTGCTTGAGAGCTTTGGAGCACTGAGAAAAGTGAAAAATGTGGGTTTTTGGCTGTAATTTTTTATTATTAACCTTGTTCCGATGTATGGGGTTTTATAGGCACACCGATGCGGTTGATTAAGACCACACCAGGCGGTTTCAGTTTTGACGTGGTGTTTTATGATGCACTGGTGCGGTTCCTTAACACCACAACAGACTGTTTCTGTTTTGGCACAGTGTTTTATGATGCACCGGGGTGGAATAGTTGTGAAGCACTGGTGCTCTACAATAATAGGATGCACCAGGCGGGTGTGTACATAGCGCACGGTGTCCGGTGTGCCAATGTTTTGTGTGACTGATGCTTTCTCTTGTAGAGCGCACTGGTGATTGAGAGCAGAAAAGTGAAAAATGAGGTTTTTTTACCGTAATTTTTTTTATTTAACCTGTTCCGGTGTGCGGGTATTATAAGTGCACCAGTGTTGTTTCATACGAAGGCACTGGTCTGTTTCTATTTTGGCGCAGTGTTTTATGATGCATTGGTGCGGTTTCTTAACACCACACCAGGCGGTTTCTATTTTGGTGCGGTGTTTTATGATGCACCAGCGCAGAAGAGTTGTGAATCACCGGTGCTTTACAGTAATAGGATGCAGGGAGTGGGTGTGTATAGAGTGCATGGTTTCCAGTGTGCCAATTTTTTGTGCACATCAATGCTTTCTCTTGTAGAGCGCACCGATGATTGAGAGCTCTAGAGCACTGAAAAAAGTGAAAAATCTGGTTTTTTTGCCGTAATTTATTTATTTATTTAACCCTTTGCCGGTGTGCGTGGTTTATAGGTGCACCAGTGCTGTTTCCTATGAACGCATCAGTTGGTTTCTGTTTTGGTGCGTTGTTTTATGATGCACCGGTGCGGTTTCTTAATACCACACTTGGCGGTTTCAGTTTTGGCACGGTGTTTTATGATGCACCGGCGTGGAAGTGTTATGAAGCACCAATGCTCTATAGTAATACGACGCACTAGGCAGGTGTGTACAGAGCGCATGGTGTCTGGTGTGCCAATTTTTTTGCACACCAGTGCTCTCCCTTGTAGTTAGCACCAGTGCGATGTTGGATGATAAGCGCACTGAGCGGAAAACATCCGCAAAACCCTCCGCCCACCAACCTCCTCTAGTAACCTCCGCTAGAAATGGATGTATGGGGTATTTTTATAAGGGGTTCCTCAAAATCATCCGCTAGAGGGTCTTTTCCTTGTAGTGATAGTTAACATCCCTTTAACCTTTATCTCAACTGGGTCTCCACTGAAACTGACATGCATGTAACTATTAATAGTAAACATCAGTTACATTTCAGATCACTGCATGTAAATTAAATATGATTTAATTCACTTGACCTCTCACTAGTGCAACAAATAATTACAACTAGTTAAACTGATTTTAACTCAATTAATTGAGTTAACTGATTTCTCATGAATTAAACTAATGCACTAACTGCAACTTGGACTCAATAACTAAAAGAATCACTCTGCATGCCTCAACAACCACCCTCAACTCAAAATTCATGAGCTAACTAAGTTTATCACACTCAGTTAACTATTAAAGTGATTATGAGATAAGATTACATTTTATTGTCTACAATTTAATTAAGGGAAAATTAAATTAGACACACATTTCTTGTTGACTTTTCAACACTCCCTCCCAACAAGAAAGGAATTATCAACTACCCCAATCCCGCCTCTATGGTATTAAAATTTTCTCCTGGCGAGCGCCTTCATCAGAATATCTGTACCTGATCTTCCGTGGGAATTAACTGAAGTGACATAATGCGTCTCTGAACACAATCTCTGAGATGGTGGTACCGGATGTATATATTCTTGGACATATCATGGAATACTAGATTAACCGATAGTTTAATGCAACTATTCTTATCACAATGTATCACCGTCAGATCCATTTGATGACCAAAAAAACGAACCAGAATATTCCTCATCCAGATGGCCTCACATGTAGCCTGACTGGATGCCATGTACTCTACCTTGGCTGAACTGAGTGCCAAAAATTTTTGCTTCCTATTATACCAAGAAATTGTTGTCGATCCTATGCTGAAGATCCCTCCTGATGTACTCTTTATTTATGATGGACTTCTTGCCCAATCTACATCGGTGAAACCTTGAAGCTTCAATCCCTCTATCCGTTTGTACCATAATCCATACTTTGTAGTGCCCCTGAGATATCTCAAGACATGCTTCCTTGCCTTTCAAAAGAGCTTGGTTAGCTTAACCATAGCTTGAATAAGCTGGTTAACTGCATAGAAAATGTCTGGTCTGGTGTTCATCAAGTACATCAGTGAACCCACAAGTTGCCTGTAAACAATAACGTCCACTACCTCACCTAAAGTAGCATCCTCCTTCCTCTAGTTTCCTGCAAGAGGAGTCTCCATGGGTTTACAATTCTCCATGTGAAATTTACTCATAATCTCTTTGGCATACTTTCCTTGAGAAACAAATAGCTCACCATCTCGCTGTCATATTTCCAAACCAAGGAAATAGTGAATGAGTCCCATGTCCTTCATCTCAAACTCTCTTGCAAGATCCTCTTTGCAAGAAGTAATGATATGCGCATCACCTATCAAAATGAGATCATCAACATAAAGTAAGATAATCAAAAGCTGACCATCAACCAAAATCTGGTACAAGTTCGCATCCGCTTCACTCTTCATGAAGCCCAACCTGGTGAAATAGATGTCAATCCTGTGGTACCAAGAACGAGGTGCTTGCTTCAGCCCATACAATGCTCTCTTGAGTCTGCACACATGCGACCCACTGTCAAAGGTCTCAAAAAATTCTAGCTACTCAATGTACACTTCTTCCTCAATAAATCCATTGAGAAACACAGTCTTCACATCCATATGATGTATCTGCCACCCCATCTGTGCTGAGAGTGCAAGGATAGATCTAATCGATGAGTACCTCGCAGCTGGTGAAAAATTATCCTCATAGTCAATCCCCTCAACTTGTGAGAGTCCACGAGCTAAAAATATAGCCTTGTACTTCTCCACACTCCCATCTGCCACCTTCTTCACCTTATAGATTCATCTAGATCCAACCACTAATTTTCCGACTGGTCTTGGGACAACTTCCCATGCAATTTTCTTGACGATGGAGTCATACTCCTCAACCATGGCGTCAACCCAAATTGGTTTCTGCACTGCTTCCTTAAAGGAGGATGGTTTTATCAACATACACTTGCTCATAAGAGCCATGTATCTAGTAAACTTGTCTGGAGACTGTCTCTGTCTGTGCAGTGAAGTAGGTGCTCCTACATGTTTTTCCGCATCAAGTCTCAATCTATCAGCTTCCGTGGTGCACCTTCTACCATGATTGGTGGATGGCTCTGCATGAGTTTTTTCTACTACTCCATGATCCTCCACATGTGGCTTCTCCACATATTGAGGTTCATCCTTTGGAAACAAGAGTTCCTCATCTGCATGCAAATCAAGCTCCCTCTCAAGGGACAACCGCATGGATTTCTCCTCATCAAATTTTATATCTCATCTCACAACAGTCATCCTACTGTTTAAAAAATACAATCGATAGTTGTGGGGAGTATCAGTGTACCCCAAAAATGTCCCAATCTCAGACGTTGGTTCTAGCTTCTTCCTGGAATATTTGGTCACATGGAAATAGAAAGATGAGCCAAAAAAATTAAAATATGAAACATCACGTTTCTTACCAGAAAAAACCTCCTCTGGTGTACTCATGCCAAGCATCCGATGACGACTACAGTTATGCACAAATACTGTTATGTTGCATGCCTCTACCCATAGGTGCAATGATAGGACCAGATCATGCAACATCGCTCGTGATGCACCCACAATTTTTTTTTTCTTTCTTTTTGCGACCCCATTCTGTTGTGGGTTATGAGGTGCAATCAACTCTCTCCGAATTATTTCTTTTCTACAGAAATTCTTGAATTCATTTGAGATGTACTCACCACCATTTTCGCTCCAAAGAGCCTTCACATGCTTCCTTGTATATTTCTCCACCAGTGCTTTGAACTCACAAAATTTTTAGAACGTCTGATATTTCTTCTACATGAAGTTGATCCAACACTTTCTAGAAAAATTATCAACAAAGATCACATAATACCTGTGCTTTGTTGTCAAAGCTGTAGAGAATGATCCACACACATATGAGTGAACTCTCTCAAGGATTCCCACTGCTCGGTTATACTTCTCTTGAAAAGTGGCCTTTGCATACTTCCCCATGGTACATCCCTTGCATGTGTCTATTTGTGCAAGGGTACCCTTTGGAAGCCCCGTAGAAAGCTGTTGCATGACCTTCAAAGCTCCGTGGTGTAGATGGCCCAATCTCCTGTGCCATAACTCACCCTCATCTCAGCTCACCACTTTGTCTGATTTACCCATCAATGCTACACAACCATTTACATCAAGGTTTTAGATATTCTTTACACAAATCCTAATCTTCTTGGATTGTCCTGTGGCTTTGTGACAAAGGAATGCTTGAATCCCTTCACTGAAAACCACATCATAACCTCTATCCTCCAACATAGAAACTGAAACTAAATTATTTTTCAAGCATGGTACATGCATGACATATTTCAATAAGAAGGGTTTACCTGACTGTCTCTGGAAGGTAACTGTACCAATCCTGTTAGCGCTATACCTCCCATCATCACCCATTTCGATATGCATCTCGAGATCCTTCTCCTCCAAGCTACTGAAAAGTTCTTTGTCTCCCGTCATGTGGAAATATGCACCACTATCCAAGTACCACATTGATCCCATCGCACTACACACCATGCATGCGATGAGCGAGAAGTCCAACTCAAATTGTGAGGCCAAAGCCTCACCAGCTGTAGATCCTGAAGCCTTCTTGTTATTCTCCTTATGTGGACAATTAGTGGCATAATGCCCATGCTCATGGCAGTGAAAACATTTCACTCTGGACATGTCACGCTTCTTTCCTTCTTTGCCGGTCTTATATTTGGAATAGGATATCTTTCCCTTCCCCTTCTTGTCCTTACCAACCAAGGCACAAATTTTTTCATCATCTGTCTTAGATGAGGATCCATCCCTGGTATTCTGCTTGAATACTTCTTGCACCGAATCTGACCAAAGTCGCTCCCAATCTGGAATCTTCTCCTTCCCATTGACAGAGTCCTGATAACTATGCCAATTCTTGGGAAGGCCTAGAAGAGCTAGGCTCACCAAGTCATCATCTGCTACAGTAACTCCGACACTTCCAAGCTCATCTTGACATTGGACAAACTTGGTTAAATATTTCATAACAGTGTCGCCTTTATTTATTTTGATTTTCCTGAGAGTGTCTTTCAGTGCTAATTTTCTATGGTCACTGCTACTCTGAAACAGATCTATAAAAGCCTTCCAAATTTCATATGGAGTCGCTTTTCCATGGAGACTTGAGACAATGTGGTCTTGTAATCCCTCTAATAATATCCTCCTCACCTTTGCAACCTTCTTTTTCCAAGCATCAAGAAGAGCGACATTTGCTGTTGCGGGTTTGGGAATGTCATTATCAATGAATTCTTTCAACCCATTTTCCTTCAAAACTGCCTCCATCCTTTCTTTCCATGCAATATAGTTAGAATGTCCCTTGAGTGCATATTGCAATATTAAGCCATTGAAAGCCATCTTGATCCGCTGTCGCACCAAAGAATACTTTTGAAAATTCGAATGCTATTCAACACAAACTCAATTTCTTCTCCACTATAGTGATTTCCTGAGATTTGATACCATGTAGAAATAATGAAAATAATATGTATACTGATGGATTCAATTTGATCATGCGATATGCTAAAGCAAGATACTTCATCCTTCTACAAATCAATTGTGGAAAATAAACACGATCGCCAATCACAACAAGTAAATAAAGAGAAAATCAAACCACAACACATATATTTTCCCAGGGAAATATTACTGCTAAAAAATCCTCTATATTCTATTGTATATTCACCAAGGAATCATGAAAGAATTACAATGCACTATTCTCACAAGAGTCTCCCGCACTCTCACAACTGTCTCACAATGATCCCGACAAAATCGACCAACACTTAGCCAATTTTAAGCCTCTACTCAGCATGCTTGCCTTGCGTAATTCATGTGGAATGCAATCCCTATTATTTATGAATTTCAGCCTTTTAAAAGTGCGTAATGATCATGGGCAATCCTATGGGTGTTTTACTGCATGCGGGAAACCTACTAATAATACAACTAATAGTTAACATCCCTTTACCCTTTGTCTCAACTGGGTCTCCACTGGAAATGACATGCATGCAACTATTAATAGTAAATGATCAGTTACATGACATATCACTGCATGTGAATTAAATCTGATTTAATTCACTTGACCTCCCACTAGTGCAACAAACAGTTACAACTAGTTAAACTAATTTTAACTCAATTAATTGAGTTAACTGATTTCTCATGCATTAAACTAATGCACTAACTGCAACTTGGAATCAATAACTAATAGAATCACTCTACATGCCTCAAAAACCACCCTCAACTTGAAATTCATGAGCTAACTGAGTTTATTAGACTCAGTTAACTATTACAAGTGATTATGAGATAAGATTACATTTTATTGTCCAATTTAGTTAAGGGAAAATTAAATTAGACACACATTTATTGTTGAATTTTCAATAATCCATTGAAAACTTGTTCATTTTTGGGTGATATTTCAGCTGTTTCTCTCAGCAACTAAGTTGCAGTGCAGATGCAGTGTTAGCAGTGGCAGTGCTAGTGACATCTCAGATGTAGCACTTGAGAGGGAGTTGCAGTATAGATTCAACAATGATAGTGGAAGTATCATGGGTAGTAGTATAGTGGCAACAAAAACACAGAAAATGATGGAATTCAGCAGTGCGAAGGATGCTTCAGGGACAGAGTAGTATGCAGCAGGCATTATTGCTAGAGCACTTTCATCGTTAAGAGGGAGTGTTGATTTTTGTAGCATTCAATTGTGCTCTAAGTCTCAAATATGGTGTGGTGGCTTAAACACTTGTATTTAAAAGAACCCAGAAACAATTTTTGGAAATTACTCTCGGTTCATGTTTTATTAAAATAATTAATTATTTTAATGGGGACCCTAAGTCTAAACTTAGGGAAATTAAATAATTAAAGGGTATTAATAAAACATAGTGTGAATCTTCTAGAGAATGAAGATCAAGTCATGTTTTAATCTTAGCCATCGATTAGATATCTTATATAGGTCATTGATTTATCGATGTGAAAATTACAGAAGGAAGGCTTGAGGGTCATTTGAAAACACACGAAGACACTAAATTGATCTAAGAGTTCGAAATATCTAGGGTGCAATTTACTGAGAAATTCGAGCTTGAGATCTGAGCAGTGAGGGGTAGATATATCATTTGGAGAGAAGGATTTTTTTAGTCCGATGGAACATTAGTCAGAGAGAGGCAGAGGTGATCTATCCTAGCCAGTGCAGAAGGAAAGGGGCTGATGTAGTGTCTACGTAAGCTCATGCAGAAGCAGTGCAGAGGCATAAGGAAGGGTTTTAGTAATTTGCTGGTGGATCAATTTTGGAGGTCGAGATTCCGAAAGTGGCACCGGGAGGTTGTTCCTCAGCATCCAAAGAGGAAAAAATACTTGGCTGGGGCTTAACGCTAAGCCTGGAAGGGGGTGATGCAGAGGCTGCAAGGTGCAGTGTTGGGACTGGGTAGAGCATGTTCTTCTTCATCCAGATTAGCCAAAAACTCAGTGATTGAGTGCAACATTTCTCACAAACTCTTCTGCCAGTATTTCTCTTTGTAACTGTATAACCCTTGAGGGTTTTTAAAGATGTATACAAAAATTTCTATTGCATAATAATAAAACCATCAGATCTGTTGCACTGGTTTTCCCGCATTGGGTTTTTTCGGGGACATTAGTCCAAAAATAACTGTCATATGTGAATGATTTCCTTGTATAGTTTCCATATTTCTGAATCAATTTTAGTGTAGGTTGTTTCAGTAGTTGCTTCAATAATTCATATCTGAATTAATTATGTAATGTAATTCACTTAATAGGATAATTACACTAAGTTGTTGCAGTAGGATTCATTAGATCTGTTTAGATCTTGGAATTTTCACTGGAAAAACACCGAGAGAATTTTTACTGATCAATTTCTCATAGTCCACAACATTTTTTTGACCCCAGAAAGGACCTTCTACCCTTGCGTTGGCCTCACTGCGTCACCCTATGCGCAGTTCCTGTGTCACTTCCTCTGTGTTGGTGATCTGCATCCCTCCTTTGTGCTTACCCTTCCATAATTCTCCTTTACTTTCGGACTAGTGCTAATCCCTCTCTCTCCCACCCGCAACTCACCCTTTGATTCTATTTCCTCTTGCCAAACTTCAACCATTGAGAAAATCAATCTGCTTGGGAAACTGAATATCTACACTATTATGTTCTCCAAGTGCCCATTGAGTTCCTTCTTATGATCTCTCGCTAAGATAGCAACGATCAAGATTAAAATATAAACGATGGCTAAGATAATCTTGGAATCAATCTTCATATTCATCTATAAGATTCTCACCAGATTTAATTAATCACATTTCCTAAGTTTATACTTAGGAATATATTAAAAATTATTATTTATTTTAATTAAATCATCTCTAGGTGGAATTTTCCCAAACAATTTCTAGGTCTTGGAGAATACATCTGTCTTAGCCTCTCTACGGAATCTCGAGGCTAGAGCACATCCGATGCTACAAAAATCATCAATTTAAAGTAATTGAAGAAATAACATAAATAACATATATGGAAGACAATACAAGACAAGAGAACACAATAATTGGCTCAAGCCAGGGAAAAACCTTGAGATGGGGAAAACCCTTGACCAATTCTTCTTATTATCAAATATCAAATGTTTTGCAGAGAGAGAGAGGACAATCAAGGTCATTGTTTACTTACCAATATGGTGATCATTACTATTGTGCAAATGACAAAGAAGCAATCCAGACAAATCTTCCATTCTACCTTCAGACAACAATGAAAAAACTCTTCCCTAACCAGTGATCAATTGTAGACAAAGAAACTACAAAATAGTCTCCAAAAAGGAGCTCAGTCCAGGGACAATTAGTGCAGTCTCCTTTGCTAATTGTAATGAACACAAAATAGTCCAATACTGGGTAGTCAAGTCGGGTCAATGTGATGATAAAAGATGCAACCTTCCTTCCTAGTTAACTTGCTCCAAACCTTGATTTATATGAATATTCACCACTGTACTTGATGCTCCTGGTTAGGGCTTGTGACCAACTACTACAACCATCACAACCTTGCGAAAATATCCCTTCTAAAGCTATGTTCCTACTCTTCCTTACTCTAGTTGTTTAGTACGACTTTATAGGAAGAGGCTAGCCCTAGATTATGCCTACCAGACCTTTCCCAACTACCCAACATTATTCCAAACTCCTATGGCACCCTACAACTATCACAAACAACCTCTCAAATGAGACTTATGGTGTCCTAAAATAAGGTACACTTGTAGCTACCTGAACATAGGCTCTCCCACACAAAACTGTACCTAAAAAAATATTCAAACCTCTCTCCTAGCCTACAGCCTCCACCTATACAAATTCAAACCTATGCTATGACAAGAAAACACTCCAAAAACATAGAAATTCCCACGCCTTGTATTCCTTTATTTTTTGGCTGCCTCAGAGATGAAAGAATGATCATTTGGATGGATCTGATGAAGTTGGAGGAGATCTCTATTTATATAAGATGGAGAATGCTTCAACATGACAAATTAAATCTAAGTCGACCTTGATAAATTACACATGAGTGGGATTGATTTCAAAAATATATTTTTCATTATCAAAATTTAGTGATATCTAGGTTGATTTTGGTCCACTAAAAAGAGGAATTCAACATAGCAATTATCATCTTCAAAGGAGCTGCCCAAAGTGGAATTTAGCCCTAGTTTCCAATTTTCACATATGGCTATTTGTTCATGGTAATTGACAAGTTCAACAACATGCGTTCTCTAATGCCTTGTAAAAAGACCATCAATTCGAAAAAAGAAACGAACTTATCCTTTGAACAAGTATGGGTGCAATTTGGGATGCTAAGGAGTACCATTTCGAATAGGGACACAAGATTTCTTAATGAATTTTGGAGAAAATTATGAGAGAAGACGGACACAAAGTTGAAGAGGTTTACAACATTCCATCCATAGATAGATGGGAAAACAAAGTAGTCAACAATATTTTAGTGCAACTTTTGAGGGTTTAAAATTAGAAGCATCTAAAGACTTGGGATGAAAATATGGTATACATATAACACGCTTATAACATACTAGTCCACACTTCTGTTGGTAAGTCCCCATTTGAAACTTGTTTTGGATATTTTCGACCTTCACCTTTGGATATTGCATATGGATAGCAAGGAGGAGTGAGGGAGGATGTTACAACGTATGCCTTAAGGGTAGAAACATTTGTTTCAAATATTAGGAAAATTCATCTATAGCTACAGGAGATTTCAGAGAAGTCATAGGAAAAATACAAGGCCAAGCATGATCAACATAAAATAGAGAAGTCATTCAGAGTGGGAAAGAGAGTATGGTTATAGTTGAACAAGAAGAGGCTACATGGCCCTAGTAAGAAAATCAAGGCTTTGTGATATGATCCATTTGAGATATTGGAAAAGGTTGGAAACAACACCTATAGAATTAGTCTACTCAAATACATGGGAATTTACTTAGTGGTTAATGTAGAAAAATTGAAACTTTGAGCCTTCCATGCTAATCACGAAGAGGAATAGGTGCTACCTTTTGTAGAGGATTTAGCACCAATCAAGGCTTTGTGATATGGTCCCTTTGAGATACTGGAAAATGTTTGAAAGAATGCCTATTGAATCTATCTACCCAAATACATGGACATTTACTTAGTGCTGAATGTAGAAAATTAGAAACTCTAGGAGCCTTCCAAGTTGGATCATGAAGAGGAACAAGTGCTACCTTCTATATAGGATTTAGCACCAGATGACCAGAAAATGTTGAAAAAGTACATAGTTTTGCAGAAGAGTTCCAAAACTCAAGATATAGACAACATGACCTTTGGAAGATTGGGTTGAAAGGATAACTTCCAAGCAAGGCTAAATGGTACTCCAAGAAGAAGGTAGAGGAAAAAATTCCTCACCTCATTTAAAAAAATCTTATGGGGACTAGAAGCCTTCCAAAAGGGGGGATATCATCCATATTGGTTCTTTACCTTATTCTTCATCCATAAATTTTCTTTTAGAGTGGAAAAACTAGAAGAATCAGCTCAAAATACTATTTTTACCAATGGGTCCCAGTTTGGTGAATTGGGGTATGAAACCTTTTGAAATCCATTTGAGGCATTAAAAATCATTTTTTGGGGGTAAAAATTTGCCACTTGAGTGCAAAAACCCCTAGTGCTATTATACACTCAAATACCTTTCATACAATGCAAAAAATACCTCAAACAGAGTCTGTATGCAAAAGTTATGCCACTTGAAAGTTGACCTTCCTGTTTTGGCCACCATGATTTAAGAGGATGCCATGTCAGCCCCCATTATTCATGGAAAAGAGGATATCCACGTGATCATGATGAACAAGAATATAAAATATTCAATATTGTAGCTCTAGCTAAAAGTTGAAGGAATCAAACTTAACCACTAGTAGGTTATCAGGCTATGTTATAATTGGGCCACTAGGACGAAAAGGGGTCCATTTTTATTCGAGTGCATTTCGTCCATAAATGAGTAGAGTATATGAGAGTGGATAAAGAGAGATAAAAAAGAGAGGGTTTGTTTACTGTACAACTCACGGGCCACAAGTATCACTCCTTTGTACTTTCATCCATTCCCATTCGTAGAAAGAGAGCAGAACGGTCTCACCTTATAGTTGGGTTTTCTTCTGTAAGGGTGTCTTAGATCATATCTTGTGTTCATTGTGGTTTGTGATATTTTGTTTCATTTTTCTGTATTTTTCATATCTTTTCTATTTCATACATAATCATAGAACAATGATTAGCGAATCCAGAAATATAAAGAGAAATTTAAACCTCATAGTGTAGATTTCGAGTTTTCAAATATATTTTAGTAGATGTATTGTGATGAACTGTCTAGTGGAATATCCAGGAAAGTTTACAAATCATCAATCAAGTTTTGTATTTGTTCTTCCAAGGATTTTGTAGCACTAGAATATTCTTGGATTTCTTATGAGTCATAACAATACTTGGCCTTTATTATCATATCATCTAGTGTCTTGGGCTCATCAAACTTTGTCCGACCTTGGTAGGACTTAGGTAGTTAATTGAGAAAGAACTAAATTTTCACTTTCTCATCCTTGATATCTGGCACATAGAACAAAAATTCCAAAAATATGTTGATGTAATCATCCATGGTTAACTATCCTAGCTTCAAGGCGTGAAACCCCTTAATCTTCCCACTGTAATATCTTTGTAAGAAACATTTTCTCCTGAAATATTTCTTAAATTTCTTCCAAGTGATATTCGTCTTGCTAATTCTTTTTATGCTCTTAAGTTATTCCCACCATATGGAATCATTTCCTCTCATTTTGAATATTTCCACTCTCGCCTACATATAATGCACACAAAATTATTTCTTTAATCCCAACATCCAGGCCTCTGCCCCTTCACCTTTCTTCATTTCACCATCGATGGTGGGTGGACTCACTTTATTGAATTCTTCATGAAACATAGTTCTGGAATGTTTCTTCCTCTTTTTCTTATGAAATGAAATTTTGGAACCATTGCTTGATATCCCATCTAAACTAGATGTCCCATCAATAAAGGAATAAGGGAGTGATTCATTGCTAGATATATATACCCTGTTACCATGTTTCCCTTTTCTAGAGGTGTTTTTACCTATGTTTCTAGTAGTTGGCTTGTATTTCTAAATTTATGAAGGGATCTCTACCTTGCTGCCATTGGTTCCATATTGAAATTGCTTCTAAATTCAAACAGGCTTTGTAGCAACATGACATTCAACTATGCTTGTCTTTCTTGTTCCCATATTAACCTTTCATTGTTTGCCCTGTAATTTTGGAGTGCTACCTTTAGGATCCTCATTTCCTTTTCCAAATTTGGAGGTGTTTCTACATTCCTCGTCTATTCAAATTCCTCGTATCTAAGATGGGGGGTTTCTTATAGAGGACATTGTACCATCTTGTGTTTTTCCTACAATGTTTCTTGCACTCTTGCCACTTACTTATATCTTCTCTTCAGTGTTAGATTTAATAAATTCAATTATTAGTTATAAGTCATCATCATAATAAAATTAATAATATATTTTAACCTTTGAGCGTAAATTTTTCCCATAATAGGTCAATGTTACAAACATGTTCTGATACCACCTATAGCGAACCCAATTCCCCTAGGTGCATTCTGAGAAATGGGGTCCAATTTTAAGGCAATGCCCAGAGAACTCATTACTCCAAAGAGAAACTTCTCATTCAGAAGTCTAGTGTATCGCTCCCAAAATATACTTCTTTGGTGATACAGGCCATGTAACAAATTTTGCGTCATGCATAAAGAGTATTTTGTAGCAAAAAGGTTATGTTCTGCGTCAGAAGAGCCTTCCATGGTGACAAATGTGTGTTGCCTCTCATCTCCCATTTATCACTTGAGGAAGGGATTTTCTA
This sequence comes from Pinus albicaulis, assembly GCA_034641835.2. Taxonomy (NCBI): domain Eukaryota; kingdom Viridiplantae; phylum Streptophyta; class Pinopsida; order Pinales; family Pinaceae; genus Pinus; species Pinus albicaulis. Next base: position 291,285,069 of record CM076577.1, on the reverse strand, counting down.
GCGATATAAGTGCCTCATTGCATTGGATGTCATTTCCTCCACAATATAATGCCCAAACGTGATTGAGTCAATATGGTGGTCATCATCAGTTTATCATGAGTACATGTATTGAGCTTCATAAACTATTTAGAGAGCTCAGAAAGGCCATATGGACACTGCATAGGCTTTCCATTTTTGGTGAGGAAAATGACCAACTCATTTTCTCCATGAGATAAATACATGTAGTGAAAATTTAATAAAATTTGTATGCAATTTATCCCATCCACATTCGCAAGAAGCTGGAGATTCGTGTGGTCAAGCATGTATTTGCTACACTCCTATATTCGATCTAAATGCCTTGGGTACCTTGTATTTATTCAAAAACTATGAAAAATGATCAAGGTCCCTTGCTAAAGTCAAAGTTATGCCTTTGGGTATGCACTCTTAGATACTACCGCTTCTAGAACCACTTATTTCCAAAAATCAATTTCAATCGGTGAAATGAAATTGGCCTTATCATTGGCACCATGAAATTGAATGGGTTTGGGAGGCACTTTAGAGAGGGATTTGAGTACTTGCTTCTAAAAGAAACTAGATTGGTAGGTTCCTAAGACCACCACTACGTTCTCAAGTATCACTTGGTTAGGTAACTCCTCTAGTGATACAAGTCCATGTAACACTCAACAAGGAAATTCCCCATCGGCATTGTCTCACGGGTTACTCAACAAAGCAATTATTTTAGTGATACAGTCTCATGTATCACTCTATATGGTAATTCTCCAGTGTATTTCTTAGGATATCATTTCTCCAACCATGCATAGCTACATATCATGAAGGAGGAGTCACCTTTCTGGAATGAGGATTTCAATTTCCCATAATGAGAATAATCCTAGCTTGGTAACCAACATTACCCTCAGGATTCATTTCAAGCATATTTTTGGGGATACTCGAGTTGCACACAAATTTCAACATGTAAAATTATAAAGATAAACCAACCTTAAATGATCAAACTCTATGGGGAGGAAATTTGGATTTGATATTCAAATTTATAAGGGACAAGTAAACCCTTTAGGAGTTGCAAAGAATAAGGGCATTCATATTCCATGTAATACTGAGCATTGCCCCTAAATCCAAGCAAGTTCTTAGGAGCCTACATAATCTTGTTGTCCACTTATCATGATGCTCAAGGATTCTGTGATATTTCAAACTTGAAATGAAACTTACATTTTTTAATTCATGAAAATAGAAATGTACATATATATATATATATATATATATATATATATATATATATATATATATATATATATATATATATAGGTAACCCCTTGAACAACCAAGTAATAGTACCTAGATAAGTTCTCCAGGACTCTAGGCTAATATAAAATTCTTGCTAGGACTAGACATAACTTGTAGAAAAATATCCATATAAGGTGGAAGCCATACCTGCATCTATTCTAGCCAATTGCACCATGTCCTAGGCCCTCCACTCAAATTCATACCCATTTGGGTAATGGTGGAGAAACACCATAATATTTGATTGAGTTCATGGGCTTAGGATAATCCTTGACTAAAATTCGCAGGGATCATAAGAACATGAGTTAGAACTTGAAAATTAGCCTCGGATGTTATAAGAATATTGTAGCATACTTAATTTTTATTTTAATATTCATGGATTTTGTTATGTGGAATTATGAATTACGGATAAATCATTCTTCCCTAGATAGGTGCTAATCTAGAACAACAGGTCAAAGACTTTACGACTATCTTTCCTAACTGTAAACAAACACAAAGAATGAAATAAGGAACATACTTGGGATCCAAGCGCTTCCAAAGTATCCTTCTATCGCTTATTCTATAGCTTCAAATTCCAGCCGGCTGTGCAAAATATTTCCTGCAAGAATGAGCACTAAAAAACAAGAGATAGCAATAATACATATGTCTATTCAAGTTATTTAGCTAAATCAATAAAGCATAAACCATATACATCAACTAAGAAATCATGATATTTAAAATCAAAGCTTATACAGATGCATATAGGGAAAAATAAGTAGTAATATTTATTGATAATAGAAGGGGAGCTTACAACCTAGTGATTGATTTAGTGTCACCATCTCCAACAACATCCCAGCCTCATCACAATGCAAATATCTCCAGCAATATGTCACTCAAATCAATCTCCTCAATTGAAATTCCACCAAAATTTCTCTACAAAAATTCTTCCTTATCAAACACTAAGATTTGTGCTTAATTTATAGAGGAGCTGGAGGTAGTTTTACAATCAATGACTTTCCAATAATAGGCAAGACATGTTCCCAATCTTGTAGATGTCAAATGGACACATGGATTCGAAGTTTGACACATGTGAACTCTTCTAGAAGGCACTGGCCAAGTGGAGATTCTAGAACAATGAGAATTTTGATCCCAATGTGACCAATGCACCCTTGGATGTCGGGAAGTGTTTTGCAGAGCAGACTTGCATGGGGCTACCTGCATATGCAACGCACTTAGTCCCTTTAGAGGCAGCGTTGGTGAGATCTCATATGATATATTATAAAATTCAAACATTGGAAAACTTTGCAGATGAAAGTCTTTGATTGATTTATCTTGTTCTTTGTCTCAGGCATGTAGCAATTGAAATGTTAGGGGATGATAGACCCTATACATTGGTCCTGGAGATGATGTCCAATTAACCAGGTCATTGGGAATGATGCCCAAATTGACCTATAACAGATTTCATTTGTGATACCTATCAATATACCAAGTATTCAAGTTTCCAATGACCTCTTCAAAAACTCTCATTAATGACCCATTTTTTTCAACTTGGATATATAAAAATCATTATAAAATTAACCATACACAACAAGTAAATTCATATTATACAATATACATAAGAAGAATGTCAAGCTAAAACAATTATAGAGACTTATCTGAAATGAATGCCCTGCAACTAAAGAAGGGTGTGTGCCTTTCATCTAACCATAGGCTTAGTTGGGCCTGCATTTCCTATAGCTAACCACCCCCCTAGAAAATTCATGATATAACTAGGGAAAATAACTCAAGTTCTCAAGGAAATTTCTCGACTGTGAAAAACCAATCTCGTTCACAAGTAACAATGGCAGTCAACCTCTACCCATTAGGCCAAGGATTCCATTAATTGCTCATATGCCTTCCTATTTGATTGTAGTTGCGCAAGGGAGCCCCTTCTCTGCAAATGTAGTCCCTCAACGACCTTGCCTCTCAGTGCTTTCTCTCCAACCCAACCGAAATCAAATTCGCAACCCCATTTTCCCATCTTGGGTTTCTGTTTTCCTGCCCCAAATTAACAATCAAAATCAAGTTTTGGCATGTCCAAATGATCTAAAGCTCAAGTTTTAGCTAAAAATTGAAAGTGCTCGAAATTGCTTCAAAACTAAATGACCGGATAGAGTTCGTCTCCAGGATTTTGCAGCAACTCGTTTCATCAAAATCCGAGCTCGTATGACTAAGTTATCGTCCAATGTTCATTTTCCAAAACAAGCAAAAAATGAGCAGAAAAAGTACAGTACTGATGTGGTAGGTACAGTCAGCAATGCAAGAATTCTCTAGATTTCAGCCAGTGACACTGTGATAAGTTTCATCTTCATATTCGCCATATGGGTTAAGTGAAGAAAGAAATTTCTCAATAACCTCCAATATTTTTCCTAAGTATGAATTTGATTTTTTTTAAGGTTGGAGTACAACCCAACCAGAGGGCGCCACGTGTCCTCTCTGGTGGGCCCTCTCCAACCCTCGATTCAAATTATTTCATGGAAGGTCAAATTTCAAACTACATTATATTTGGACATTAGCGATATCATTTGTTTGGACAAAGGTTCATGGTATATATATATATATATATATATATATTATAGTTCTAAACCCATCTAACTCGCCGGGGTCAACTAAAGTTGGAGAGTCTTCCAAACTAATACTGGAGGGGTTTAAACTTGGTAGCAATGACAAATATGGCGGCAAAGTCTCATTATAGATCCAAGTAAAATTTTATGGTGGAGCAGAGGGCGGGGGGGGGGTCGAACCCCTGACCTCACGCCTACAAACCACACAATTTATCGTCTCGCCTCTAGAGTGGTTCTTACCATATACGTTTTCCGCTTAAATTTAAATTATCATTACCTGATAGTTGGGGTTTGGAGGAGGGCCAACCCCCTCCCCCTTTGGCCACAACTCGATGACTAGGTGCTCCAAAACAAATCTGACGGAATCTTGTTAAGATGTGGTTAATTAATTTTAAACGTAGTTTAATGACGTTAAACAATCATTAACTTATAAAACTACGCTTATCACTAAAATTTGTCTTATCCGCCCATAAGTGCACTTAGTGTTAATTAAGTCGAGGATTATGTTGGTGGAAAATTCGGAGGCACACCAATTTTGGCAGACTTCTAAAGTTAACTGGAAGTTCTTCTAGTTTTAGAGGAGAAATTGGGGAAAATTGGTTTTGGTCATAGCTCACTCAATATTCGACCAAATGGAGCTTAGTAAAAGTCATTCCTAGCTAATTTTCATGCTAAGAACTCAATGGAGCATGTTGCAAAGGAATAAAAGGTGATCTACACGTGTTTTAGTACATTTGAATATTTTTGAAGGAGAGGGCCAGCAGGTGTTGGGGTCATTTCCAGAGCATCCAGAGTCCAAATACAACAAAAAAATAGTCATTTTTGGGAGATTATGATGTTATAAAATTATTGGAACAGGTTCCAAGAGGTTTTAAATCTTGTAACAACAATTTTAGCACACTTAAAGTTAATACAAAGGTCACACTATGAAGCTGGACCAAGGAGATGTAGCCTAGGAGGGGTGAACTCCTTTAAAAAAATTCTATATGTTAAGCTCTGTTATATGTGCTTTCTATGTTTATTATTTCTTATGTTTTGTCATTTAAAATTATTCTTTTTAAGCTTATGAAAAACTCTTAATTTCACTAAATACATTGTTTTCCAAACACATGCTCTTAAACAAACTCATGAAGGGTAAGTAAAACAATGCAAAGAAAAGTTTATTTCTGAAATGAAACTAGCACAACATTAACAAGAAAGTAATTTCAGATCAAGTTGGTATCAGAGCACAAGGTTGCTTACTTGTTTTACTTGAAGATTTTTTAATAGTGCAAAATTACTGATGCTTACAAGATTGAGATTGCAGAGAGGAGAAGGGAAGCTATTGATAGCTAGTCCAGAAGTTAGGACAATAAGGAAAAGGCTAAGATAGCAACATCCTTACCCAAAGGACCACTAAAGGAAAAAATTGAAGCACAAGAGGAGTTAATTGCACAAGAGGCTGAAGATGTTGAAGAGGTTGAAGAGATACAAGTTGCAGAGATAGAGCTTGAATCAACAACCAAAATGTCAGGCCATGAAGGAGCTCATGAACATTATGAGGAAGATGATGTCAAGGAGTTCAAAGAAATGAAAAGGATGGTGAAACTTATGTATGAATATTTTATGGCAAGGGAAACTGGAGAAGGTTAAAAACACCCTCATAAAGAAGAATCTTCAAACAGTAAAAAGGAGGAAGAGAGGAGCTCAAAAGCCAGTGGTGGAAAACCACCTCCTTCTCCACCACCACCACCACCAACATCATCATCCTCATCTTCATCTTCATCTTCCAAATCCACTACAAAACCATACTCATTCCAAGATCCCAAAAGGTAAGAATTCGTTACTCAAGTTGGACATCAAATTTGAATTTCCTACATATAATGGAGAAGTTAATGTTGAAAAAATATATAATTGGATTTGTCAATTAGAAGTTTACTATAGAATTCAAAATCTGCAAGAAGACGATATTAAAATCGAATTGGCTTCATTAAGGATATAAGGAGAAGCATTAGTTTGGTAGGAGGCAAAGACACGAGAGGAAATGCACATCCATGGTAAGATTTCCATTTCTTGGGTCGAAATCATTTCTTCCATTAAAAGGAAATTCTATCCATTAGCCTATATGCAGAAAGAAATAATGAGTTGGCAAACCTTTAGATAGCTAAAATGTCAAAGTGTCCAAGAGTATACACAAGGGTTTAGGAAAAGGGCTTTATTTCTTGGAGTAGACTTAAATTCACGAGACACACTCTTGAATTATATAGGAGGTCCACATTCCTACTTAAAACACATTATTCGCATGTTTAACCCAAATAACTTAGATGAAGTATATATGCAAGTCACGCATCTTGAAGGAAGGGGTAAAAACATTTCTGAAGAGGGTAGTAAGAAGAAGCCATTCAAGGGTAACATAAAAGAGAAAGGAGGAAAATGGAAGGGAAAGAAGAATGCAAGTGTGAAGCAAGAAGGGGAGAAAATTACATGAAAACATTGTTCCAAAGAGGGGAATGATGAAGCCCATTCTTGGAAACTACATCCCGAACTAAAACCAAAGAAACCAAATAAAAAAGGGAAACAAAAGATGATTACCACCACACAAAAAGATCTTGGATATGATTCAAGAGATGAAACCAAGATAGTTGCCATGGTTAACAAAGGAAAATAATCAATTGCAAGTTCTAGTACCGCAAACGGTCACAATAACGCTTCAAATGAAGATACAAGGATAGAATTATTCCATGTTAGAGTAATTTATAATCATACAAATATTGATGCCTTATTTGATACAGGGTCACAAGCAAAGTTGATTTCATAAGCCTTAGTTAAAAAACTGAACCTTGAAACTGTACCTCATCAAATTTACAGGTGACAAGGAAATGTATTTTTAGATTTTATATTACTGCAAACTTTGTTGATGAAGTTGAGTTAGATGTTGTACCACTTGATATTTCATGGATTATCTTGGGTAGTCCATATTTGTAGTGACAAGAAAGCGGTATTAAACCGTCATGAGAACAAATATCATTTGATCAAAGATGGAGTGGAGTATATTGTGAGAGTTCATCGCAAGAAACTGAATATCTCTTTAGTTAATTCAGGGCAAATGAAGAGGCTAGTAAATGCAAGTAAAAATTTTGCGCTTCTTATGATCAAGAAAAAGGAAGATGTTAACTATGAATATTTTGAAGGATGTGATGGAAAATTGAAATCTGATTTGTTTGATGTGGTAAGTCAACATGGCGAGATGTTTCAAGAACCAAAGGGGTTGCCACCCAAGAGGGGAATTTAGCATGAGATTCAACTGCAGCAGGATGTTCCACTTTCGAATATTGGTATGTATCACATGTCAATCATGGAAAGTTTGGAAATCTAGAAGCAAATCCAAGAGTTGCTGAATAAAGGTATCATACACTCATCTACTTCGCCATGTGGTTATCCAATATTTTTGGTTCCAAAGAAGGACAGGACTTGGCACATGTGTATCGATTTCCATGCACTGAACAAAATCACGGTAAAGAATCACTACCCACTTCCACACATTGATGATTTTCTTGATTAGTGAAAACATGAAAAGTATTTCACTAAGTTTGATTTGAGAAGTGGTTATCATCAAGTTAGGATAGTTGAAGAAGACATTTGGAAAACTACTTTCAAGAATAGACAAGGGTTGTATTAGTGGTTAGTTATTCCATTTGGCTTAACAAATGCACCAGCTACTTTTATGAGAGTGATGAATGATGTACTTAGACCATTTCTAAATGACTTTGTCATTTTTTACTTAGATGACATACTCATATTCAGCAAATCAAGAGAAGAACATGTCATGCAAGTGAAAATGGTACTTGATGTTTTGAGAAAAGAGCAATGGTTTCTTAAGATGTCAAAGTGCGTGTTGGGTAAGACTTCATTGGTATATTTGGGACACATATTTGGAGGAGGTGAATTGAAGATTGATTCTTCCAAATTTGAGGTCATTTTTAATTTTCCCAAGCCCAATACAGTTACCGAGGTAAGAAGCTTTTTAGGGGCAACATAGTATTGGAGGAAATTTAATGCTAATTTTTCTTCCATTGTAGCATCGTTACATGAATTAAAAAGCATAAAGAAAGTCTTCCACTGGGGAGATTTGCAGTAGAAAGAATTTGATTCTTTAAAGAAAAAGATAAGTTTGGCACCGGACCTAGCAATTCCAGATTTAAGACAGTCATTTGAGATCCAAACGGATGCAAGTGATTATGCTATGGGAGTAGTACTGATGCAGCATGGTAAGCCTATCTCATTTCATTCTGAAACTTTTAATGGAGCTGTGACTAAATATCCTACATATGGTAAAGAGTTATATGCATTGGTACAAAGTGTAAAGAAATGGAAGCATTACTTGATGGGAAAAGATACCATTATCCATATCGACCATCAACCATTGTAGTATTTACAATCACAGTCCAAATTGTAGCAATCAAGACATTTCAGGTGGATGGGTTTTCTACAACAATTTCACTTGGTTATCAGGTACAAGAAAGGAATCTACAATAAGGTAGTTGGTATGCTCTCTAGGCCTATTGTAAATTAAACTATTATTCTCAAGCACAATTCTAGTATGCATGAAAGTTACATTGAACAATATGTGAATGATAGTGATTTTCAAGATGTGTGAGAACTTGAGTAAAGGAAACCAAAGTGAAGCGTTAGATTATCATGTGCATAACAGTTTGTTGTATCACTTGGGAAATTTATGTATACCACAGGGAGAAAGAAACAATATCATAAGGGAGGTGCACACATCATTGATTGCAGGACATTTTGGTGTAGGCAAGACAAGCGCATCTCCAAAGGTATTGTTATTGGCCACACATGAATGAAAGTGTTTCTCGTTTGATTAGAGGATGTTATTTATGTGCAACAAGTAAGCCTAGCAATAGGAAGCTTGGTTTGTACACACCACTTCCAGTTCCTTCTCATCCTTGGGAGAGCATCTTAATGGATTTTGTAGGAGGCCTTCCTATGTCAAGGAAAGGTCATGATTATTTATATGTTGTGGTAGATAGGTTCAAAAAAATGTGCATTTTGATGGCATGTAAGAAAACTGTTATAACTGAACAAACTGCTAATATTTTCCTTCAAAATGTATGGATCCATTTTGGTCTTCCTACTTCTATTGTAAGTGATCAAGATTCTCGATTTGTTGGGATTTTTTGGTCAAAATTATGGGACATGATGGATACAAAGTTGAAGAAGGGTACAACAATTCATCCACAAACAGATGGTAAAACAAAGGTGGTAAATAGGAATGTTATTCATATTCTAAGAGGCTATTGCAGCAAACATCCCAAGTTGTGGGATGAACAGTTACACTACATACATCATGCATACAACCGAGAAAAACATTCTTCTACAAATACATCGCCATTTGAGGCATATTTTAGCTACTTCCCAAGATCACCATTGGATTTTAAATTTGAGAAAGATGTTTCCATAGATGGACATAGTGACATAGAGAAAGCAAGAAAGTTCATTGAGAAAATTCAGTTGGTACATCACACAGTACAAGAGAAACTTGAGAAGAGTGAAAGCAACTATAAGGCAAGGCATGACAAACATTGGGTTGATCAAAAATTCCAAGTTGGAGATGAAGTTTGGTTGTACATAAGCAAAGAAAGATTGCAAGGGGAAGGTAAAAAGCTCAAACCAATCCATATGGTCCATTTAAAATTCTGGAAAAGATTGGTACAAATGCATTCAAGCTAGATTTGCCTCATATGCAAATTTATTCTGTCGTTAATGTGGAGAATTTGAGATTGTTTGAGCCTCCTTTGACTGATTATCAAGGAGAGCATGTTTAGCTGCCATCAATAGATGATTTTTCGCCAGAATATCTTGATGAACTTCAACAATATCTCATACTTTACAGAAGAATCAAAACTTCAAGAAGAGGAGATGTTGAATACCTTAGAGTTGGACTCAAAGGTCAAAATCCTTCAAAGGCAAAATGTTTGGAGATTGGAAAAGTGAAGGAGTTATACCCTCACTTGTTGAACAGTTGATAATATAATTTGGGGTCCAAAAGGCTTTTACTGGGAAGGAATGATCTAAAGCTCAAGTTTTAGCTAAAAACTAAAAGTGCTCGAAATTTCTTCAAACTTGAATGACCGGTTATAGTTCATTGCCAGGATCCCGGCGCAACTCATTTCATCAAAATCCGAGTTTGTATGACTGAGTTATCGTCTGTTGTTCATTTTCCAAAACATAGAAAAAGTGAGCAGAACAAGTATAGTGCTAATGTGGCAAGTACAGTCAGCGATGTAGGAATTCTCCATATTGCAGCTAGTGACACTGTGACAAGTGTTGTATTCATATTTGCGAGATGGGTTAAGTGAAGAAAGAAAATGCTCAATAACCTCCAATATTCTTCCTAAATATGAATTTGAATTTTTTTTAGGTTGGAGTACAACCTAACCAGAGGGCGCCACATGTCCTCTCTGGTGGGCCCTCTCCAACCTTCGGTTCAAATTATTTCATGGAAGGTCGAATGTCAAATTACATTATAGTTAGACATTAGCAATATCATTTCTTTGGACTAAGGTTCATGGTATATATATATATATATATATATATATATATATATAGTTCTAAACCCATCTAACTTGACAGGGTCAACTAAAGTTGGAGAGTCTTCCAAACTAACACTGGAGGGGTTTAAACTTGGCAGCATCGACAATTATGGTGGAAAAGTCTCATTATATAGCCAAGTAAAATTTTATGACGGAGCGGGGGGTCGGAACTCTGACCTCACGCCGATAAACCGCATGACTTACTGTCTCGCCTCCAGAGTGGTTCTTACCATATACGTATGCTGCTTAAATTTAAATTATCATTGCCCTGTAGTTGGGGGTCGGAGGGGGGCCATATCCTTCCCCATGCGGCCACAACCCAACGACAAGGTGCTCCAAAACAAATCCAACAGAATCTTGTTAAGACGTGGTTAATTAATTTTAAACGTAGTTTAATGAAGGTAAACTATCATTAACGTATAAAACTATGCTTATTACTAAAATTTGTCTTATCTTGCCATAAGCACACTTAGTGTTAATTAAGCCGTGGATTATGTTGGTGGAAAATTCAGAGGCGCGCAAATTTTGGCGGACTTCTAAAGTTAAGTGGCAGTTCTTCCAATTTTAGAGGAGAAATTGGGGCAAATTGGTTTTGGTCATAACTCACTCAATATTCGACCAAATGGAGCTTAGTAAAAGTCTTTCTTGGCTAATTTTCATGCTAGAAACTCAATGGAGCAGGTTGTAGAGGTAGAAAAGGTGATCTATAGGTGTTTTAGTACATTTGAAGATTTTTGAAGGCCAGGGCTAGCAAGTGTTGGGGTCATTGCCAGAGTATCCAGAGTCCAAATACAACAAACAAATAGTCATTTTTGGGAGATTATGATGTTATAAACTTATTGGAATAGGTTCCAAGAGGTTCTAAAGCTTGTAACAATAATTTAATCATGCTTGAATCTAATACAAAGGTCATACTATGAAGCTGGACCAAGGAGATGTAGCCCATGAGGGGTGAACTCCTTTATCAAAATTCTCTGTGTTAAGCTTTGTTATATGTGCTTGTTGTGTTTATTATTGCTTTTGCTCTGTCATTTAAAATTATGCTTTTTAAGCTTATGACAAACTCATAATTTCACTAAGTACTCTGTTTTCCAATCACATGGTCTTAAACAAACTCATGAAGGATAAGTAAAACAATGCAAAGAAAAATTTATATTTGAAATGAAACTAGCACAACATTAACTGGCAAGTAATTTTTGATCACCAAACATTCAAGAATAGTCCTCAATTGGCTTCAAATCCATTTGTACTTGAAATTCAAATTCATAGAGAGTTCTAATTGCCAAAAAATAACATGAATGAATCGACTCACATATCTGCTTGAATCTCACTTGTGGGTATTCGTTCCTCTGCAAAATCTTGCAAATCTCATTCCAGTCCTTCAACACCCTCTTAATAGATAGTAAATTGGTCCATTTCCCCCCTACTCGCATTTCCTCATTCTTTCCAAGGGAAAAATCACATAATCTAAACTCTAATATGGGATTTCGTAGGTCAACTTTCAAAACCCGAGATGGGCACTAGTTGTACCCATCTCTAACCATTTTCAATTTCCCATTCTATCTCCATGCTTCAATAACTTTGGTTAGTTGGTTCCTCAACTACCTAACTTCCTTCATTAACTACATTTTGGGGACAAAGAGAGAAGAATTTTCAAATTCAAAATTCAACATTGTTGCAAAATTGGTTTTTGGCTATGGCTATATTTTTGAGAGGAGAAGTGATTCCCAACCACCTCACTAATTTATATTAGTGGTATCATGGTTCATATCGAAAATCCACCCTTCAGTTAATTGGTCGAAAATTTTTCATTACTTAATGAAATATTTTACATAATTAAACATTCATTCGTAGCAACTTGAAAATTCGCTAGAGTATATGTGCCTCAATTACAACTACACTAAGTTGTTAATTTAAAATTACAAAATGGGAGAAAATGGGGTGTTACAAAAGGAATCTCTACTTACCCCGTGTGCATGGCACCTCGCCCTGAGCTTGGAAAGAACCAAACTGAATGGAGAGAATAATTTGCATGCAACACTACTGCGCAAACTCTTCTAAATGTTAAACTGAATTTTCCACCATAGGTTCATCAAGTTACTCATTTTTTTGGGGAGTGGATTTTTGTGCTAACACTTAGAGAGACTCGCTTGTGTCTTGAGAGTTTGACCTAATTGTCCTACAATTTTCAAGAATAAATAAGAGAGGGAGCTTCACTTAGGTCACCTCAAAGAACTTGATGAAATATCTAGCTCAAGGAAGATAATGAGATAAAAATACTAGCAATTACTTTGGTGAATATTTAATAACTATTATCTCTCAATATAAATAAGATAAAGAAAAATAACTTAATTCAGTATGCATCCATCAAAGTTCACCAATAATTGTCCAAGAAAAGATAACTATCCACATTAACAATTCTTCCTTAAGATATTGCTCTAGTTAGACATCCATAGCTCACAAGAGAAAAGAGATATAAGGAAAAAGAAGAAAAGTCTATACAATGTGCAATGATCCAATGATGTAGCACTCTCTCTATAAATAGGAGGAAACCAAGTGTTATCCTCTACAAAAGGCTAAAATGAAGTAAAAATCCATAAAATGCAATAAATCCATGATACAAGGTGGATAGGTCAAGGCCGACCCCCAAAAGATGCGTCATCAATGAGTAAAATATGTCATTAATGCTAGACATCAATAATAAGTGTCCTCCAAAAGTCACACTAGTGAATGAGTGAATGAAATGGGTGTGATGCCATCCTCCAAAATGATGTGTAATGCCATCCTCCAAAATGATGTGTAATGCTCCAAAAGTCATGTCTCTCCATGAAAGGTTAACCTCTCATCAAAGGTCATGTCTCATCATCCAAATGGCGCCAAGCATCTCCTTATCATGCTACGTTTGTTCGAGGGTGGTCATACATCATCATTAAGTGAAATGCCCACCATAAAGGCAATGCCCTTAAGCTAGGGAATGATGTCATCAATTGAGAAGGTGCCACGACCCCTCTAAAGGGGTGTGCCATCATTGTCATGTTCATCATCATCATGCCCTCTCTAAGGGGTACAAGGTCACCAAGAAAGAAGGCTCAATGTCCCCAAGAGTAGTCCAAATAATCATCATAATAGGAGAACATCCTCAAAATCATGGAGGGAGAATGTAGTCACCATCATCATGGGAAGAAAGTCCTCTCCATCATTGGTGTGTCATCATTTGTGTGGGCTCCTATCATCCTAAATCCAGGGAACATAATCCTAGACCAACATACTGAGTGTGTCATATCATATACAAGGGTCATTAGGTTAGATCACAACACAAATCCTCATAGAACTTCACACCATCTCATTATTCAAGGCAATTTATCAAGTCTAGATATGGTACAACCATTACCTACCCCTATGGCATGCAACAGATGCAAGGAGGGAAATCGATGCTAGAAGTCCCATCAAGGGATATGTGAAGTGTAAGATGAGTATGGTAAAGGGGAAAAAGGAGGCATTCATTGGTTCTCTTTCATAGTCACATAAGGTCAATGAATATTCATCCCATGAGCTCCTTTGTAAAGGATTTCCTTGATGCTTTGAGTTACCCTTTCCTCGACACTTATCGTTACACCCCTTTATTTTTCCTCGTAACTTTGTTCACTCTTTCATAGTATTTGATTGGGGCATCTTGCTTTTCATTTTAAAATGGTTGTATATAAATATACATTTATAGTCCCATTTATGAAGGAAAGATAGAAAATGTTATAGACATGACATCCTTTTCGAGCACTCTCCATTATTACAACCAACCCGAAGAAATGCCACATTTTACTACAAGAAGATTGAACTAAAAGCAAGATAAATAGCAAAGAGTGTTTTGTTCCCTTCAGCAAATCTACCAATAATCATGGGGATGACCCTGTGACCCCTACCCCTCTCTCCAACAAGGGTACCTCTCTCCAACCGGGGTACCTATAGTAGTTCAGATATCATTATTATAATCACGAAAGTTGCCAAGGAAAGTTCAGATATCATTATTATAATCACGAAAGTTGCCAAGGAAAGTTCAGATATCATTATTATAATCACAATTTTGCCTCTTGTGAAGGTAGTTTGGTGGGGTCGATGGAATGATTTGAACAGGGCATGGAATAAAGTTCCAGATTTAGAGGGGGTAAGGAATTTCATGATATATATTGAAGCACAGATTAGGGATAGCACCATCGTCCTGCAACCTGACTCGACTTCAAAGACAAGTCGTCATGAAGGAAAGTCAAACAGAAAGAAACCGTCATTACGTGGATAAAAAATGGTTTGTATGAAGAGTTTCAACCGGCGCCCGAGCCCTGCCCCGCGCGTCTCCAGCTCCCCCGCTAGGTTGAGAAGTCGCTCAATAAAATTTTGGTTACAGCAATGTGTCAAGTCGTGGATTGGGGCACGAGTTTGGCCGAGGCCATTTTAGCCACACTTTCTTTGCCGAGCTAAACTTTATACCATCCAAACAATCCAAGTTTAAATGATGGAATCTATTTATATATTTAAAAACATGTTTAAATCAAAATAAATTAGGATATTGCTTTAAACAATAAAATAATTAAACAATGTTTTTAATTTGTCTTATTAAGACGTTTTGTGCCTTTTCAAGTAAGACAAGAATGAGTTAGCATTATTTTATTTTAAATATATCGATTCACCTTTTGTTTGGAGGCATTATTTTTTATTGTACTTGTGGCAAGGTTATATTTTTATTGTTTTATATTTTAATTATTTAATTTTTAGAAGATTAAGTCTAGCTTTATCAATGCTAGATCTATCCATTATTATGAAAATTATTATTTTATTATAATGGAGATTATTTACCTTTTTTATATACTTAAATTATATAAATAGAAGAGTTTTTATGAAAATTATTATTTTATCATAATGGAGATTCTTTACCTCTTTTATATAAATTATATAAACGGAAGAGGTTTTCATTTGAGATTCATACTTGGATAGTGGGAGTATTCCTCTTCCCTGGTTAAAAGAAAATCAGAATTTTTTTTTTTTGGTTTACGAGGTTTCCAGTTTAGGTATGTTTTTTATTTAAAATATTCTTCTTTCTTGGTTATGTTTTAAAAGGTTTAAATTTGTGAGTGATTCAAGATCATTATAAGGTTTAGTGTGATCAATTCACTTGGGTTAAAAGAAAATCAGAAAATAATTTTTTTTTTATGGGTTTCAATTTATTGTGTGATGTATATTTTCTACTTAAAAGATTCTTTTTTTTTTTGGATATGTCTACAATGTTTTAAAAGGTTTAAATTTGTGAGTGATTCAATATCATCACAAGGTTTAGTGTGATCAATCCACCAAGGGACAATAATCACATGGAAAAGGGTGTCAAACACATAAGTTTTCATGCCCCCTTTGTTGGTGTGAAGTAATCATTTAGCCTCTTTGCTAGGCAAGGCTTCATGGGTTTTCCCTTAGTAGATGTTTGGCGTGTTTCATGACATAGTTAACCCTTGCACTTACGACAATGTGTTCAAATTGGAAGCTAGGGCCAAATTCCACTTTAGACAATTCATTTGATGGAGATGATGATTGCATTGAATTCCTCTTTTCGAGAGGGACCAAAATTGATATAAAGATTATCAAATTTGGACAAGAAAAAATGTGTTTTTGAATTTATGCCCACACGTGTGTAAATTGTCAAGGTTCGCCACATCATCAGGTAGGCTCATGAAGCCCAAGAGACATGTCACTTCACCCTCAACAACCTGTATAAATATAAGTGACTTCTCACCTCATTTGGCATCATCATCAATCACACATTCTTCTCTCCCCCTCTCATTGGTTCGTACAGCTATTGGGCAACTCTTCTCTCTCACACGTGTGGCAAGAAGGACGAGTTTTTCTAGGGAGATTACAGGGCCAAATTTTTAGAGTTGTTACAGGGTTTGACCAACTTTGACCAAACACTTTGACTCATCTTTTGACTGCGATTTTTGTGGGAAAATTTAATCTTTGGCAAGCCGTACTGTTTGGCACCTGAACCGAGAATTTTTGGGTTGTTTTCCCTGTGTTGGCCACAGACTTGTTTGGCCGCAGATTTGACTACAAGTTAACCAAGTTTAACAACTGATTCGTTGATTGTTTTGGGCTAATTTTGACCTCCTGTTCAGGCCGATTTTGATTGGGTTTGACCAAGCTTCAAAGAGGATGATTTTTTTTGTTGCGTTGACCATCTTTGACTTTCTTGTTAGGGATGAATTTGATTGCAGTTGATTGCAGATTTCAAAGGATTGTTTTGTCTTTGATTTGGCAATTAAATTTTGACTTTTTGTACTCTCTCTCTGTTGGGTATGTGTTATATTCTTTCCACGACTAATCACGCGCCCATGGTTTTGTGCATGGTTTTGCACATGGTTTTGGGGTATGATGGTTTTCGGCCCCTGGTATTTTGTAGATCCGGTCAAGGGAACTACGGTTATGATCTAATCCAGGGTTAATGGATTAAGGTTTATGTATGCTTCGGTATGTATATATATGTGTTGTAACACTAAAAGGAATATAATGAAATGTCAAGTTGGTCGTCCCGATTTGGGATCCATGGGAAAATCTCTGTGTTTATCTGTTTTATGTTTTATGATCTCGGTTTTGTTTATTTTCTGTTATAAGATTTGTGTGTAGATCATTTTTGTTCAGGGTTAAAACCTACATTTGGTTTCAGAGCTGTTTCGGCTTCAAGGGGACGCCTTTGCTGATGAGGGTTTTCTGCTCGGGCCTGAGGTAGACCCTGTTCAATGGGAGATCCGTGGGATCGATTCTTGCAGTGAAAGAAGATGGTGAGCAACGGAAAGATAGAGATCGAGAAATTTAATGGTCAGAGTTTTGAGTTGTGGAAGCTCAAGATGGAGGATCTGTTGGTGGATAAAGATCAGTGGATCGCGGTAGATCCAGGTACTAAACCAACGACAATGTCAGATGAAGACTGGAAGAAACTGGATCAGAAGGCTAAGAGCATAATACGGTTGTGTGTCTCAGATTCCGTATTGTTGAATGTATCTAGGGAAGCTACGACGAAGAATTTGTGGGAAAAAATTGGGACTTTGTACCAATCTAAGTCTCTGGTGAATAAGTTGTTCCTGCGGAAAAAGCTATATAACCTGAGGATGAAGGATGGAGACTCGGTGATAGAGCATATGAACGCCTTCAATACTGTGGTAAGTCAGCTATCATCTGTTAATATTAAAATCTCAGCCTTGTTGTCGGAGGAAATGAGACGGAGAAATATGGAGGGCCAGAATGGAGATTCCTTATCTGTATGAGGAAGGTCCCAAAACAGAAACACGAATAAGGTTTCGAGTGGGAGATCCAAATCTAGAGGGAGATATAAATCTCCTGGAAAGTTTGTAAAGGTTTGTTGGAAATGTGGAAAGGAAGGGCACTACAAAAAGGACTGCAGATCTAAAGCTCCTGAGAAAGGAAAGGGATCTGATGATGCTCCTTCTACAGAGGAAAAAACCACCTCGGATGAAGGTGGGGATGTGTATTTGGCTTCTTCGTCAAATACACATGTAGATCATGAGTCATGGTTGATTGACTCAGGTGCATCCTTTCACTTCACTCTCCATCGGGAGTGGTTCTGCGAGTATGAGAAATATGATGGCGGTGATGTCTTCCTAGGGGATGATAGGAAGGCCAGAATCGTCGGACATGGAAAGGTGAAGTTGAAGCTGCAAGGTATAAGGATTAGAACAGTTCCCGATGTTCTACATATTCCTGCATTAGCCAAAAATCTGATTTCTGTAAGCAAGATGGATGATGAAGGTGTAAAAACAGTGTTCAAGAAAGATGCCTGCAAGATGGTTCGAGGAGCACTGGTATTAATGTGGGGAGTTCAGACTGGAACTCTATACAAGCTACAAGGTATCACTATTATTGATGGGTGTAATAGTTCTGTGGTTCTTGAAAGTGGAGCGGACAACCTAGCTGTCTCTGGAGAAAAGACCATGCTATGGCATCAAAGGCTTGGACATATTGGACAGAAGGGCCTTCGGATACTGCATAGAAATGGTATGGTAGAAGGTATGTCTAATTGCTCTCTGGATTTTGATTTCTGTGAACATTGTGTATATGGGAAGCAGAATCGGGTGAGTTTTCCTTCTGGTGCTAAGAGAGTGAACAAGATATTAGAACTTATGCACAGTGATGTGTTTGGACCTGTGTCAGTTCCATCACTGGGAAATTATGTGTACTATGTTTCATTCATAGATGACTTCTTAAGGAATACATGGATATATTTCTCGAGGAAGAAATCTGAAGCTTTTGACAGATTTAAAGAATTTAAGGCTCTGGTGGAAAACCAGACAGAGAAGAAGATAAAGGCGTTGAGGACAGATAATGGTGGGGAGTTCTGCAAGAAGGAATTTGAAGAGTTCTGTAAGAAGTGTGGTATAGCACGGCCGAAGACTACTCCATACACACCTCAGCAAAATGGAGTTGCAGAAAGAATGAATATAACACTGATGGAAAAGGCAAGAAGCATGCTCGGTGGTGCAGGTTAAGACAGGATTAAGGCGGTAGTGGAAGCCTGCATGCTATACAGTTAAATCACCTTCATCGGTGTTGGAGGATAAGACTCCACATGAGGTATGGATTAGTAAGAAACCCTCTCTTTAACATTTGAGGGTATATGGATGTGATGCATATGTACATGTTCCAAAGGAGAAAAGGGGCAAGTTGGATAATAAATGTGAAAGGTGCATCTTTATTAGGTATAATGATGGTTTAAAGGGTTACAAGCTTTGGAACCCGAAAATAAGGAAGTTTGTGTATAGTTGAGATGTGGTGTTTAGAGAGGTGAAATATGTTGTTAAACATGAATTCCTACCAAAGGAACCTGAGAAGATAGAGTTTGAACTAAAGGAGGATGAATCAGACTCTACAACAAAAGAAGACTCGGGAAGATGAAGAGCCAGAAAACTCCCGGCTATTAGAAGTAGATCATTTCGGGAAAGAGGCAACCATGAGGTATATTCCATATGCTTTCTGTTGAGGTTTTGCCTTAACTATAGCTGATGATGAACCCAGAACTGTCAGGGAGGCAGTAGATTCAGAGGATGGAAAACTCTGGAAGGAGGCCATGGTTGATGAAATGGCATCCTTGCACAAAAATGAGGCATGGGATCTGGTGGAGTTGCCGGCTGGAAGGAAGCCCATTGGGAGAAAATGGGTGTTTAAGAAGAAGATGAATGAAGAAGGCAAGGTGGAGAAATACAAATCTCGGTTGGTAGCAAAAGGTCATTCCCAAGTGCCATGAATTGATTTTGGTAATATTTTTTCTCCTGTTGCCAAAGTTACTTCTATTAGATTACTTTTATCTGTTGCTGCTGCATTTGATTTTGAGATAGAACAGATGGATGTGAAGACATCATTTCTTCATGGGGATCTAGAAGAGGAGATCTACATGAAGCAACCTGAAGGCTTTATGGTGAAGGGTAAGAAAGAACTGGTATGCAGGTTGAAGAAGTCTCTGTATGGGTTAAAACAGTCACCGAGGATGTGGTATCAGAAATTTGATACCTATATACGGGGACTTGGCTTCACCAGAAGCAAGGAGGATCACTGTGTTTATTTTAAATTAATTGGTGACCGTGTTATTTATTTGGTCTTGTATGTGGATGATATGTTGCTAATTGGAAATGACAAAGAAATTATCCAAGATTTGAAGACCCAACTGTTCTCCAAATTCGACATGAAGGATCTTGGTGCTGTAAACTATATTTTGGGCATGGAAATTAAGAGAGATCGGGCAAAGAGGAAGCTCTGGTTAAACCAGAGGAAGTATGTCGAGACTATATTGCAGAGGTTCAATATGCAGGATAGTAAACCGGTGAATGTTCCTATTCCTGTAGGTGTAAAGCTGTCTGATGAACAGTGTCCCAAGACACAAGAAGAAGAGGAGTATATGTCCCATGTTCCATATGCAAGTGCGGTGGGTAGCTTGATGTATGCAATGGTCTGTACTAGACCAGACATTGCACATGCAGTGGGAGTATTGAGCAGGTTTATGTCAAACCCAGGGAAGGAGCAATGGACAGCAGTGAAGCGGGTTTTCAGATATTTACGTGGCACTAGTGATTATGGCTTGTGCTACCAGGGAAGACCAAGATTGGAAAGAATGTTGGACATTTGTGGTTTTGTTGATGCAGACTGGGCTGGAGATCTGGACCAAAGAAGATCTACAAGTGGGTATGTTTTTAGCCTATTTGGAGGTGCAGTCAGTTGGATGAGTAAAAGACAGTCTGTAGTGGCGCTTTCAACTACAAAGGCAGAATACATAGCAGCCACTCATGCAAGCAAGGAAGCAGTTTGGTTGCAGAGATTGTGTTCAAGTATGGGGTTGGTATAGCAAGCTATAAGGATAGACTGTGATAGCAAAAGTGCAATTTTCTTGGCTAAGAACCCTGCTTATCATTCAAAGACAAAGCACATTGATGTTCAATATCACTTTGTTAGAGATATGGTTGAGGCTAAAAGGGTGTTCCTGGTAAAGGTGGACACTTTGAATAATGTTGCAGGTGCATTGAAGAAGTTTGTGAGCACTCAAAAGTTCTCTTGGTGTAGAGAAACAATGGGTGTTGAAGAATTGGGCCAATGACTAAGCTCTCCTATGGCCCCCTGCGGAAAGAAAACAACAAGTGGGAGAATGTTGGGTATGTGTTATATTCTTTCCTTAATTTCCGGTGGGCGGTCCGCACCCATGGTTTTGTGCATGGTTTTGCACATGGTTTTGGGGTACGATGGTTTTCGGCCCCTGGTATTTTTTAGATCTGGTCAAGGGAACTACGGTTATGATATAATATAGGGTTAATGGATTAGGGTTTATGTATGCTTCGACATGTATATATATGTGTTGTAACACTAAAAGGAATATAATGAAATATCAAGCTGGTCGTCCCGATTTTGGATCGAGGGGAAAATCTCTATGTTTATCTATTTTATGTTTTATGCTCTCGCTATTGTTTATTTTCTATTATAAGATTCGTGTGTAGATAATTTCTGTTCAGGGTTAAAACCTACACACACTCTCTCTCTCTCTGTTGAACATTTGATATAATAATAAGAAGAATTGATCAAGGGGTTTTCCCAATCTTGGGGTTTTTCCTTGGCATCCGCTAAATCTGGTGTCCTCTTGTCTTGGCTTGTCTTCTACATTTTTATTGTTCATGTTCTATCTACTATTATTGTCAATGTGATTTTTGGTTAATGTGATTTCTATTGGAAACCTAAATTAGAAACTGTCATTGGGCTACTAAAGGAACATTGAAGTAATTGTGCTAAGCATAGAACATACCATTTCTAACTAAAATTAACATGGTTTCAGAGCTCGTGTGAAGACAAAACCAAAGAAATAAAGAGAAAAGAAATCACTAATATAGATCTATTGGATAAGTCCCCATGTCTTCTACATCTTACTTCAAGTTTGAGGACAATCTCAATGAAAAATATGATTATCATGCATGAAAGATGAATTTGAACCTGACTTTGGAGGAGGATGAAGTATTGGACCAGGTGTAGGGAAAAGTGGTGGAGCCTCCTTCAAATGCACCAAATGCTGCTAAGTTGAAGTATATAAAAGGTGAGGTCAAAGAAAAGAAACTTTTGGTTGACTCTATTCAAAAGAATTTGGTTTCCTATATTTATGATTTGGGAACTTCTAAGGAGATATATGATAAGCTGGTTTGGATGTTCAAAGTGAACAATGCAATTCAAATCCTATTTCTCAAAAACAAGTTTAAGGATATTAAGATGGATAAAGGGGAGTCCATTCAATCCTACTTTATGAGAATAACACAAATCAAGAATGACTTGCTATCTATTGGAGAAGTTATTGCTGACAAGGATCTCACTCTCATTGCACTTGAAGGTCTTCCAAGATCATGGGATGTGTTTAACACCATCATCCTAAACAGTGACATGATACCCGATTTCGAAGAATTATTGACCAGATGCCCTCAAGAGGAGATAAGGATGATGGAAAGAGACAAGCGCTCAAATGGAAATGAACCTTCTAAGTTTCTTCGCTCATACAAATAGGAAGAATAATGCTGGTCCAAGAAGATAGGGTCAAGGATTCAAGTAGGGAGTCAAAGAAGGAAGAAAATGAAGGTGCTAAAATTGTAATAGGTTCAACCACTATGCTAGAGAGTGTCCTCACAATAATAATTCTCCAAGGGATGATGACAATAAAAACAACAATTTCAAAGGAAATGGCAATCAAAAGAATAATAGGTTCAACAATAAAGGAAAGAGGAATGCTCCTGCTACTCGAAGTGGAAATGGTCGACCTCCCAAAATGATGAGAAATACCAAGTATGATGAAAGTAATGTCGTAAAGAAAACAAATTATTTTTTATCTTAATTTTGATTGCCTCTCCTCCAGATACGTTTGATCATTGGTTGATTGATAGTGGGGCCTCAAGGCACTTCACTGGGTACAAGGAGGCCCTCTCAAATTTGGTTGAAAAGAAGACTAATTTGGGGATCATACTTGGAGAAAATTCCACCTACCCCATGAAAGGGATAGGTACTATCAATCTTCACTTGAATCAAGGTCAAATCATTCATCTACAAGAAGTATTGTATGTGCTTGATTTGAAGAATAACCTAGTGTCTATTTCTGCGACAGAAGATAAAGGATTCAAGGTAGCATTCATTGATGGAAAGGTATGTAGTTTAAAAAAAAACCCTAAATATGTATTCACTCTTAGATTTATGGGATGGTTTATATCAAGTTGGAGGAAGTCCTTTGGGAGCCTTGGCTTGCAATAATTCTCTTCAATCTGAATTATGGCACCAGAGATTTTCCCACCTTCATTACAAATCCTTACCTAGGGAAAGGAAGATGGTCATAGGTTTGGCCGAGTTCCACATGAATCATGAAGGAGTTTGTCAGGGTTGTGCAGCTAGGAAACTTACAAGGGGACCATTCCCTTCTAGTGAAATCCAAACTACAAATGTTCTTCAATTGGTCCATTCTGAATTATCTGGTATGTTTCCCGTAGCATCGTAGGATACTTATTATATTATGCAATATTTTTGGATGACTTCTCTCGCAAAACATGGATCTATTTTCTAAAGAAGAAGGATGAAGTTTTCAAATGGTTATGTTCTTTCAAAGCATTGGTGGAGAATCAAACATGAAAAAAGATCAAGATATTGAGGTCCGACAATGGAATTGCATATGAATCAATGAATTTTGAAAAGAGGATGGCATTAAGAGGGAGACAACTGTTCCATGCACCCCTGAGAAAAATGGAGTTGCTGAAAGGAATAATGGAACAATCATGGAAGCCACTAATGCCATGCTCCATGATCAAGGCCTACCGAAGTTCTTATGGGAGAAGTTTCCAACACTGTCATGTATGTTACAAATAGGAGCCCACATCAAGCATTAGATTTCAAGACATCTGAGGAAGTTTTCACTGGTAAGAAAACCGATGTTTCTCACTTTATAATTTTTGGTTGTCCCATATACTCTCATGTGCCTGAAGAGAAGAGAAACAAGATAGAAGCATATGGGAAGAAAGGTGTATTTGTTGGCTATAGTGAAAATTCAAAGGCATATATAATCTAGGTGCCTGGTCAAAGAGATGTGGAAGTAAGTCATGATGTCAACTTTTATGAAGATACTGCCCTTGGGAAACCTAGAGATATTCCAAGGAAGGACAATGATGATGCCGCAGAAAAATAGGATGAACCTCAGACATATGAACATATGCCTGATGTTGATGCTCCGATGGATCCTATTGATACACCTCCGAGTGATCCCTCTACCTCAAGGAAACAACCTTTATGGCTCAAAGAGACCCTCGAAGATGCTAAAGGACACTGCTCCAAGAGGGACATTTCGTGAAATTAAGAAGTTGAACAGGTATCTGTGAAAATTTCTGAATATTATTTTATACAGAAACCCTACTGTTAATTCTGATTATACTTCTCCTACTTAAACAAGTTATTAATGCTGAAATATTCAGATTAACATCGAAGTAAACACATAATAGGCTTTCACCGATTTAGATCTAAAACATAAATTCATGCACATAGACAAAGTGACACATAAGACTTTCTAGACAACTATCCATGGGAAAACCCAATGTGGTAAAATCGGTCTTCTAGCTGCTGGAGGGTTTATATTATTAAGTAGTTTTTGAATACACCAAATATGGGCACCTTGCTGGTTGACCCAACGGATAAAAATAACAAATATGCAGCTAACCTTCTGTTTTGAGACCAAAAAATTGACTGGTCCACACCGTCAAACAATATTTACAAGACTCGGCCAATTTTTGGCCCTAGAAAACCCAACGCTACCCCTGAAGCCCCTATGTCAGCTCTGTCAGCCTCTGCGCTAGCCTGGAGAGGGTTGCGTAACCCCAGAATGGGTGGCACAGACCCTACACTACCCTAGAAGGGTCTCTGCATAACCCTGGAGGGTCTCTTGCTGCCTAGCGCTGCCCTTTCTGGGCCTCTGTGGAGGCTAAATCCTCAATTGGGGTGCATCCTCATCACTGTTATTCATAATTATGATCTACGGATAAATCAAATTCCCTAAGTGTGGTGCGAGGCACTTAGAACAAAAGATGAAATACTTTGCTATCAATTCCTCTAAGAATAAATAGATACACAGAATGATAAAGGAACCTACTTGTGATCCAAGTGCTTCCTATTCTCCTTCTGTCACTTTTGCTGTAGCCTCAAATCCAACTTAGATTGCCAGATTGATTCCTGCAAGTATAAACAGAGAACAAAAAACATATTGAAATATATAGATGCCTACTTATATTAATCACTTAAATCAATTAAACATGAAACATATATATCATTCAAGAGTCCATTGCATGAGAAATAGAAACATAAATAGATACATATATGGGAAAATGAACAACAATGTTTATTAAATAATAGAAGGGGGAGGTTAGAACCAATGATCGATTTGATGTCACCAGATCCAGCTTCATCCTAGCCTCATCACATCCAACATCACACCAGCAACATATCACTTCTTTAACTCTCTCAATTAAGAATTCAACAACATTTCTTTACCAAAATTCTTCCTTCCCTAGCACTAGGATATGTGCTCAATTTATAGGGAAATTGATGGTATTTTCCTAATGAATGACTTTCTAATAATAGGCAAGACATGTTCCCAAGCTCATAGGTGTTAGATGGACACTTGGATTCAAAGTTTGACACATATGGACTCTTCTAGAAGGCACTGGCCATGTGGAGATTCCAGAACAATGAGAATTTCGCTCCCATTTTACCAACACACCCTTGAATGTCGAGAAGTGCATAGTAGTGCACCCTTGAATGGAGGGAGCTGCATATGCAATGTAGTTAGTCCCTTGAGAGGCAACGTTGGTGAGCTCATAAGTGATATAACATATACTTCAAACCTCGGAAATCTCACAATAGAAGCCATGAATGGTTTGTTCTTCTCTTAGGGCATATAGAAACTGAAATGTAAGGGAATAATAGACCCTATTTAATTTGTCCTGGGGATGATGTCCAGTTTGACTAGGTCATGGGGGATGATGCCCAAATTGACCTATAATAACTGCCCCCTAAAGCATGAAGTAGAAATAATAAAAATATTTTGAATGAGATGCTTTACGACGTGATGAGCTGGAACTGAAGTGGAGTGGTGACCTGCATCAATCTTACAATACATTACATCATGATATTTTCATCTTGATCACGAATTGTTGAGGGAGGCATTCCCATGCTCAGCACATAAACTATCTAATAACATGTACATAGTGCAGAAAGTCGTCTACATTGGAATGTTGCCCAATACATACATTCTTATAGATATAGGCTCAAGTTCGGATGAAAATCTATATGTAAGGTCACCGTGCAGATGATGTGTACAAAAATCCTGAAATCGCAACTTGGATGGCTAAAACTAGATCTAGGGTCTTCTTATCTTGTTCTCTCAATCGTTCGGGTACAAGTCTAGTCATGCGAATATATGATTTCTAGTTGTACATGGTAAGACATCGTTTGATTACCAACCAATGATGTGAGTTGTTAACAAACATGAGAGAACCACCATTGATGTTAATGGCTCTCAAGGTGCTACAATACATTTCATAAGGCATGAATAGATGATTTTATTTCAAATGCCAAACAAAATCTTTCGGTCAAAGGTCCAGAAGCGAGGATCTTGTCGATGCTGTAATAGGCCTCATGTTACTAGAAGATGAATTTTCTAAGTAAACTTCCGGGATGATGAATTAATGTCGACAGGAAGCCACTTTATCGCGAAATGGGAGTTACTGATTTCAAAGACAAAATGTGACTTGATATAGAAATTTTCAAGGATGACTGTCATGAAAATGAAGGTTTATGAGGATTTCAGAAGGATGAGTATTCACTAGATGAATTCTCTTGAACATATCAGCGACACTGAGATGAGTTGGTAGCATTGGCCCAAAACCGAAGTGAAGTTATGACGAACCATAGGTATGAATGAACCATCAAGAATATTACCAACCCAAATAGTTACGATGATTGAGTGAAGTGTCATGCTCAAGAGCGACTTGCTACCATAAAAGCTCTGTTCACTTTCCCAAATTTTCCCCGGTCATTTGTCGACCAGTACCTCTTTATTTTTTAACAAGATTGAGGAGGATAACATATGCTTGATCTATAATTCAAACCTTCGGGAGAATATGAATCACTGTTTAATAATTTAACGATTCTAGCGATAAATGAAACTAAATTCTTGTCATGATTGACAAGCCCGTCGCTATTTTATGTTTTAAACTAACGATAATGACAACCTGATCCTTTTTCATATTTGGAGAGTTTGAAAAGAGGAAAAAAGAAAACTCCATAGGTAATTTTTCGTAAAGTTGTCGCTCAAATCCGAAAAAGTGTAAAATGATATCTAAGAGAACCTCCTAGCCATGTTCGACTAAGTTTTTCCTTTTTTCGTAAATAATCTATCTCAGTCCGAAAAAGGGTTAAACTTATACTAAGTAGATGTCAATTCATTTACTTTTACGAGCTTGAAAAGACAAGTGCTCGATAATCTTTTCACATTATTGGAGTCTGAAAAGAGCTAAAAGAAGACTCCAGGGGTTCCTTTTTCACCGTTATCGAAGCTTGAAAAAGAAATAAAATTGCGCTTAAAATCCTTTTTCATTTTTATTAAAGCTTGAAAAATAAGGATAAAAGTATGCTTTGTGGTCAAATCATTCTCTAAATAAGTGTGCACGACTAATCTGCTATATCAGCTGTAACCTATTCAGAACAACATCAAATGGATTTAAAAAACTTGTTTCATGATAAAAATGAATAAAACCATAGTGACAACAATAAATATGATTTGAAAATAATCAAATGACTAATTAAAAGAGTTTTACTATTCATTTTTACAATTTGAAAGTTACCATTTGGATTTTGGTGCTCTCAACTAGTTTTTTGCCCCCGAAATTCAGCTGTTGATTGGGTGCAATTGGTAAGAATGTTTTGAATGCAACCTGCAAGAGCACATGTCGAATGCCCCTTGCAAGAGCACATGCCCCCTAAGCTTCATTCATTCACCAAAGTAGACTACTAATTACTAATATTTGGATGGCATGAAGGTTCACTGATGAGATCAGATGGAAGACTCACCTTAATTAGGAGAGGATTTGTTTCATTTTTTAACAAGCTTGACACAGGAAAATAACTATGCTCATGGCCTGTTCCATTTTTTTTAGCGAGGTTGACATAGTAAAAGAACTATCCTCAAGGGAATTTGTTTCATTTTTTAACGAGGTTGACATGGTAAAAGAACTATCCTCATGAAGCTGTTTCATTTTTTAACGAGGTTGACACAGTAAAAGAACCATCCTCATGGTGTAGTCGAACTAGTGAGCGTGCGATGGAAAAGACGTAGTCTAACGGAGTCATAATTTAAGGAGTTTGATGAGCACCACAAATGATGAGTTATAACATGCATTGATGAGTCTTCTCTAGGGTTTCCATTGAATTTAGGAGTGTCAGAGGGTAATTTATGTGGTATCACTAGCCACCAAGGAGAATAACTGATGGGGTTAGCTTGATATTACACTGAAGATGTGAATAAAGGATCAAATCGTTAAATACTCATAATGGAGGAACCAGATAGGATTCCAGATGATGAAATGGGTGAAGCCAATGGAAAAAACATCAAAGATGAAGCAATAGTAGATGTTTCCACATCCATGGTCAAATGACCCAATGTATACCCTATAGGATCTACAGGAACTCGAAGAGAAACATGATCAACAAAAGTAGAGTAAGGTGATTGAGGAAAAAACTCATACATGTAAATCTCCTGCCCAAAATGAGTTGGAGTTAAAGGTGTTTCGTCTTGTGGTATTTCTTCAATCGAAATTAAAATGGGTGGAAGGATTTCGCCGTCAGGCTCAAATTATATTTCAGGAGGTTGACTGTGCGATATGGGAGACTCAATGGCTACAATAAATTGTGGGATGATCGATATAGGAAAAACTTCTTATCATTCAACTTCGGGATGCAGATGTTCTGGAAAAAAAGAGACATGATCTGGATCAACTTCCAGTTGAACAACATCGGGTTCAGGAGGTATCGTCTCACTGATTGGATGGATCGTGACCATGGGTAGTTGTGAGGAGTCTGTCTCAACGACAATAGATGAACCCGAATTTGTAGAAATAACTTGTGTCGACTCTGCTATATGTGAGGATGATGTTGCAACAGAGGTACTGATAGTACTAGTTTCAGTAGAGTGATGTCGCCTTCGTTGACCATAAGTAGCTTCTAGCCATAAAGGTGGTTTCAGTGCTATTCTACATGAACGACGGGGAAAGGGATGTTCTTCTTCCATGATGAATAATTTATTTTATGACCAAAAACAAATAAAAAAAATAAAATGGGTAATTCTAGGGAAAATATTTACAAAGTAATTGTGAAGTGCAGAATACCTCCTGGCGAACCAAGAAGTATGGGCATGCAATCTCCCCGAATGTTGTGTTCGGTGTATCACAAGTTACAAGGCGGCTGACTCAGTTCACTATGGATGGATAGAAATCCAAATTTTTCCTCCCAAATATACCCGAAGGTACGTGGAGGCCCAAGTCCGTATTAGCGCTGTCTGATGCAAAACCACACAATGAGAGCACCCCCTTATACTTTTTATACTAAAGCACCGCCCGATATACCCGAAGGTACGTGGATGAGCTCCGATATACTTATGTACGTGGAGTGAGGTATCACACTCGGAATGTGTCATAACAAGTCACACGATAGTTGCTATGTTTAACGACACCAGAACACGTCTCTAGCCTAGGCCTTCTAAATGTTATCATTATGCTTCCATTTATTTCTTAGGTAAATTGATGTATGTTGGCTCGGGGGTTGACCCAGGTTCAGAGGTTAAGGTTTGCCAACGAACCCCTATACTACTGGCCCTTTTAACAATGACCTGCTTGCGTAGGCCAAAGTCTCACCCGAAGCAGTATGGGAGGGTGTTGGAACCAGGTTTTCGCACCCTGAGAGAGAGTAGGTAAGTCAAGCAGGTCTGCGTTACCAGCCTATCGAGCTCACACTAAACAGATCTATTTGCAGGCTTATTGACAATATAATGCACAGTATAACAAAGCTATTCTTATGCACAGATGCGTAATACCAATTATCAGCACAAAACACTATAATCGTAGCTATTAACAGATCACAGATACATATACCAGAAATATAGATACTTTCACAGTTTATAGAAATTACATAAACACTTTCGCAACTTAATCATATAGCCCTGGTTTGCATCAATCATAACAAAATAGATCTAGATAGCATTATATGTCCAACAGTGCTCTGCATCTATATTAATATCAAAATCCACTTACAATCCAAAAATAACGCCTGCGCACACAACCAACAGGGTCTGCACATAGCAGGACTGAGGATCTCTGCGCACAAAGCTAGCAGGAGTCCTTATCCAAACAACTCGACAACATATCTAACAATTCGTGCTTAGCATTAATCTCAATTTCCTGTCTCTAGACTCCTAAATGTTCATCTATTTATACCTAATTTATCCTATGCTTTCCTGTGGTCCAAAAACCGTGGTTTGCAGACTCTAGGTCTACCCTTGACCCATTACAATGTGTTCGGGGCTTTGACCCACCCCAAAAACCCCTGCGTTAGACTAAATAATACCAAAAATATACAAAAATGGACTAAATTCGCAACTTTAGGAGAACCTGCTCCAACAGTCCCCCAACACAATCTTGTGACTCGTCCGGAGTCACTGTGATCGCTTCACCTGCAGTAGTCTGATCGCTTCGGCCAGTGGGGGTCGCACACCTTCACTCTGAGTAGCAGCGTTTTGTGCAATGTCTACCAACTTCTGCAAGGTCGGGCCTTCTATTGCAGCAATGACACTCTCTAGAGTCTGGTTTAGCTGCTTAACAACAACATCAACATCCTGCGAGAGATTGAGGGCTTCGTCAGCCCAAGGCTTCAGGCAGTCACTGAGAACCTTCTTCTTATGGCAGAGTTCATCAATATCATTTTGGAGGGCGTGGCTGGTTCGCAGTTGTGCCAAGCGCTGAGAAGCAATCAAAGTGGGCATGGTGGCTTCTAACTTTTCGAACACTTCTTCCTTCTGCCGTAGGTCCTGGTTGATTTCTCGCAAGATCGGGTCGTGCTGGACCTTGGTCCATAGTTACATGGCTGTCTCCAGTAATTGGGCACCCTGAGAAATCTGTCCTATAATCACATTTGTAGCTGCGGTAACCAACGCAACTCACTGGCCCATACCTCCGGCGGTGTTTATGGGTACAACTTAGCCTGCAAATCTGCGATATGCTATTCCATCTATGTTTTGACCACCTGAATCTCCTTCCTCGATGACTTTAATGCTGTGACCAAACCCTCAATCTTAGCCTGGGGAGTGGCTGTGGTTGGGATTTCTTCTGTAAAATCCATGTAGAGTCTGTGAATTAAGTGTTCTAGCTCCATTTGCTGCGCGGTGGTGAGGGTACAGGCAACCTATACCTAGGACACTTCAACATTCTTTTCCTTGATTTTTTGCTCAGCTACACTGAGTTGTTGGTGCACTTGTTGGTCCCGATGGTGAATTTCCTGAAACAAGGAGGTGTGGAGAACCTGCACTGCCTCATGTGGCAGCCTGACTAAATCTAGTTGCACTTATGCACTGGCCTATACTTGCACTCCCAGGTCAGGTGGACTTATCACAAGGGCTACGCCGGGTAAGGGAAAGAGGTGGCTTTCTGTTGTAACTAGTGTTGCACTACTGGTTACCAAGGGCATTTTTACTTGAATCACATTGGTCTGCAGCGCGTCTATATTCAGCTGCAGAGTACGGAGCTCAACCTGAAGAGTGTCGATCGCAGCTTTCTGTTGTTATTCTAGGGCTATCCATCTATCTTCCATGGCCAAAGTGACCGCGTCAACAATTTTCTCAAGGTCCCCTTCGGTTAGTGTGACTGTCTCATCACGTTCCGTGCGCTGAGAGCGATGCTTCTTTCATGGCCCTTTGACAAGCTCACTTGTTCGCTTTGTGCCTCGAGGGGAATCGATACCTCCCACCTCCTGACCTTCGGTCTTGAGATCCTGCTGCACATCCTTCTATGTTGCGGCATCCACGTCCTTCCCTGTACTCTTACTGGGTTATGAATCCTTCTGTGATGTAGCTTCGGCGCCCTTCCCTGTACTCTGACTAGGTTGCGAACCCTTCTGTGATGTATCTCTAGTGCCCTTCCCCGTGCTTGCTCGGTCCTCTGGTATATTTGGTGATGACAGGTGGGATTACTTTCCTTGTGCTCGTTCCTTCGGCGCCCTTCGCGCTTACTTTGAAGCCAAGCTTCCAGTGAGGAGGCTAGAGTGTAATGACATTGTCAATTTCTTCATCCGCAACTATATAAGGGAGAGAGACCCACACAGGATCCTTGCGGCCTCGAATTTGGACGTTGTGAGTGGTCACCTGGAATGCGGTGATACTTTTGTATTTATCATACACTACTGGAGACAATTGTGGTTGGGAAATGATGGCTACTGCCAAGCTACTCTAGAAGAGGACCCAGAAGACTTGGTTTTCCTCGATATGTTGTGCATCCTTAGAGTCCCACAGGTTCATATAACGAGCCCCTTCGCACATGTCTTGGGTGAGTTCGGGGAGGACTGATTCCTCTGGTGCTTCCTAGGTGACCAACACAATGAGAAACAACAACCAGGAATAACAAAAGGCTCGCCCCTCCTCCTAGGATTCTCGGATGTTAGCCAAAAACTCATCGCACAAGTATTGGGCCCAATTGAAGCAACCCCTTCCCCCCATTGGCCTGCTAACTGAATCACATATGAAGGGATGGATGGGACCTGGCATTTTCGCATCATCTTGCATGCCAAAAACATGGTACCCAACTGTGTACCAGGGTCACTGATGGAATTGATTATGAAACCTCGAGTATTCCTGTCCACATGGTAAGTTTTGCGCACGTATTCAACAGTCTCCCCCTCATACTTCTTTCCAATGCACTCCAGAGGGTTTGGTCCTTTCATGGGAAGACCAGTAATTCGATGAATCAGTGCCGCATCGATGGGGATCCAATCTTGGATCCATAGGCATCCCTCATGAACTAGGGTGAGAAACTGGCATGCTAAACGATCCGTGATGTTGTAGTGGCCAAAGTGCGACATCTGTAGTAGGTTCAGGAGTCCAGACCCGACCAATCCACACACCTAGCGCTTGGGGATAATCTTTATCCCATCATTTTCCTAAACATTGTCAAGGTATAACTTGGGTGCTAGCTCAGGGAAGGGTCCAAATTGGCCAAATCGTGATCATCAAATTTTATCTCATGGAGCTGTCCAAATGGTTCGCCAATGACAGGGACCTCTCCCAGGGTCAGTGGCATCTATAGGTATGTGATAAGGCCATCGAGGTTCTTTGGTGTGCGCGTTGAGTTCCTACGCGGCCAAACGAAAGGAGGTAACCAGTTGATTGGTTCGGCGATCTGGGCCTCTTCTTGAGTAGCACACGCTTGGGGCATCACTCGCGGGGATTTTACATTTCTCGGGGAAGTACGGGGCTTTACCCCAGCCCATTTGCGGGTTTTGGGGGTTTCCCTGAGCCTTGTGCTTTTTCCTTTCCCTTCTTCGTGACTGGGCTCGTTGTGGAGATAACTTATTCGGCTTCAGACTCAATTTCCACCACTTCCTCAGTTTCTTGCTCTACCGAGGTCACTGGTGCTGAGGGTTCAGCAAGATTCATGGTCATCATTCTGGCGCGAAAAACAAACTCGGGATTGCTAATGTCAGAGGGCACTAGATGCTCAGACATGAGCAGAATGAAATAGGAACAGAAACTCTCAAAGCATAAACGTGGCAAGGACAAATCCACAAAGTACAAATTGCGCAAAAACACGGAACCCCTTTCTGCTCGATCCTTCTACTTTTATAACCTTTGCAAGCGACCAATAGTCGGGTAAACCTTATCCGGAACTTACCATCATGTAAATGGTAAAAAATATTCCAAAATCGCTTCATGAAATGTCTGCCGCCCGCTCCTTCCAACGGTAACTTTTTATTTTTACCTAATTTGACTGTTCCAATGGCTAGTTTTCACACCCCTGGTGCGCTCAGCGCACACCTGCGCATTTAGCGTACCTCCTGCGCTCCCAACGCACCTCTTGTATGCTCAGCATATGCTCGTGCAACCAACACACCTGCTGTGTTTGGAGTTCACTTCTGTGCCTACGACGCACCCCCTCATGGGCTTCTGTCAAGATATCATGCCGTTCATGCTCTAGGATGTACCTACACAGCACTTCATCTGCTCCCATCTTATATAGATGTCATGCGATGATGGTAAAATACACAACGCAGGCTATCTGCTCTTTCTTCTATTGCACTGAATATGCCACAGGTTCCATGCCTGTAGTCAGGAACTGAATGATGTCGACGAAGTGTGCATCAAATACCTTAATGGAAAACAGTTGCGCATCAGGTAATCCTTCTTCTAGGTTGGTTGGTTCCTCGCCAGTCTCAATTTGGGACAAGTGATACAACCCAACATTCAACTTCGATGGCTTGACAATGATCTCAAAGTCATATTCTTGGAACAGCAGAAGCCATCGGCAGATTCCCCCCCCCCAACACATGCTTATTCACCAGGTACTTCAAAGCCAAATGGTCTGTAAACATTTTAAAGTGTCCTCCTAACAAATAGTGCCAATACTTCTATAAGGCATAGACCATCGCCAAGCCCTAATGTTCTGTGGTAGAGTAGTTGCACTCTACACCAGATAGTTTTCTACTAGCAAATGCAACTGGATGATCAATATCTCTGTCTCCAGGCTACATAAGGACCGCCCCTAGGGCGCTTCCTAATGCATCGATGTGAACATGGAACACCTTCGCTCAATAAGGAAAAATGAGGATAGGCGCATAGACCATATTTTTTTTAAGTAGCTCGAAGATTTTCTAACACTCGTCATCCAAAAAAAATGAAACATCCTTCTTAAGTAGCTTTTCCACAGGAGTTGTGATCAACACGTACCCCTGAATGAACTTCCTATAGTACCCTGTGTGTCCGAGGATCGAACATAGTTGCTTCTCAGTTGTAGGTACTACCAGATTTATGATTAGTGCAACCTTCACAGGGTCAACCATTAACCCATGTCGACATACTATATGTCCGAGCAAAATTCCGAAGGGTACACAGAAGATACACTTCTTGATATCTAGGGAAATATGGTTTCTATAGGCATCCAATATCATGCACAGATTCAAAACGTGGTTCTTTATTAAGCGGAAGACATTCCAATCATTAAAGTAAACTTCCAAAAATTTGTGGATGAGCTCCTTTAATACTGCAATTACTACTCGTGAAAAAATAGCAGGGGCATTCTTGAGACCAAATGGCATAACTGTATACTGAAAGAATCCCCATTCAGTAGAAAATGTAGTTTTTCTGCAATCTTCAGGTGCGATTATGATCTGATGGTATCCTGAGAACCCATCAGTGAATGAGTACGCTTCTTGGCCTCCTACGCCATCCAGGATCTCATCCGAGAATAGCATCGGAAAGGGATCATGTACGCAGGCATCATTCAATTTGCGTAAGTCCACACAGATGCAGATTTCCCCCTTCATCTTCTTCTCCTGCACCACCATCGGACTTGCCCAATATGATTGTTTGACCAGTTCGATGATACTTGTGGTGAGAATTTTATCAATTTATTCCCTAACCTTCTGCTTATATTTAGGGTTCAGCCGATAAGGGCACTGCTTGACAGGGAGCGCATCTGGTTTTAGTGTGATGCGCATAACCCCTAAGTTCTCCATGATCCCCTTTAGCTACGAAAACTTCGTCGGGAATAAGTCTTGATATATTATGAGAAATTCCGCAATTTTTCTTACGGTATCATCATCCCAGTAGTCCCCAATTTTAGCCAACTTAGACTGCGCGTCTGTGTCAATGTTGACTTCTCTCAGCTTCATAGGCTTCGTAACATCCACATTTTGTAGTTGAGGTCCTGCAACTTCACGCTCTCCCTCCGACTCTAGGATAAAGAAATTGCGGGGATCCTCATCACACTCTTTGATGGTTATATTGTGGCAGTTGGAAATATCCTGCATCTGGGTTTCCCATGTTGGTTCCCCAAAGGCTATGTAAGAGATGGATTCACCAAATACAAAGGTATCTATATCCTGCAGAGCTTCGTCAAGTGCCTTCGAGCCCCTTGTTAATCAAAATGTTACCATGAATTCATCCTTTAAAGTTTCCCAGTGGCGAGTGCACCGATGTAGCTCTACATCTAAGTACCATGCAGTAGGAATTGGTCCCAAGGCATGAATAAACAAGTGAACCCATTCTTCCATAGTTCGGTCACACAATTTCTCCATCCAAGCGAGCAAGTGCTCGCGCGGATCCCCTGGGCCAAGAAACATCTTGACGCACACATCAATCGGAGGCTCAAATCGTAGGATCATCATGTCCTGACATTCCTCCCAGTCTTGGAATTCCCCCTTATGCATTCCCACCACCTAGCAGGTGTTGCACGCATGGCTAGATTAAGGGCCCATAGCCTTCGTTCTCTTGGAACCTCAGCTTAAAATGATCACAAAAAATCCTTTATGCTACCGAAAACATCAAAGTAGGGAAGTTCCCTTACCTCTGAGGAGATGCATCAGAAGTCCTTTATGATCTGAAGA
This sequence comes from Pinus albicaulis, assembly GCA_034641835.2. NCBI lineage: Eukaryota > Viridiplantae > Streptophyta > Pinopsida > Pinales > Pinaceae > Pinus > Pinus albicaulis. The sequence continues at coordinate 291,248,393 of CM076577.1, read as the reverse complement.
CATCGCAGCGCAGATACAACATGTAATCGGTTCTGCCAATTTTATATTTCTCTGTCAGAGTCAGAGAAATACTCACTATCCTTTTACCAGCAAAGAACACCATGGGTCGTAGAATTGATCCAGTCTTCGTCCTGTGTAGTTAACTTATAGATGTGATCCACCTTTTCTTCCTCACGCACTGGCTCTGTATACCTTTCTCCTTCCGTGGGGTCTAGTGGTACTATCACCCGTGTTCCTTCATTTTCAAACACCATGCTTCTCTTCTTCAAATTGATAATACCGCCCATATCTATGGCCCAGTCTAATCCCAGGAGCACAGGGTAGGGGCCTGCATCTTCTACAATCTGAATGACCTCAAAATCATCCTAAACCTTAACTCTTGTAATTTTTACCATGATTTTTGACAGCCTTTCCAATAGTATGATCTTCTGTTGGTTGGCCATGCACAGCTGGATAGTGGACCATTCCAACTTAGGTTCCCCATTTGCTGCCAAGTTTTCTTGGGCAGTACATTCGCATTCGATCCCAAGTCCAAAATAACCTAGTCCATTTCATAATCACCAATTTGTGCCGTAAGCCGCATTTCCCTACCAGTGTGTTTCTTATGTTTGTATAGTTTGTGCACATCCTTAACTTCTAGGGGTGGATTATTTTGTTATGAACAACTGTCTATTAGTGCTTGGAGGTTTTCTATGGCCCGCTGGTTGCGCAACAACTTTATACATGCCTACAAGAATGGTTTGACCTCGTCCTCAGCTCTACTGTTCGTTGGTTTCTGAGAAGCAGATGCCTCAGCCTAAGAAAAGTCTTGCCGAGCTACGACAACGGTTTCCTTTTCCTTTTGTAGGTCCAAACCTTCTTGATTGGTGACTGATTTCCAGATCAGAGGCTCCACCATAGCTTTCTCCTCAACCCCCCCAGTAGCCATGCCACTGCATGTTATGACATTAATGCTTGGTCCTTCATCTCGAGGTTCTGCTTTAATCCTTTGCACATTCTGCATAGGTGTCTGCAGCTTTTCTTGCATTTTGGCTATCATAATTGGGCAGTATTCAATTACATGGTCCAGTTGTCTATAGTATCTATAGGATTGCCTTGCTAGGTTCATGCAGTCCCTTGCAAAGTGGCCTACCTCTCCATAGTTATAGCAGGTCATTTTTCCTCTTCCCCTACCTATGCTTCCACCTCGAACCCCTCCCCTGCCCCTAGATGGGGAGACACCTATGCTTGAGGGGGATTTTGGTGAGGAAGGATACGATTGTACCCTATATAGGTTTCCTCAGTTTATCATCAGATCATAAGTTCGGCAGTTCTACTCATCATGTCCTACAGATCTGCAAAACCTGCACCATTGTTGCTTCACTTCTGGGACATATGCGGCAAGGCAGGGGTAGTGGTTGGTATCATGCAGCCCAACAACGCGACAATCATTGCACCATAGCATTGACCCACTTGGTCCCGCAGCTTCCCTAGGACACAATGGACTAGGTCCCTCGACCTACATGTAGTTTGCTAGAAGCGGACAATTATCCTTGGTGTGGCCATTCACCCTGCATCGTATGCACCATATGTCAGGGCTAGCCTCTGTTCCTCACTCCTTTCGTAGATTCTAGATCTCCATGTGAATTTCCTCTAGTTGTCCTTGTATTTTTTGTACTCCTAACTGGGTATCATCTCTTGGCGTAGCTTCTAGCTTCATAGCAATCTCCAAGGCCTTTTCCTGCGATTCAATGGTTTGATGACCCATTGGTACATGCAGGTGGGGCAACAACATAGCAATGAACCATTCTGTGTGCTGCCTGTCATCATACATAAATCCTCCTTCTCTAATTACCTTATTTAACCATTGGTCATCTTCCTAAACAGACTCGGATGGTCCTTGCTTGAAATCTTTCAGATCGTTCACTATCTGAGAGTAGGACATAGGCTTCTTGAACTATTGTTTCAAGGCATCCTTAATCTCTTCAATGGTCACATTCACATGCTGAGCTGTGTATCCCATATACCAGTCCAAGGCTATCCCTTCAAAGGCAAGGGATAGCTGCGCCCTTTTCACAGCATCGCTAGCCACGTTATGTGCAGTCCATATCAAACCTGCAACAAAATAGAACCGATCCATGTCTTCATCCCCTACGCCCTTGAAGGTAGGTAGCTTCATGTGTGAGGCCATCTCATCTTCTGGTGGAGGTGGAGGTACAAGTGAGTTCTTACCCCTGTGTTGGCTCAACGGTGGTGTAGTTGGAGGCTTTTGCGCAGTTGAATCCCTTACTAGACTATAGACAGATCTATCTCCTTCTTGGTTAGTTCTGTAGTACTTACCACTGCATGTTGCACCCTTGCTCTGATCGGAGCTCATTCACTCTATATGACTGCACAAAATTCTCCCTGAAACCCTTGAAGAACCTTCATTCTACCTCAGAATAGGAAACGAACTAGTTAATTGCAAATTTCGTCACAAATCCTCCCAAAACGCTATCTACCTAGTGATCTACCGTGTGCATGATGTTATTATCACCTTTTTCTAACTGCTGGATCAGATATGGAGTCCACTGCATGATCCGTTCATCCTCCCAATACATCTAGAAATCTACTAGCCTTGCCAGCCACTCCTGGAGCTTGGTTGTGAATGTCACGAAGAAAATTTCATAGATCTCTGTGAAGATGTACTTATTCTTCCACTTCTCTGTGGTCAAATTTACACTGCGATTCTCTTTCACTGTGAATTCCTGAACTTTCTTTTCGAACCACTCGTCGATATCTTTCTTCTTAGGTCTCCAATGTGTTCTTGGCATTACCCAGTTTCTCTCTCATAATGCTCCCAGTCCTGACAATGGAACCATTTGTTGGCTCGGGGGGTCCCGACCCAGGTTCGAAGGTTAAGGTTTGCCAACAAACCCCTATAACACTGGCCCTTTCAGCAGTGAACTGCTTGCGTAGGCCAAAGTCTCACCCGTAGTATTATGGGAGGGTGCTGGAACGAGGTTTCTGCACCTTAAGCAAGAGTAGGTAAGTCACGCATGTCTACATTCCCAGCCTATCGAGTTCGCACTAAACATATCTATTTGCAGGCTTATTGACAATATAATCCATAGTATAACAAAGTTATTCTTATTAACAGATGCATAATACCAATTATCAGCACAAAACACTATAATCGCAGCTATTAACAGATCACAGATACATATACCAGAAACATAGATACTTTCACATTTCGTCGTAATTACACAGAATCTTTCGCAACTTAATCATATAGCCCTGGTTCGCATCAATCGTAACAAAACAGATCTAGATAGCATCAGATGTCCAACAATGCTTCGCATCTAATTTAGCCTATAATTTCCCGTGGTCTGCAAAACATGGTTCGTGGACTCTAGGTCTACCCTTGACCCATTTAAATGCGTTCAGGGCTTTGACCCACCCCAAAAACCCCTGCATTAGAATAAATAATACCAAAAATATACAAAAATGGACTAAATTCACAACTTTAGGAGACCCTGCTCCAACAATGTAAATTTTAAGTTGATATTGTTTAACAATTTGCCTTTTGAGGTTCACCGCGTGATGTGATGAAAATTCCTAAAATGAAAACTAAAATGATAATAAAATTCTTCAATTTTAGCCTTTTCAATGAACATCCTAGCTACTAAGGGAAAGAGCAATCAGTTTTAAAGCAAACAACAAAGAGCACAAACTAAAATGCAGCTTTCCTAACTTGTTCCTATGCAAAAAACACAATTCACTATATGCATATGCAGTTTTTTCTTTTGAGTCCCCTTAATGTGAATGCAAGAAAGGAAACTATATGCATCAAATCAACAAAAAACAAATGTTTTCTTCTTTGAGAAATGGGGAATTTAACAACGATTTCTCTTTTAGGAAAAACAAAGAATGGAACTACAAATTTTCCTATAGGAAACGAAGAATTTAACGAAAATTTCCTTTACGAAAAAAAATGTATATAATGCAGAAATAAAATACTTTGAATTTGATTTGTCAATGATAAAGAAAAAAACTTAAAGAGACATTGAACAAATTTACTTTTCAAAGGAGGAAGAATCAAGAAAATTCACTAGTCTCTAAGAGGTATCAAACAATTGTAAACAGAACAAAAAAATGGCTAAGAATGATGGCAATGAAAAATTCAAATGGAATTTGGTTGGCTAAGGGGTCAAGACAGTCTCTAAGGGGAGACAGTGCGTTGCGGTCACCCTTGAGTGGGAGATAGTGCACTGCAATGCACTGTGTCTTGACCAACAGTGCATTGGGCGTAGTAGAGATTGAAAATGCAAGCTACAATACACACTTCTAATGCAATTATTTGATTCAAAAGTCTAATAACTGAAAGTAGATTCTACTGGGTGGATAAGTAGAGGCAAAAACATTAGGAATGATAGGAAAATCCCCAACGGAGTCGCCAATTTGTTATGCAGAATTATGATCTATGGATAAATCAAATTCCCTAAATGTGGTGCTAGGCACTTAGAACAATAGCCGAAAGAATTTGCTATGACTTTCTCTAAGAATAAATAGACACACAGAATGATAAAGGAACCTACTTGTGATCCAAGCGCTTCCTATTCTCCTTATTTCACTTTTGTTGTAGCCTCCAATCCAACTTAGATCACCAAATTCATTCCTACAAGTATAAATAAAGAACATCAAACATATTGCAATATACAGATGCCTACTTATCTTAATCACTTAAATATATTAAACATGAAACATATATATTATTCAAGAGTCCATTGCATGAGAAATAGAAACATAAACACATACATATATGGGAAAATGAACGTCAATATTTATTAAAGAATAGAAGGGGGAGATTACAACCAATGATCGATTTGATGTCACCAGCTCCAGCTTCATCCCAACCTCATCACATCCAACATCACACCAACATCATATCACTTCTTTAATTCTCTCAAATGATAATCCAACAACATTTCTTTACCAAAATTATTATGTCCCTAACACTAGGATCTGTGCTCAATTTATAGGGCAACTGATGGTAGTTTCTCAATGAATGAATTTCTAATTATAGGAAAGAAATGTTCCCAAGATCATAGGTGTTATATGGACACTTGGATTCAAAGTTTGACACATATGGACTCTTTTAGAAGGCACTGACCATGTGGAGATTCTGTAACAATGAGAATTTCGCTCCCATTTGACCAACACACCCTTGAATGGAGGGAGCTGCTTATGCAAAGTAGTTAGTCCCTTGAGAGGAAGCATTGGTGAGATCATAAGTGATATAACATATACTTCAAACCTTGGAAATATCACAATAGAATCCATGAATTATTTTTTCTTCTCTTAGGGCATATAGCAATTGAAATGTAAGGGGATGATAGACCCTATTTCATTGGTCTCGGGGATGATGTCCAGTTTGACCAGGTCATGGGGGATGATGCCAAAATTGACCTATAACAATCACTGAAGCTCCATTGACTACTGATTTGTGCTATCATCTAGAAGATGATGCACAACTACAACTCTGCATTGCGTAAGAAGACTCCCTTTGTGCCGCTGAAGTCACATCAGCCCCTGCACTGAAATCTCCTACGTTGTTGTTGCGCTACGCTGTCCTCCTGAAGCCTCTACACTAATGCATATTTTATCTACATAAGAAACTTTGATCTGCGCTGATGAAGTCACTTCAGCCCTTGCACTACTACTGTCATGCTACTGTTTCATCTCCATTGCACTGCTCCCTTCAGCCTTCATCTTCGCCTCTGCTTCATCCGTGATTCTCTGCACCAACTACTCCACTTGTCCTGCTACTACCTTAAGCCTACCGTAGCTCGAATGTGACCCAAGAGATGATCTTCTCAAGGATCTCACCCCGACTCTGTAGCTGCTCTACAGATCCATGTCACCCCACTTTCTTGGTTCATGAGAATTCATGGCTACGTCAATTGTCCTTCTTCTTCCGAGGATAATTGTTGGTGAAATTTCCTAGTTCACCGCACTGGAAACACTTGATCTTAGATAGATCACGCTTCTTATTCCCTTTCTCCGTCTTTGATGCCAAGGCTACATATTCTTCCTCTTCCTTCTGCACCTTACTTGACCCTGTGTTGTACTGCCTCTTGGTGAATTTGCGGAGTTCTTCTTGATGAAGGATTGCCCACATATTGTCCCAGTCGGGAAGGTTCGCTCTACCCAACACACTTTGGACAAAGGTTTCCCAATATTTTGTGACCGCATTGAGTGCAATCCTTACCATTACATCATCCTCCACCTTTTCTCCCATGCAAGACAACTAATCTCTGATCGTCTGTAATCTGAAAAGGAAGGGCTTTATTTCTTCTCCCTTGGTCATCATGAATGACCACAACTGATTCTCCAGAATAATTTTCCTCTAGACGAACTTCCCCTCATATAGGGCTATTAAGGCTTTCCAAATCTCATTAGTTGTTTTTTTCTCAGCTACATGTGGAACTATATGGTCCTTAACCCCATCCATTATGAAACATTTGGAATGTACCGCAGCTTCTTCATGCTTCTTCAGGAGATCTGCATTAGTTGGCATGGCCAGGACCTTTTCTGCATGGTCCCTTAGACTGTATGCCTCCATGACTACCAGGATTCTAGCCTTCTAGACTAAAAAGTTGGACAAGCCATTCAGCGTATCCTGATTACGTAGTCTATGAGGTGCCTTTTACTGAGATATACTCTGTCAAAATAGATCTACCTCTCCCCGCTTCTCTACTGAAGCTCGAATCTAGGGTCCTTGGTGAAAAAGGAACCCTCTTCTCCCTCTGACAATTGATTTCCTCTCTTGGAAATATGCCAATCAAAATTTAGCTAGAAACCCTCTGATAAGCTGATCTCCTCCTGCTCTTTTTCACCTAGGGCTTAGGTTAAATTTTGAATCTTCAGAAATTTAACCCCACCAACAACTTCTGAAGCTCTACAACACTACTTCCGGCATTCTGAAACAACAACGACCTCAGATCTGCGTCACCCCAGCTGCCCTCTGTGTGAGTAGAAAGTCTCGGCACTGCCTATGCGCAATGAGTATGTGGGCCTGCGTGAAGTCTGTGTAGGACTACGTCACTTTGGCCTTTGCATGGCTCTGCTCCCTCGGTTGCTGCGCTGTCCCTTCAAATCTGGATTTCTGTGGCTGCTGCTCTCTCTGCTACTTTCTACAGCAAGGATTCTTCAGTCTTCTACTGGTGACCTTGCTAGCTCTACAATTGCTCTTATACCATGGGAAAAATTCTGAATATTACTTTATGCATAAACCCTATTGTTAATTCTAGTTATACTTCTACTTAAACAAGTTATTAATGTTGAAATCTTTAGATTAAAATCGAAGTAAAAACTTAACATAATTTCAACGATTCAGATCTAAAATAGAAATTCATGCACATAGACAAAGTGACACACATTTTCTAGACAACTGTCCCTGGAAAAACCCAATGCGGGAAAACCAGTCTTCTAGCTGCTGGAGGGTTTATATTATTAAGTAGTTTCTGAATACAACAAATTTGAGCACCTTACTAGTTGACTCGACAGAGAAAAATAGTATATCTGCAGCTAACCTGCTATTCTGAGACCAAAAACTTGACTGATCCACACCCTCAAACGGGATTTACAAGACTCAACCAATTTCTGGTCGTAGAAACCTCAACGCTGCCCCTGAAGCCCCTGCATTAGCCTTGTTAGCCTCTATGTGCCTCTTCGCTGGCCTGGAGAGGGTTGCGTAACCACAGAATGGGTGACACAGACCATACGCTACCCTAGAAGGTTATTTGTGTAACCCTGGAGGGTCTGCTGCTACCCAGCACTGCACTTTCTGGGCCTGCATAGCACCTGCGTAGTGGCTGAATCCTCAGTGCTGCGCAGCTGCTGCTGTTGCCCCTACTTCTCTGCGTTGCTCCTGGTTGCTGCCTCTCTGCCTCTTGCTAATTCTTGGCACTAGGATCAGATCACCCCCTTAGCCAATACTACCCCTCTCCGTAGCTGAAACACTTCTAAAAATTATTAGCAAAGCCTGCCCTAGAATTTCAGCTTAGTCTCAGTGCTCTACCTCCATGTGTGTTCTCCAACTGACCCCAAGCCTTTCCTTTATACTTTCTCGTTGGGAAACCAATGACCATGATCTAAAATTGAATTGATGGCTAAGATTAAAAGAAAGCTTGATCCGTGTGACTTGAGTCATTTCCATCACATGTTTTAATTAATTACCTTTAATATTTTAATTTTCCTAAGTTAGACTTAGGGTCCTTAATTAAAAATATTAATTAATTAATTATCTCCAAACTAGATGTAATTTACCGATTCCCTTTCTGGGTCTTGGATATCTCATGTACTCTAGTCCCTCCATAAATTTTGGGAGCTAGAGCATGTCTGATGCTACCCTTACACTCAAGAAAACTCAACAATATCAAGGGTACTTGGTTGCTATGAGTACTCTCGTTCAAGCTAAACCATGCAAGCTCGAAGAAGCCGTAAAGCACCAAGTATGGAAGGATGGGATGAATGAGGAGTACGAATCAATCACGAAGAATGATTTTTGGGACGTGGTTCCTAGAACCAATTACAAGTCTATGGTCACTTCTAAATGGATTTACAAAATCAAACATAGAGCTGATGGGAGTGCTGAAAAAGACAAGGCCCAATTCGTAGCCCGTGGCTTCTCTCAAAAGGAAGGAGTGGACTATGATGATTATTTTCACTGGTTGCTTGATATACCACTATCCGATTTATTATTACTCTTGTTTCCTCTCAAGGATGGAGCCTACATCAAATGGATGTTATAACTTTTTTCTTGCATGGCTCGCTTAAGGAGGAAGTCTACTTGGAACAACCTCAAGGGTTAAAAGAACAAGATCAAAGGACGCATGTATGCTAGTTGAAGAAATCCATCTATGGGTTGAAGAAAGCCCCCATGGTTTGGTACGAGAGGATTTATATCTATCTTCTGAAGTTGGTATTTACGAGGAGCTATGCTCACCCAAACCTATACTTCAAGGTTGAAAATGGCACGCCTCTCATTTTGGCCCCTTATGTTGATGATCTCTTTCTGACTAGTGCCGACCCTATCATTTATCAATGCAAGAGGGAGTTGACTTCCGAGTTCGATATGAAGGACCTAGGACTGATGCACTACTTCCTAGGTCTGTAGCTCTAGAAAAAGCCAGGTAAGATTTTATTTTCTCAAGGAAAATACATTGTGAAGCTGCTAGAGATATGTGGGATGGTGGATTGCAAGTCTATGTCTACTCCGATGGAACTCAACTTCAAGAAGTTATCTGGAAGTGTTGATGGGCCTGAATTAGCAAACCCTTTCGAGTATAGATAACTTGTGGGGGCCTGATGTTCTTGGTAAACTCCCGATTAGACATATGCTTCGCTGTGAATACATTTAGTCAATTTATGGTCGAGCCTCACCACATACGTTGGATTTCTACTAAAAATATCTTGAGATATTCGTGGCACAATCAACTATGGGTTGAGATACACTGTCAGGAATTTGAGGCTACATGGATATACTGATGCTAATTGGGCTGGCTGCATGGTGGGTCGTAAGAGCATGTTTAGATGTTGCTTCTCATTGGGGTTTGCTTCATTTTATTGGATGAGCAAGAAGCATAAATCGGTTGCTCTAAGCACCAATGAGGCCGAATACAGTGTTGCTAGTATGTCTTGTTTTGAATTTGTTTGGTTGATGAATCTCTTTAGTGAGTTATTTAAGCACATATTAGATATCAAAATGATCTATTGCGACAACCATAGTGGGATCTGCGTTTCAGAGAATTTTGTGTTCCATGACCGCTCCAAGCACATTGATATCAGGTACCACTTTATTTGGGATATGGTACAACGTGGAGCAATAAGGCTCCAACACATCAGGACTGATTAGTAGGTTGTAGACATCCTCATGAAGCCCTTGGGGAAGGTCAAATTCTTAGCCTTCCGAGAGAGACTTGGTGTCGTAGAAGGACCCTCCGATGAGGGTCCCGCATGAGTTGAACATTGAGCTTTGGGAGCTCCTGGGGGCTTGGGGAATTTCTTGGAGCTATGAGAAAACATAGGGTGAGTGGTTCACCTTCCCCTATAGGTGTGTTTTGTACAGGTTGAGTGGTTCACCTTCCCCTATGATACCCCATGATGTTTGGCATGTGTGTATGGTGAGTGGTTCACCTTCCCCTACGTTTGATGATACATGTGTGTAGGGTGAGTGGTTCACCTTCCCCTACGATTGATATATGCATAGGATGAGTGGTTCACCTTCTCCTATGGCATATAAGCAGGATGAGTGGTTCTCCTTCTCCCACGGATGCCCCAACATAAATCCTACTCATGTTGTCCAAGACTCATGGGAAGTGCCTCTCATTTGGCCAATGTGTTGGGAAAAGTGGATAGGTACCATAGAACTATAGATGGACGCATCGTGTATTGTCGTACTCCCTACATCTAGGATTCATGGTCTTCAACAACTTGATCTAAGATCAAGTCTGATTGAGGTTCTACCTCTGTACTGACTTTTTTGAGTGGAGAGTGGTAAGGTCTTATGACTCACTCTCAATTGATTATTCTTCATTATCTATATCAGTGTTCATCAGAGCATAGATGAGATACAAATATGGTACATGACGACATGATGGCATGACAATTGATGATGATGGATGGATTGGTAGGTGGAATTATCCCTAGTTGAGAGGTAGTATTAAAATTTGAAACTAGGGCCAAATTCCACTTTAGACATCTCATTTGATGGAGACGATGATTTCATAGAATTCCTCTTTTCGAGAGGACCAAAATTGATCTAAATATCATCAAATTTGGACAAGCAGAAATGTGTTTTTGAATTTATGCCCACACATGTGTAAATTGTCAAGGTTGGCCACATCATCATGTAGGCTCATGAAGCCCAAGAGACATGTCACTTCACCCTCAACAACTTGTATAAATATAAGTGACTTCTCACCTCATTTGGCATCATCATTAATCACACATTCTTTTCTCTCCCTCTCTCATTGGTTCGTACAACTATTGGGAAACTCTTCTCTCTCATGCATGTGGCAAGAAGGATGAGTTTTTCTAGGCAGATTACAGGGTTGAAATTTCAGAGTTGTCGCAAGGTTTGACCAAAGTTGACCAAGAACTTTGACTCATCCTTTGACTATGATTTTTGTGGGAAATTTTCATTTTTTTTAGGTCATACTCTTTGGCACCAGAATCGAGAAATTCTAGGTTGTTTGACCTATGTTGACCGTAGATTTGACTACAGGTTGAAAAAGTTTGACTGTTGATCCGTTGAATATTTTGGTTTGATTTTGACCTCCTGTTCAGGCCGATTTTGACTAGGTTTTACCAAGCTTCAAAGAGGATGATTTGTTGTTGCATTGACCATATTTAAATTTCTGGTTAGGGTTGAATGACTGTAGTTGACTGTAAATTTGATAGGACTATTTTGACTTTGATTTGGCAAGTAAATTTTGACTTTTTGTACTCTTTTTCTCTCCGTTGAACATTCAATATAATAATAAGAAGAATTGATCAAAGGATTTTCCCCATCTTGGGTTTTTGCTTTGGCATCTGCCAAATCTGGTGTCCTCTTGTCTTGACTTGTCTTCTGCATTTTTATTGTTCATGTTCTGTCTACTATTACTGTCAATGTGATTTATGGTTAATGAGATTGCTATTGGAAATCCAAATTGGAATTTTTCATTGGGATGCTAAAGGAAAATTGAAGTAATTTTTCTAATCATAGAACATACCATTTTTAACTAAAATTAACACAATCCTATGAAGAAATTTCCTCTAGTTGATTTTTAAATTTTCAAGTTTACCTTGATTGGCTGAGAAAATACCCACCCTTAAATTTTCCCTTCTCGATCCATTATTCCAGGTAATCAACCTAAGCAGGGTCATTATTCTTTATATTCTCTTGTCCTTAACATTCCCCTGACTCCTTTACTATTGAATATTGGCATCGATCTTCACATCCCTCCATCACCATTTTATCCTTTTTCTTTTAAAAAACCATTTTAGCGACTGGTGTTACTTGTGGTATCACCTTTCTCCTTATTGTTTATACCCTATTGATATTTAAGGGAGCCCCCCTCGAAGACCAAAGGAGAGCCACCCTAAAGAGGCAAGGTAGCTTGCTAAAGTGACAATGGGTGACCTATCAAGGTTCCATTCACATTGCACAGTGTGGGTTGGAGATTTCATCATTTTAATGTACAATTCGAGTAGTAACATGCCCTATTTATGAAAATAGCACGCATTATGAAGAATGGAAATAATGTACCTTATAAGTATTTGGCACCATAATCATCTAACCTAAATGAAAGTTTAACAATGCATTAGAGACATCATTGATCATATGCATTATGGAGAAGTGAAGAACATATGTGAATGCTGGCTGAAATTTTGCATCATAGGAGAAAAGAGTTGTCCCATGATTATTCATGTCCCACAAAATACTTGTAATAAATAAATTTTCCAAAAAATTACAATGTCAATACCAAGAAAAAAAACAAATTCACATACAAATTACAATTTAAGCACTAACAACAAAACCACTTTCACATACAAATGATGCAACATCAATATAGCTTTTACTCACATATCATGAAACATTTACCTACTATGTTTCAAGATTTTTACAACAAACGAGCTCTAGCTCCACAAGCTTCATACCGACAACCTTTGACATTTTTCATGTACCCACTAGTAGTCATGAGTCATTACTACTAGTCCTATGGGCCCCACTTGGTGATTGAGGCCATAACTGCTACACTAAAAATAATTATTAGTGATCAACACTTTTATCTTGATTTTCCATACCAATCTTGAGATTTAAAAGTAATCTAATGGTGTTATAAGTCAAAGCAAGAAAGAAAAAAATCATGAACAAGATTACTCCAACAACCACCTCAATTATACCCGTTTCCATTAAAAGTAGTCTCCTAGGTTTTTTCCTCATTGGTAATATCCCAAGTTTCCTAGATGAATGCCACACACCAGACTATTCCACCCATTTCATGGCACTTATCTAGAGCCCGAGACTCATCATAGCTCTTTTGAAGCTATCTCCATGCCACCCTCAAAGGTTATTTCACTCACCATAGACATCTCTCTTTGTCCTTATGTCCATTTGTGATTCATCTTTTTTCTTTGCCCAGTCAGCAACTTTAATGACAATTCAGGACTTTCTCATCCTCCACAGTTTGAAAAAAATTCTACTTACCTTAGCTTTAAGCAAGTATTAGTTATTTTCATACTGAGTAGTATTAGTTGGATCAAGTAGTCACTCAAATCTTCCTCTAAGCACATCTGTTGCCAAGCAAGTTGATTTTAAGCTTACATAATACATAACTCCTGTAATTCTAACAACCTCTAGAATGTAACCTATAACCTCAAATGAAGAAAAAAGAAACAATATATTCTACACTAGAGCTTGCACTTCCCCACATATAACAAATATATGTAGGTTTTGTTTTTGAGCAAGGAGGACATTCCATATTTTTACATTTCAAACCTTTTTATTCAAATAAAGCATTCCACCACTGGTTCAGGCTCTCAATTCTTAGAGGATTTTCTGATCCCACTATCAGAAGACACTGTTCCATGACAACATCCCACCTACACAAAGCTAAAATACTAGTACAATGTTAGACATTCGTTGAAAAGGGAAAACCCTTGGGATCAACAAAAATTGTGTATAATTTCCTCTAAAAAGGGAGGAAATGGTGAGAGGTAGGGGAATTATTCTATTAACAATCTAATGCATTGATTAGTTGTCCATGTGCGAGGAAAATTATTTTTGTGAAGTATCTATTCTAGGATACTCTATAATAAGTTGAAAATCTATATTTATCTTCAGTCTCCCATCTTGTGAAAAAATATGTATTAATATTATAAATATTTTTTCATGATTATACAAAGATGAGGCACAATTTTTGGAATTCATCTCTTTTTCTCTCTTTGAACCATTGTTGTTTACATTCCCTGCTTGTGTAGAGACTCATATCCTATCCCTAGATGTGGAGAGATTAGTATCCTAGCCCTGGCCATGGAGAGATTCATATCCTTGCCCTAGCTGTGGAGAGGCTTTCTAGTTTGGGATTGTCTTTTTCGTTAGATAGAGAGAAATTTTGAGGAAATCTAGTGCTTTTATCTCTAGTGGCAGATAGATGTTGGGCAATAGCCCTCTATATACTTGCATCTCTTTATTATTTTTGCTTCTCATGCAAATCTTCATTTGATTGGATTATGTGCATAAGTTGTTTTGATGGTTAGTTTGATTGAGCTAGACTACTAGATTACAACATATTAGTCAGTGTGAATTTACATTCCTGTAATAAGTTTTGCTTATAATTGGAGATTAATTTAAGAGTAGCTCAAGGAGAAGTTAGAACCTTTTTGTGAGAAGGGATTATGGTACCTGATATAGTGGTGCCCGAAAAAAATTATCTTCATTATTTTATATCATTTGAAGAGTTAGGTTTTGGTTTCTAACAGTGGTATCTAGATGCTTTAGGATTCTAGGGAGGAAATATACATGGTCCTTGTTGAAGTTCATGGTTTGGAAATGCGAGTTTCAAAGTCTTATGAAGTAAGGTCCAAAAGGTGGCTTAGAGCTATGAATAATTTTTGAAATTTTTTTCTAAATCATTCATGCCAAGGCACAAGGAAGAACTAACAGCCCATGAAACCTATCCTTTAGGACTCAACCAAACTATAGCGATAGAAAATACAAAAATTCCATCAGACTGCTCATCTACACTGGCTCTTTGTAGCCATTACATATCCAAACTCAGACAATAACCCAAGAACAAAATGGAAAAAACCATAAAACTATCCCTACACATCCAACTAGCGTAAATACCGACTATTACACAAGGAAATTACAATAGAAATAATTCTAAAGAAAATGAAATAGAGGCATGTCTGTGGTGACACCCTCATTCTTTCCTAGAGGCTTCATCAAACCTGCTTGAAACGATACTCTAGCTTTGGATAAAGAGTCATCCTTTGAATTATTCTCACAAAAGATACGAGAGAAGGTGATTGAGTGAAGATTGCTCCTCATAGCTGAGATCTGATCCGTGACTGCTTGTAGGCCTGTATTCTGCAGATATTATTTACCATTTAACCAGTCCACTGTGATATTGGAGTCCACATAGATATGAATAATACCCACAATCCTCTCAATTAATAGAGCTTCCAAGGCTGATCACTAAGCCCCATTTTTTTATCCTTTCCCAGCGCCTAAATTAAAGTTTATGAAATATGAAGAATTACAGTAAAGACACCCCCCTACTCTACATAGCTCTAAATTTTCTAGGGTTATGTAGGGAAGCACAATAAAATAAATTCTATGGGTGAGATTCATTGACCACTAAAGGACAAATTGGACAGTCAGACATCTCCTTCACACTGTTAATGGATTCCCCAACATAAGTTCACTCTGTATTAGATTTATTCAAGAGTAACGTAAAATTTGAAAGATTATCTCATTCCTAGAGCGCCAGATGACTCAACTAACAACGATGGGGAAATATCACAAATCACTTACACCTTGGTCCTAGAACCAAGAAATAAAATCCTTTGGCAATGAGTCCCATTTCCATTTACCTGCACTATTCAGTAATGTTAAAGAAGCTACGATATCTCAGAAAAATGGCATCTCATTAATAGGTGAGCAATATTATCCTTATGATCTCTGTATAGCATGCACATATTTGGCCCTCGTTTTCTGTCTTTGTAAAATATCCAATATGATCACCTCATTAGAGAGTACTAACCAGAAAATTGGTTTTTCTTTCATTGCATATTTGAGCTTCCATATTATATGCCACCACCATTATATTTCCATCCTTTCATCATAAAAAAAAAGCATACCCTAACCTAGGTGTATAGTTACCTATAGTTGTATTTTTCACCACATTAGCTCGTTTTCTCCTATATTCAGCTTAATAGCACTATTTATTTTCATATGGGAATATGAGGTCCACTCTTGAGTGTAGACCCTTGCCAAATCCAACTCCTCACCTGACTTCCATGGCTCTCTCATATATTGATAAGGAAAGATGATGAAACATTGTGAGAGATTGTGCATTCAAATTGTGAAGATGTGCCTGGAGGTACTGTGAAAGCTTTCTACTCCCTTTTATTCCCAAGCTACAAGTCTTCTCCCACTCAAACTTTGTTTCCATCCATAACGCTCCAGGCTAGCCATGAAACTATTATATGGAATACTTCAACTAGGGCTTTCCATACAATTGAACAATTTTGATGAGTTTTAAACTACATTGTCCTTCCTTATCCATTCCTTGACTACTAGGGACTCTATATACTTTAATTGCATGATTTCATGCCACATGAATTCTCCCTTGAATAGCCTCCACAATCTCTTAGTTTCTAAAGCCTGTCCAAAATACTAATTATTTCTCAATCCCCATCCCCAAATTTTCTTGGGTTGGGAAAGTCTTCGTTGATTAACCAGACCATTGAATCTCATAAGAATTAAAATACTTTCTTCCTTAATTTTTTGGTATCCCAAGGAGAATGTGGGCTATGGAGTGTAATACACTAGGATTTCTTCTAAGACTGAATTTATAAGAACCCATCTCCCCAAAAGAGAGAGCCATTTATTGCACAAGACCTCTATCATCCTTTATATCATACTATATAGCCAAATTCAATCAATGAAGTCATATTCATTGGTCATTCATTGGTCTGTAGACTGAAACTAAGATATTTAGGCAGATAGATATTCCTTTTGAATCAATTCACCTCCAAATTTTGTTTACCCTTTTCATCTCCCCTAAAATCTATGGACCATATGGCCTCACATTTTTACCCTTTTCCATCTCCCCTGAAATCTATGGACCATATGGCCTCATATTTGTATGCCCAAAACCACCACTGACAAATTCTGCAGAGGACAAAAACTGATAAATATTATTAGCCCTTTCAACAGGATATTTTTGAGATTCATTTGGTTGGAAGCTTCCAAAGAAAGAATACATCAGATTTAGGACGACTACAATTCGTCTGAGGAGCTACTGCGAGTTTGCATGGAGTCAATTGAGGGGTCTTTGGAGGAAGAATAAAAAGGAATAGAGAAGCTACCGGAGGAATCAGGACATGTTCTTGTATAAAAAACTTTGTCTATCTTGGCAACACATATTTCCCAGAATATAGTTTATTTAATGCAGTTGGGTAGTATATGCCCACCGTTAGATTTAAATTTGTTTAAATCTCACAGTGGGCATATACTACCCAACCACATTAAATAGCCTATAGCCTGGGAAATAATGGTCGCAGTATATCTTTGTCCTATCTTCTTCCTTACAAGGTTTATCTAAATCAGCCCTTATTTATGATTTTCGGGGCTCCAGATTTGCTAATTTTATGTTTTTTTTATTATCGATTCATTGATATACTTTTTATTTTGGCATGGTTTCAAATAGAAAGAGGTTTCAAAAAGATATTTATGCCTGTTATTTTTATTTTATTTTTATTAGATGGTTGAATTTTTTTTTAGATAAGGGCATATATGTATGCAATCCATGCTATAATGTTGGATAGTTTGTGGCCTTTGAAGGTTCTCTTAGTGACATGCCCAATTGGGAAGTCATGAATGAAGTGTACCTAGGAGGCAACTATATGTCTTAGGGCAGGAAAAAAAGAAAGATAAGTCAAGAATGGTTGGATTGTTTGATAGAAAGGAAAGAGATTATGTGAATGCCAGGTCCCAATACTTAAATCAACTCCTCTATTTCATTGCCAAACATTTTCCCCATTACCATGATGTCGGCACCAACAATGACAGTGGTCAAGCTACACTTTTCATTACCATTCAATGACTATGTTTCTTCAATTTATTATTACATTTCATTTTGATGTTCTTTATTTTGTTGTTGACAATTGTGTGAGATATTCGAGAGAGTGATCGTGACGGATGTGAACGAGCAATAGATCAACTACGCTCCTAGGTTCCCCAACATAAGATATGCATATGAGAAAGAAGTAGATCAACGACACTCACAAGCGACCCAACATAACATACGCGGTCACGCCCTGGGCGATGTCATTGGAGGAGCTGGAGATAAGATAAGATAAGATAATTATATTTATGTCCAATTATTGACCACAAAGTAGGTCAAAGGGATTTTTTAGTACAATAATGCCCATAAAATGTGGAAGAACCAAACGGTCTCCTATAAAAAATACAATGCATGAATATAAAAGGTACAAAGTAGGAACACAAAAGATAAAATATATGGAATTTCCTGGTGGAGAAGATCTAGGAGTTAAATTGCTAATGTGTCTGAGGATTAGACCCATCTCTCTCTCTCCTAACATCTAAGGTTGAATGAAGAAAATTGAAGAAAACTCCACAAAGTTTGTTGGCCCAATGAAGGGTTGGTGGAAAGCGCAAAATGTCCACTAAATCGTTGTCTGAGGGATTTTGCACACTATTGAGATTGAGGACCTAATCCATCTCCCAAGAATGGATGTGAGATGGATTTTCTGCGGAAATATCATGTGGCAAGGTGAGGTACCACGAATCATCACTGATCTAGATTCTAGATATGAATTGGTATCAATTGGTCTCTTGGTGCCCCTGTCTAAAGGTAGTACCCTGAAAAATGTCGTGATCCTCTATGTGGAATTTGGTCTGATGGGAGGATGAAGTATGCACTCGGAACCTGAGAGCCTCCTGCATATATAGGGCCAAAAATATTTGATCGAGATACTTGAAAAAGTTGGCGAGGGTTTGAGAATCTATGAACAAGTAATGGAACCTTCCTCTAATCTCGTAGGAGGTAGGGCATCCAAAAATGAAGTGTGCCTCGGTCTCCACTTCCTATAAATGACATACCTGGTAGATTTTGTCTAGTCTATCACTCTGGTGGTCTGTCTCTACTCAAATTCTATGAGAACCTACTTTGAACTAGCTTAAAGGAATTCAAAGTGCATGCATCCAATGGTGAATTGTATACTGGGGTTAAACAATGAGATCGTCTCTCAACTCCAAGAAGTGCTCAGTGTAGAAGGCAATATTTGGGCACAACCCTCCCAGGGGATTGACCCAGGCGACCTGGACGAACTCCCCGTAGATAACTTCCTTGATGATCTTGTTCCACGTCTGTCTAGCAGGTAAAAGGTGAAAAGGAGCATCTAAGGAATATTGGAAAGGAGGGAGATGATCTAACTTAATTCCCACTGACTCTAAGAGATCTGAAACTCCTATAAACCAACATCTATCCCTACTCGAGGGAGTAGAATAGGAAATAGTCTCAAAAGAGAAATATGCCAGGTAGGATATTATTCCCTAATCTTTATCGAGTATGTAAAGCCCTAAACACGATGCAAGAATGAGACCAAACTGAAGACCGTCTCAAGCTGAAAGCGCTAAGCTCTAAACTCTACAAGGATGATGTGCTGAGGTACTATTTGTTTGCATCTAATGATGCGACGAAGAAGAAGAATATAGAATCTCTCAACTAAATCCCAATCCGACTCAAGTAACAACGGTCCCCAAATTTTTGAGCCATATAGAATAGTGGGATAGGTCAAGGTGTCCATTAGGCTCATCTTAGATGAGACATCTTGGAAGTGATGTTGAAAGCACTATCTCTCGAGAATGGCTAAGGATCCATATCCTTTGTTGATCTGAGGATGAAGCGCTGGTCGCAAACTAAAGCGGGTGTTGAAGAATGTAACTAGGTTCGGTCTTCATTATTATTGTATTTTTCAAAAGAATTTATTATTATTATTAAATGACTTATTAAAGCATGGGTTTCATTCTTGCGTCATATTTATATTAAGGTCCCATTTGTGGAATTTTAGGTTAGTTGTTATAGATTAAAATTGATCCAATTTTTGGGATTTAAATCATGTAGTTTTAGGTTGTCAAAAGGCTCCTACATTAATTCATCTCCTTCAAAGGTTACCATCCTCAACTTCAACAAAATATTCTTCATAAAGCAACCTTTTAATTAGGTGATTAAAGTCTTCAAATGTTGTACAAGTCGATCTCCATCCATCTTCTACAAGTTAGCTTCACTAAAAGACATGTCAAACTATTATATGGCAAAATATTTTCATCCAACACATGTCAGCTTATTAACATGGGACAAATACTATAAATACCCCACTTGTTTCGAATTTTAGACAAGTCTCTCTGAGTTTTTCAATGGGTAAGTATAGCGATAAATTTCATATTCCTGTTAAAATTGGAAACTATGGCCAAAATCCATGTTTCATTGCTCATATGATGGAGATGATATTTTTTTTGGATTCCTCTTTTAGAGAGGTGCAATATTGATCTACAAATCATCTTGTTTGGATGAGTAGAAGCTGGATTTTGAATTTATTTCCACACATGTGCAATTTGTCAAGGTTGGTCAAAATTGTAATGTAGGCTCACAAACCCCAAAAGATGTGTTACACACCCTCATTGATGGATATAAAAGGGAGAGACTCAAACCTCATTTGGACATCAAATCATATCTCACATTCTCTCTCCATATGGTTGGTTCTTACAACCTTAGGGGCATTCTCTCTCCTCCGAACGTGTGAAAGGGTTGCTAAATTTTTCAGATTGTTCAAGGGTTTTCTGTGCAGCGTTGACCAACGTTGACTTTGGGTCAACCTTGAATTTTTTTACTTCAATTTTTGGGAATTTTTTTTATTTTTGGAGACCAAATTTGGTGGCATGGAAATCGAGGAAATATAAGCTAATTTGACTGATGTGTTGACCGCAGAGTTGCTAAAGTTTGACTGCATATTTGACCAAGTTTGACTAAAGGATTGTAGATTGTTTTGGGTTGAATTTTAATGTTTGAAGAGGTCAATTTTGACTGGATTTGATCGAGCTCCATTAGGAGACTTTTTTCTGGTTTGAATAACATTGACTTTGTTGGCTAGGGCATCATGTTGACTACTGAAAATTGTACTTTATCTCTCTATTGAATTTGAAGAATAATAAGAAGATTTGGTGAAAGGGTTTTCCTCGCATTTTGGTTTTTCCTTGGCATTCGCAAAATTATTGTGTCCTCTTGTCTTGGCTTGTCTTTTGTTGTATATTTATGTTCTATCAACATTTATTGTCAATGTTAATGTGATTGAAGAACTAGAAATTGAATTGGGTTGATAAGAAAGATTGAAGTAAATTGCTCTCAGCATATAACATACCATGGTTAACTAAAACTAACATGGAATTAGTGCAGAGGTGAAGAAAAATCCCAAGCAAGAGGGAGAAGAGAAATCACTAAAATTTGAATAGACAAGGACCACGGTCAATGGCTTCCTTTTCATACTTCAAATATGATGACAAGCACAACGATAAGTCTGATTAGCATGCTTGAAAAATGTCTTTGGATATGACATTAGAGGAAAAATATGTTATGGATTATGTGCAGGGAAAGATCACTGAGCCTCCATCAAATGCATTGGCTACCACTAAAACAAAGTACAAGAAAGGGGAAAACAAGGCGAAGAAGATCATCAGGGATTCTATTAATAAGAACTTGGTTTCTTATATCACCGAGTTGGGCACATCTAAGGAGATGTATGATAAGTTGGTTGGCATGTTCAAGGCTATCAATTCTAATCAAATTCTCTTTTTGAAGAACAATTTGAAGAACATCAAGATGGACAAGGGAGATTCCATCAAATCCTATTACATGAGGCTCACCGAAATCAAGAATGATATCTTAGCTATTGGATAGGTCATAGTTGATCGAGAGCTCACTCTCATTGCTCTTGGATGAACTCCACGACCATGGCATGTATTCAATACCATGATTCTCAATAATAATATAATTCTTGATTTTGATGAATTTTTGATGAGATGAACTTAAGAGGAGACAAGGATGATGGAGAGAGACCATCCCTAAAATTGAAATGGAAGTGAACCTACTGCCTTCACCGCTCATGCAAAGAAGAGGAATGATGCTAGTCTGAGAAATAAAAATCAAGAAAGAGCAGGTCCTAAGGGAAAGAAGGTTAAATGTTACAATTGTAACAAGCTTGGTCATTATGCTAGAGAGTGTCCCAATAAAAGGGAGTCTCCCCGAGATGATGACAACAAAAACAACAAAAACTTCAGGGGGAATGGAAATCAAAGGAACAACAGGTTCAAAGGAAAGAGGAAAGCCCTCGCTAATCGAAATAGAAATAGCCTAGTAGGTCCCAATATTATTAGTGTAGTACATTATTGTTGTTAGTGTAGCCCCCTTGTTGTTATTGTTGCACCCCTGTAGTCCCAATATTGTTATTATTGTTCCCCATAATAACCTACTATTGCTATTGTTGTCCCCTTACATTATTATTTTTAGGTCGCCTACGATTATATTTTGACCCCATGGACTCCTATATATAGAAAGGAGGTTTTTTCATTTGTATATTCTAAGAATTGTTCATTTATGTAATGTAAAGGAGGTTTCCCTCTCGAAGTGGCTGATTTCTAAGTCATTGATCTATCTTTTCTTCTATTTTGTGAGCTTGTTTCATAATAATTGGTATTAGAGCTTTGGATTCTAGGGTTTTTCTGCTTCAAATAGATCATCTTGGGATTTTCCCTATAATTTTTTTTTCTACGACGGTTCAAAAGATTAAAAAAAAGCCATCTGCGCCGAAATCTGGAGGAACTTTATAGAAAATTTTCAGATCTTAGTTCGCAATATTTTCGGAGATATGATCTGTGGAAGTTAGGTTTTGTGCAGGCTCCAAAATTTCATCTCAAAGAGGTGACCTTGTAAAAATTTTCATAACTCTCTTTCTGAGCATCGGATTGGAATTCTATAAAAAGTGACCGAAAGTGCACAAACTGTAGTTTAATGTGTATCTATTTTAGAGTTGAAGGAGGAAACAGTGACATGTGGGATGTCGTACAAGTTATCTCTACTAAACCATTCCATAATTAGGTCATTGTGGGAGATTAGGCATAGCCTTGTCTTGAAGAATCCAAATCAGGTAGGACCTGTGGCATTGGAAAAAATATTTAGAGGGCTAATAAAGGATCAGAGATAAAATATTTGGGATCTAAAATTATAGAGATACATTAGTTTAAATATCGATCTCCTCAAAAGAAAGAAAAAGGTGTGTAATTTTTTTTAAATTGCAAAAGTCTTGTTTGAAAAATCATTTTCAAGTAATTCCAAGGGTATATTGAAGCATAGATATCAGTATTGGGTTCTAAAATGCCCCCTAAAAATAATTCAACACCAATTAAGCCCTCAGAAGGCTCTACTATGACTCATGAAGAGGAAGAAGTGCAACATGATATATACAAATTATGAGACCAAGTACAACAAATTTCGCTCTCACAAAGAGTAAAAAAAATGAAATGGAAGCTAAGATGGATGGTTTGAAGAAAGGTGTGGAAGCTAAGATGGATGGTTTGAAGAATTATGTGGAAGCTAATATGGATGGAATGGAAGCTAAGATCGATGGTATAGAAGGAAATATGAATATTTGAAGAAAGACATGGAAAGTTCGAAGGAAGGTTTGGAAAAATTACTACAAGAAAAGCTTCCTAATGACGAAAAGGTAGTAGAGAAAAATCATGATGAGAACAAAAGAAATGTTAATCATGATTTCATAGACTATAATGTTGGATTTAAGACCCACCATATTCCAAAGATAGATATGAGGAAGTTTCAGGGAAAGGATCCAATAACATGGATACTACAAATGGAGCATTAATACTTTGAGCTCCATAATACACAAAACACACAAAATGTACACATTGAAACTTTATATTTAGAACAAAACCAGTTTGTATGGTATTGATGTCTTTGTTCTCATAAACTACTGGTCACTTGGTCAATTTTTACGGAGGAAATGATAGCACATTATGAGGATACAAAGAGAAACAACTTCTTTAGCCAATTGATAAATCTCAAACAAAAGGGTTAAATGATGGAGCACAGTGAGGAATTCCAAAAAATTTAATATAAGGGTAAATAATATTCTAGAGGAACATAGGATTGAAGTCTTCATTGGGACTCTAAAGGATAACATCCAACATGAAGTTCACCTTTGGGAACCTGATACGTTGGAGACGACATTCAAGTTGGCAAGAAAAATTGAAAGATAAATTATGACAACAGAAGCCTACCACTCACCATTATAAATATGGAAGTCTTGCAACTCCTAGACATCCACAACCTATAAGGTTGACACCACAACAATTGGAAGAAAAAAGAGAAAAAGAGCCTTGCTATAGTTGTGATAGAAAATACACTAAAGGTCATAAGTGTGCTGAGAATAAATTATTTTAAATAGATTGTGAAGATGAGGAAGAGAAGGAACAAGAAACTACAAAAGAAGAGGATATACACCAGGAACCAACCCTAGAGGAAGAAGAAGTGAATCCAACCATATCCTGTAATTCATTGGAAAGAATTACCACTCCTCAAACTCTCAATATAGCAAGACATATCAAGAAGAAAAATGTAATAGTGGTTATTGATTCGGGTAGTACCCATAATTTTATTCTTTGCAAGGTAGCCAAGGAATTGAATTGCTTCCTATACCCAGCGCCAGAGTGTCAAGTGATAGTGGAAAATGGAGGAAGTATAAATTTCTCTAGAAAGAGCCATAATATACAGCTAACCATGGGGGAATATGTATTGAATAGTCCATGATCAGGTTCTTAGTGTAAAAGCTCAAAAATGAAAGTGCTCAGAATTGATTGGAAACTGAACGACAATGAAGAGCTCATCACCAAGAATCCAGCACAATTCGTTTCATCAAAAACAAAGTTCGGATGAAGAAGATAGAGCTTGCTGTTCATTTTCCTAAACAACTAAATTTTTTTGCAGAAGTGATAGGTTGGTGACATGGCAACCTAGTCAGAAAATTTAAATACATTATGGGAATATTCTTCAGTTTTCAAAATGACATTGTGACAAGTGTCACTTCAATATTTGCTGGAGAGGTTTGAAGGTGAAATTGTTTTAATGTGTGTCTCCTAAGGTTGAATTTGATTTTATTTTTATATGGAGGGGATAGTCCAACCAGAGGCTGACACATGGTGTAGCCAGGGGCTGCCACATGCCCCCTATGGTGGACCAAGTTTGAAGTTCAAATTGCATTTTTATGCTATGGTCCAACTATATCATTGGGGGTTGAATTTCATTTTTATGATATGGTATAACTATATCATTGGTGGTGGAAATATATTTATATGCCCAAGTCTGAACTATAGTCTATATGGGCGGATTAATTTTTTATATATGGGCTGTTTTAATGATATAAAAAGGTCGGTTTTAATATATATATATATATATATATATTCAGTGGAAAAATTTTATTACCATAGGCTGGGCGGAGGTCGGGGCTCGACCCCATGACCTCCCCCACAACAACGCACCAACTTACCACTAGCCAACGCCATTAGTGCTTGTTAACATATGGCACCAAATTTTATTTGAAATTTCATGGTTCATCCGACAGGGGTTTGGAGGGGGCCAATCCCGCGGGCCAGCCCCCTCCACATACGACCTATTCACCATAACCACGGGGGAGAGGAGACTGTTAAGCGGAATATTAACGAGATAATTGCGGGGTTAAGCTCCTATTCATGTAACTTATGACTTAAGCCATATTTTATGTAAAATGTGCTTAAAGCACCTAATCCACACTTATCCCATTTAAACTGCACTTATGTTAAGTAACTTAGATTTTAGTTTGGTGGTAAATTCTGTGAACCTGCCAATTTAGGCGCTGCCCCAAATTTGGTGGCCCTAACTCGAGTCTTCTCTAGTTTTGGAGGCAGTTTACTAAGAAAAACTATTTTTTCCATGTCTTTGGAAAATTTCAACAAATTTGGGAGCAATAAGAGTGATTTATAAATGATTTGAACATTTTGGACGCATTGAAGAAGGTTGTAGGAGAATTAGGTGATTGTAAACCACATTTTTTTCACATTTGAGCTAATACAGAGGTCAAAGCCATCAAAGCTGGACCAAGGATATGTAGCCTAGGAGGGGTGAAATCCTTTATCAAACACTGTGTTAATGGATCAATTTTGATGGTTTTTCTATACTTGTTATTGCTGCCATTCAACATTTTTTTTCATGTTTTATGCTCATGAATTCAACTTAAAATTCAACTCATTTACCTATTTGAAACTCATAAAAACCAAGGAAACCTATGCACATAGAGCATAAGAGATCATAAAAATAATTATAAATTTGAAGATGAAATTAGTAAAGAAAAACTAACATTCAAATTCAGATCAAGTTGGTGTCATAGCAAGGGTTGCAAAGGTTGTTTTCTTGATATTTTCTTGAGTTTTGTGCAATTTGTGTTTTAATGGTTGCAAATTTGTGATTCTTACAAGGTTAAAGTTGCAGAGAGGAGAAGGGAAACTATTGGTTGCAAGTCCTGAGATTAGGACTAGAAGAAGGAGAGCCATAAGGGCACCATCTCCACCCAAATTTTCACTTACAACTGCACTTGAAGCACCTCAATTTTTATCTCAATGTAATATCCCATTTCGGGGATACCTCTAAAACACGGCAAAACCCCAACCAGAGATAGACTGGGAGGGCATTTACTGGATATGTCGCCTCTAAAAGAGAACGAGATCCAGAGGCTGCCTGGCCCTTTCCAGACTCTGTCTAGGAGTGGAAGGCAAATGCACCAAGTGGTATAGAACTATAGTGCTCAAACACAATAATAAAATTAGAAAGAGAATACAACAACTACGGCAACCACGACAACTATGGCAATTCAACCAGAAAACATATAGAGAAAATGCTGAGCCATTTTATTAATATGAGAAATGCAATGAAGTACAAGAGGTGATCTTGCGCAAGGCAAGTGAGAAAACACTCTCAGAAAAGACGGGAAATGGTTGCTCTAATAATTGCGTCCCAGCTGCTGGAAAAATGCCGTGTAGCTGCTACTGCTGGAAGCAATTGAAGATTAGGGGTTGAACCCCTTTCCAGAATGAGATGAAAATCAACAAACCTCCTCTCCTCAACAACCCCGACAAGATCCACAAACCATTCCAAGAATGGACGACCCTCGAAAACACCAGAAACTGCCTCCCCAGTGAATTACGTTGGCCTCCAAGGGACAGTGCAGTAGCTGGATAGAAACAGCTAAAATACTGCCAGAAAATCTGCCAAAAACCTCCGACAGGCAAAGGCTGACCCTCTGCTCGAAATCCCGATGAAATCACCTACATAAACCCCAATCCGAAGCTCCACCACAAGGGACTGTGTCCTCTCTCCCAGTGACTGTGCAGTCTCTCTAAGCTCCAGCTCCGCAACAAACCCAAAAAATGAAACAACTCACAAAACACTGAAAAAAAACCTTGCCCGAGCAGGCACTCGAAGTCCCCCGGGGCTAAGGGTGAGATCTCCGCACGGAGACACTCAGTGCTCTAAACAGTGCTGCATATAGGCTAAATAGCCAGCGTGCAAAAGAAGACCAAAGTCTCACTCTAAAATCAACAAATCCAGAATGATCCAAATGAGGAGGCTCCTCCATCTTTTATAGCGTTGGTTTCCCTCCAAAACCCATCGTAGCCTCTCTCTCCTCCACATCCTCATCCTTATCTGCGTAGAAACTTCTAGAGTGCACGTAGGCCCCCTCCTCTATGTGGTGTGTGGCCCCCCTTGACCCCCTCTTGAGTCACAACACTGTGCTACTAGGTAGATGTCTTATTCTACTAAGTGAGTTAGACCCTCTTTACTCACTTTTTATTTATTTACAACCCATAGACGACAAAACTATACAAAATCGAATATTCCAATTAGTTGTCGCTAATTAGGAATATTACAGTCCCCCCCCGAAAAAATGTTGCTTGCCCTCAAGCAACTGAAGTGATGGATGCTACAGAATCTTCTCTCTCTCCCAAGTGGCATCCTCATCCAACAAAAATGGCTTGTTCTCGAGCAATGCCTGAACAAGCCTCCTCTCTAGCTGATGCTCTCCACTGACACTGCAAAATGTGCCTGGGTCCCAGATGCGCCACTGAAACCTCTCTGACCTCTACATCACCCTGATATGAAGGGATCTCTCAATTTCAGGATTCCAAACTGATCTCTCACCAGCCAACAGTCCTCTCAGATCCCATCACCACCATGGCCAATCATCGCCCAAGTCCCACGGCTTGGACTGCGCACTGCCTCTGGCTATGACTGATGCTCTAAGAGGCGAAGGCCATAACCCATGCTATGCTAGATCTGTGACTGTGTAAGCTATCCCATCAGTTGTGTACCAACTCATCACTTCTCTCCAATCCAAGTCCTGACTCAATCCCATGTTGATCCTGCTCTGCTGCAAACCGGATGGGGTGTTGAAGAAATGATGACCCGTGCCCTCCTTCCATCTGCAATTTGTAACATCTACTATTTCCAAGGGCCCCTGCTCCACTGTGCTCCCTACGAAGAATACCGTACCATCAAGAGGGTACCAACTCATGATCTCCCACCAGTCCATCTTGGAAGAAGAATCTGATGTAGCAATAACAACTGCATATGGAACACGCCTGGAGTGTTGCAGCCAGCCCGTAATCAACTCCCACTACTTTTCCCTGTCTACCAATGAAAGCTACCTGTAGAAGGAAGTCCCTTTCTCTATAATGGGCCAAAGTGGGCAAGATATGCTGCAAGCTCCATCGATGTACTCCTGGAGAGTGCTACCCACTAAAAATACTGCAGCTCTACTGACTGCGTGTACATCTATCTGTGCCTCATCCCTGTGTCGAACCACAGATGGATGCTCCACCATATCCAACAACTCCTCCCACTCCTGATTAGGAATGTCATGCTCTCGCTGTCTACTGGCCCCCTGCAGAACAATCCCATCAACCTCCAACACCTCTAGAGGATATGGATCTGCAACTGCTGTCACTGTACTCGATGCCAGTGCATTTGACTGCCCCACCTCAATGGCTGTTCCCAATGTTAGCCGCATATCCCTCATCGTCTCAATGTGGGCACCCATTTGTCTCTCCTCCAAAGGAATTTCGTGCCTGATGTGAATAGTGTCCTCCTCTGTCGACTCAGGCTCCATCACCTACTGCTCTAGCTGAATTGTCACAAGTGACTCTTTACCCAGAGTATCTCCCGTAGAGTCCCGTGACTTCTCACCCTGGACACTGGAATGTAGCTCCGGTCTACTGTCACCACCTCTACATGACTGCTCTCGCTCCCTAGGAGCATCCTCAACTGATCCTATGGACTCATGAAAAAGAGTCCTCACCCTGGCATACAGAAGGAATGCCCTCCTGTTCTACCTCCGCCATATCATCTGCATGGAATATGCCATCCACCCTCTCGATAATGTGTCGATACTTTGTTTGGAGCCCAGACACATACTAGGATGCTACCTCTGCTGTACCTAGTATCCTCTGCTCATGCATGGTCTCAACACGCTCTGAGGAAAGAATGATGCATGTCTCCCTCATGACCTGCTCCCAAATCGTAGGCTCAACGATGAATGATGTGCTACCCCTGCAGAGGATCATCTCATCCCTTGACCTATGGCTGCTAACTAGCGCACCGACCCAGTGCCACTGCTGAGAAATCTCTCCCCTAGTGTACTGAGTGTCATCCAAATATCTTGGGTGAGCCTCGCGTACCTCGCTGCTCATGCCCAAAGTAACTAAGGACAATGACAAAGTCGACTGCGCCCATGAGTGATGTAGAAGAGGGTCAGGTGCGCGAGTCCCCACAGATACCGTCAAGTATCGGGCATCTGTCTCCCCATCGATCCTGGGTGAACTACTCCCAAAGGTAAGCCTGGTGTCCCTGTCCATGAGTGTCCCTGGATGCAATACTCTAGAACCCTGCTATGCAACACCATACGCCCTCGCATACCATCGATCATCCATGTACTCCTCGACATGCCACTGCACAATGAGGCATACCACTGTATACTACTGGATAACCCATGCTACTGTTGTACCACCCTGTACCATCTTGTGCCCTGACTGTGTCTAGGCATCAGTCACTCCCCGCGTGCTCTCAATGTGATGTAGGACACTCCTACTCCACCATGCAGTCCCACACACTACGGTACACCACCATGCAACTCCATGTCCACCGGTAGTCCACTGCTCAATGCTAGAGGCTCCCACACATCCTTGGATGTGATGACCTAGCGCTATGCCTCTATATGTCGGACTATCCCCAATCGGTATCATCACCTCCACTATCGCATCACTATACCTGCCGACGAATGGATCATCACTCCAAACCCTCCTCGAGGGGTCTGAGAAGTGAATCTCCCTATGTTTTAGTAGTGTTACCACCACTGCTCGGCTCCGCTGCATCCTCTGTGCCCCACACAAAGGTGAAGAATCCTTGGCCCCATACAAGGCACCATCTGGTGGCCTGCCACTGCCATCTCCTCCGACAAGCTCCTGCCAAGGTATGTTGACCACCCCGTGATCCCGTGTACAAGTGTCATACTAGGACAACCTATGGAGCCTGCCCATAAACCGGTTAGCCACTGGAGCTGACCGAAACTTCCCTAGCGAATGTGCATGCTCTACTACTAGGCCAACTGTACCCTCCAAGGCATAGTCAACCGACCTGCCTGGGGGATGATATGTGATCCCGCCTAGATCCCAATGCCAATCTGGGGTTCCTGTATGCCCAACACCTAGGAACTCCTGCTGAACTACATCCGAGTCCACCACTATCTCCATAACCCACTCCACCGAGTACCAACTCAAAATATCTCGCCATCGAACCTCGACAAGTGGATGCTGCACATGGTGCAACTCTGATCATCTCATCCTGCTAACCAAGTCAACGTATGAGGTCTGACTAGGTGACTCCGTCTCTCTCTCTCCAATGGGAAGAGTTGACCCTACAACGCTGCCAGTCCCGTCCATGCATGCCTAAAGGGGAATGATCTGATGCTCCAACGTGCCATCTGGTTGTACCATCAGGGAATCCAGTCGTTCCCCAATGTGGGCCAACTTGGCTGCCGACTCAGCACAAGCCACTCTCTTGCCCTCCAGCTCCTTGTCCTGCAACAAAATGGCCTCCCATACTGATGTGGCCTTCCCTTTCAAAACTTGAAGGTCTGCCCGAAGTTGATGATACCACTGTCTACGACCATCATCTAATACCTCTGTATCTCCTAGTGCCTCATCGAAGGTGGATACATCTCCTGACACCTCACCCATCTGTCGTGTGCTGCTACCACTCGGAAACTCAGACATAGATTCGGTCATCACCTCAATGGATGGCTCTACAGGGGTAGGCTCTACCTTCTCCACTATGATATCAACCGACATGGTCAAGGAGGTCTCCAATGAGGGTGAGTCCTGTGTCACACTAGGTGTATCCTTGAACTCCCTGAAATCCTGTGTGTCCTCATCCTCCAAGTGCGAGGTAACCATTCTGATGGTTTCCCCCTCCGATACTCAGTCAAGCTGGAAAGAGGTATCCAACTTCTCCACCCAAGCTTTTTCTGAATGCTTGGATGACCCATCAAATGTCGGTAAATGGAATCTGCCCATTGTGTGATGTAAGCCCCCGTCATTTGAGTGCCTGTTCCCTCTGTGAAAGTTGTGGGGTCTGCTATCCCGCTGGAGCTAAACAAAATCTCTGAATGGAAGGGAATCCCTGAACTCCTGCCCATATGCCTGATACTCGGCGAAATAATCACCCTTGTGGCTAGGCTCTAGCTCCTGCTGTGCTCCTACCCCTGTGTCTGGACCCAGAAAAGTGGGCATAGTGGAATGTGTGGGTGTATGTGATGCCTTATGCTGAGTGGCATCATGCTCCGGAAAATGGTGGGATGTGACTGATCCCTCGCCAATCTGGAAACCCCTTGGAGTTTCACACTGTCTAGCCTCCACAGCGGTGAATCTCTGCCCCATCACCTCAATCTGCCTTGACAGATCCTGTACTAATTTGAGGAGCATCTCCCCAAATTTCTTCGCATCATCAACACCTGCCATCGGCTCCTCCTGCTCTGTGTCTACAGGCTCCTCATGAAACTGCATTGCTGCTCTAAGACTACACTGCTGCTTGACTTCGGCCTCCGATTTACCCACTGAAAACTACTCAGAAAATTATAGTAAGTTTGGAAAGTGATCCTTGCCCAAAACCCAAAAAAACCCAGAAATGGTTTCTTCTAATTCCAACCTTCAAAATCTGACCCTTTGTAGTTTGGCCCTCTTCCAATTTCGTTTTTTGGCACTGCAGCTGCTACTGTCATTTGTTGCTCTCCAAATTCTTGGCAACCCTCTGTATGGTCTCTTTCCTGATGTCATAGACCACAGGCTGAGCCAGAACTATGCTCTAATACCACTGTAATATCCCGTTTCGGGGATATCTCTAAAACACGGCAAAACCCCAACCAGAGATAGACTGGGAGGGCATTTACCGGATATGTCGCCTCTAAAAGAGAACGAGAACTGGAGGCTGCCTGGCCCTTTCCAGACTCTGTCTAGGAGTGGAAAGAAAACACACCAAGTGGTATAGAACTATAGCGCTCAAACACAATAATAAAATTAGAAAGAGAATACAGCAACTACGGCAATTCAACCAGAAAACATATAGAGAAAATGCCGAGCCATTTTATTAATCTGAGAAATGCAATGAAGTACAAGAGGAAATCTTGCACAAGGCAAGTGAGAAAACACTCTCAGAAAAGACGGGAAATGGCTACTCTAAGAATTGCGTCCCAGCTGCTGGAAAAATGCCGTGTAGCTGCTACTGCTGGAAGCGACTGAAGATTAGGGGCTGAACCCCTTGCCGGAATGAGATGAAAATCAAAAAACCTCCTCTCCTCAACAACCCCGACAAGATCCACAAACCATTCCAAGAATGGCCGACCCCCGAAAACACCAGAAACTGCCTCCCCAGTGAATTACGCTGGCCTCCAAGGGACAATGCAGTAGCTGGATAGAAACAGCTAAAATACTGCCAGAAATTTTGCCAAAAACCTCTGATAGGCAAAGGCTGACCCTCTGCTCGAAATCCCAGCAAAATAACCTACAGAAACCCCAATCGAAAGCTCTGCCACAAGGGACTGCGTCCTCTCTCCCAGTGACTGCGCAATATCTCTAAGCTCTAGCTCCGCAACAAACCCAAACAATGAAACAACTCACAAAACACTGAAAACAAACCTTGCCAGAGCAGGAACTCGACGTCCCCCGGGGCTAAGGGTGAGATCTCCGCACGGAGACACTCGGTGCACTAAACAGTGCTGCAGACAGGCTAAACAACCAGCGTGCAAAAGAAGACCGAAGTCTCACTCTAAAATCAACAAATCCAGAATGATCCAAATGAGGGGGCTCCTCCATCTTTTATAGCATTGGTTTCCCTCCAAAACCCATCGTAGCCTCTCTCTCTCCTCCACATCCTCATCCTTATCTGCGTAGAAATTTCTAGAGTGCACGTAGGCCCCCTCCTCTACGTGGTGTGTGGCCCCCCCTTGACCCCCTCTTGAGTCACAACATTGTGCTACTAGGCGGATGTCTTATTCTACTAAGTGAGTTAGACCCTCTTTACTCACTTTTTATTTATTTACAGCCCATAGACGACAAAAATATACAAAATCAAATATTCCAATTAGCTGTCGCTAATTAGGAATATTACACTCAAGAAGTTGAGATTGAAGAGGTACAATTTGAACCAGAAACTAAGCTTGAATCCATATCCATCATGTCAGGTTTTGGAGAGATTGAAGGTATTTAAGAAGGGGAATCTGACAAGAAGGCTTTTTATGAACTGACTGAAAGGGTTAGGATCCTCTTTAAAGAGAGGGACACCAAGATGGTTGGAGAGAATTCTAAGTCTCCACATGGAGAGGGAACCTCGGAAGGAAATAAGGATGAAGAGAAGGGTTCAAAGAGAAGTGGAGGAAAGCCTCCTCCATCTCCACCATCTTCATCATCATCCTCATCTTCTCCATCATCATCATCTTCCACTTCCACAGCCAAAACTACCAATACTCATTCAAAAACCACAAGAGGAAAAACTCCCTTACTCAAAATTGATGTCAAATTTGAGCTTCCAGTGTATAATGGCAAGGTAAATGCAGAGAAATTGGACAATTGGATATATCAATTAGAGATGTATTGCAGGATTCAGAACCTTCATGAAGATGAAATAAAGATTCAATTGGATTATTTGAGGATGGAAGGATTTGCACTTGTATGGTGGGAAGCAAGGAATCAAGAAGAGATTAAAAACTACAGTAAGATCTCTATGTCTTGGTCAAGTTTTATTGCTGCCATTAAAATGCAATTTTATCCTCTAGCTTACATGCAAAAGGCCATTATGGAATGGAAAAATTTTATATAGTTGAAAGGGTGAAGTGTGAAAGATTATTTCATGAATTTAGGAGAAGAGCTCTAATTTTGGGTATTAATTTTTATTTTCAATAAACTTTGTTAAAGTATATTGGGGGTTTGCATAGTTACCTTAGGCACACTGTTCTCATGTTCAATCCCACAAACATAGATGAGGTTTGTGTTCAAGCCACAAATTTAAAAGCAAGATGGAAACAGAACATAGATGAGAAAAGTGATAGTGAGGGTAAAGGAAAGGGCAAGTTTTATGGAAGAGGAAAGAAAAATAGCTCTGTCAAAAGAGAGAAAGAGAAAATATCATGTAAAAATTATTTGAAGAATGGCCATGATGAATACCATTGTTGGAAACTTCATCCAGAGTTGAAGCCAAACAAACTGAATGCCAAAGAAAAGGAGAAAACTGTTGCTATCATTAAACATGGCGTAGGTTCAGATTCAAGAGATGAAACAAAGATTACAACCATGGGTTTGAAAGGTAAGCAAATAGAAAGCACTATTTCTTCAAATTGTTCCAATGTAACTCAAGATGCAAATACAAGAATTGAACTTTTCCATATTAGAGTTGTCTTTAAATATACCAAGATAGACACACTTTTTGATAGTGGGTCACAAGCTAACTTGATTTTCGAAGAATTAGTTAAGGAGATAGACCTTGAAACTGTTAGAAATCCAAGACCTTATCCTTTAGGGTGGAAATGAAGGAATGCAAATTTGCAGGTAACAAGGAAGTGCATACTAATATTCACCATCAATTCAAACTTTCTTTATTAAGTTGAACTTGATGTGGTGCCGATTGAGATATCAGGTATTGTTTTGGGAATTCCTTATATTTATGATAGGAAAGCAGTATTTGATCGCCATAAGAATAAGTATCACTTTTTTAAAGATGGAATTGAGTACATAATTAGAGAGCATAAGAAGAATACAAGTTTGTATCTTATACATGGAGGAGAAATGAAGAGGATAGTGAATGCAAGTCATAATTTGAAATTGTTAATGATCAAACATAAAGATGTTTTGAATGAAACTCTTCAAAAATATGCATAAAATGATAAAATTTTATTTCATTGAGGTATCTTATGCTTTTAATGAGATGTTTTAGGACTCTAATAGGTTGCCTTTGAAAGGAGGTAAACAAGATGTGACAGATTTGCAGCAGTCAACATCAGTGTTGAGCAGTGTTAGAAACAAGATGTCGGTGCAAGAGAGTGCATAGGTCAAAGAGAAAGTGACAAAGAAATTTGACAAAGAAGTCATGGGTTCCACAAGTGCTTGTTTTTGGTTTCCAAAGGGTACATGGAAATGGCAAAGATACTTGGTCAAGATTCGACGCAAGTACATAGAAAGATCAATTAAAAATCGCCATGATGACAGTGTGCAAGGTGAGACGGTTTTTAAGTTTCCTTTGATTGATGACCAAGGTAGGAACAATTTGGTTTATGCAAGAATAGCTTCCTACTCTGTAAATTCAAGGAAAATACAACATTATGGTGTCAACGACAACAAGAGAAGGTTGCAAGAGTTAAGGAAAAAGCTTAGTCTTTATGAAAAACTCTAGATGATGAAAATGGGAAAATTTCAGTGGATTGAGACTAGAAGGGTGAGGGAACTGTAACCTCATCCACATGATGAGTAATCAAAGATATTTTGGGGTAAAAAATGCTTCTATTGGGGAGGAATGATAAGGTGCTCAGTGTAAAATCTCAAAAGTTAAAGTGCTTAGAATTGATTAGAATCTGAACAATAGCGAAGAGCTCATCACCAGGAATTTAGGGCAATTTGTTTCGTCGAAAACATAGTCTGGATGAAGAAGATAGAGCCTGTTGTTCTTTTTCTTAAACAGTTAAAATTTTTTGTAGAAGTGATAGGTTGGTGACATGGCAGCCTAGTTAGCAAATTTAAATATAGTATGGGAATATTATTCAGTTTTCCCAATGACACTATGACAAGTGTCACTGCAGGATTTGCTGGAGAGTTTTGAAGGTGAAATTTTTTTAATGTGTGTATCCTAAGGTTGGATTTGATTTTTTTTTATATGGAGGCGACAGTCCAACCAGAGGCTGACACGTGGTGCAGCCAGAGGATGCAACGTGCCCCCTCTGGTGGACCAAGGTTGAATTTCGAATTTTATTTTTATGCTATGTTCCAACTATACCATTGGTGGTTGAAATATATTTATATGCCCAAGTCCGAACTATAGTTTATATGGGTGGTTTGAACAATATACAAATGTCATTTTTAATATGTACATTCGTTGGAAAAATTTTATTATGACAAATTGGGCGGAGGTCGGGGCTCAACCCCATGACCTCCCCCACAAAAGCGCACCAGCTTAGCACTAGCCCACACCATTAGTCCTTGTTAACATATGGCGTCGACCTTTATTTGAAATTTCATGGTTCATCTAGCGAGGGTTTGGAGGGGGCTAGCTCCCTCCCCATACAACCTATCCGCCATAACCATGGCGGAGCGGAGACTGTTGGGAGGAAGATTAAAAAGATAATTGCAGGGTTAAGCTACTAATTGTATAGCCTATGACTTAAACCATATTTTATGCAAAACGTTCTTATAGCGCCTAATCCGCACTTATCCAATTTAAACCACACTTATGTTAATTAAATCAGAGTTTATTTTGACGGTAAATTCAGCGGACCCGCCAATTTAGGCACTGCCCTAAATTTAGCAGCCCTAATTAGAGTCTTCTCCAATTTTGGAGGTAGTTTACTAGGAAAATCTATTTTGGCCATATCTTTGGCAAATTGTGACCAAATTGTGAGCAAGAAGAGTGATTTCTGAATGATTTGGGCATTATGGACACATTGAAGCAGGTTTCAGGATCAATAGGTGATTGTAAACATCACATTTTGCACATTTGAGTTAATACAGAGGCCCAAGCCATGGAAGCTAGACTAAGGAGATGTAGCCCAGGAGGGGTGAACTGCTTCATCAAAACACTGTGTTAATGGATCAATTGTGATGGTTTTATTTACTTGTTATTGATGCTATTCAACATTTTTTTTTCATGTTTTATGCTTTCCATTCCAATGGGTGGTGTTGATGTTGTACTAGGAGTACAATGGTTACAATCTTTGGAGATGATAGATCTTAATTTTCAAGAAATTTTCCTGAAATTTTTTTCATAAGGAAAGGAAGTTGAATTACGGGGTATTGCAAGGAATCTGGGAAAGATAATAAGCTCTAATTTCATGAGAAAGTTTCTAAAGAAAGAACAATGAGGTGTAATTGCACAATTATGCTCACTATAAGTTCCAACATCAAAATCATCTATTTCTCTAGATCTCCAAAAAGTCTTGGTAAATCATTCCAAGGTATTTGAAACTCCCAAAGGACTCCCACCTATTCATGATCATTATCATTCTAGTCATTTGATTCCAGGAAGTCTTCCTCCGACAGTAGGCCTTACAAATATCCTTATGTCCAAAAGAGCGAAATTGAACGTATGATTGCAGAAATGCTAGAGGTTGGTATAATTCAACCTAGTCAAAGTTATTTCTATGCTCCGGTAGTATTTGTGCACAAGAAAGATGGATCATTGCACATGTTTCTGGATTATGGGGAGATCAATAAGCTCACTATTAAAGATAAATTTCCCATTCTTGTGATTGATGAATTATTGGATGAATTACATGGATAAATTTATTTCACAAAGTTGGATCTCCGTTCAGGATATCATCAAATTAGAATGAATACTAAAGACATTATGAAAACAACATTTCGAAATCATGAGGTCATTATGAATTCTTGGTCATGCCTTTTGGCCTTAACAATGCACCTTCTACATTGCAAGGATTGATGAATTCCATTTTCAAACCCACCCTTATAAAATTTGTGTTAGTATTTTTTGATGATATACTAAACTACAACAAGTTTTGGAAGGATCATGTTCAACATGTTGACAAGGTGCTCAAACTATTGGAGGAGAAACAATTATATGAAAAAACCTCCAAATGTTTCTTTGGAGTAAAAAATGTGGAATATCTGGTTCATATTGTACCTCAGGAGGGTGTTAAGGTAGGCCCTAAAAAAATTAAATCCATTAAGGAATGTTAATTCCCCCAACCATAAAGCAATTGCGAGGATTTCTTGGGTTAACGGGGTATTATCACAAGTTTGTTAAGAATTATGGGAGAATAACAGCACGTCTAACAACATTATTGAAGAAATATGCATTTTCATGGACTCATGAAGCAACTAAGGCCTTTGAAAATCTTAAAGAGGTAATGTGCAAGCACCAGTCTTAGCTACGCCATAATTCAAAGAAACCTTTATTGTGGAATGTGATGCCTCAGGAAATGGAATTGGTGTTGCTTTAATGCAAGAAGGAAGACCCATTTCTTTTGAAATCCGTCTAATCAAAGTAAAGTATTTACATAAAGCTATTTATGAGAAGGAAATTTTGGCAATACTACATGCACTAAAGAAATGACGACCTTACCCATTGAGAAGACACTTCAAGGTAAAAACTGATCTTGATAGTTTTAAACACTTTTTGGAACAAAGAATATCTTTCGAAGAGTAGAAAAGATGGGTCGCAAAGATGTTGGGTTATGACTTTGAAATCATCTACAAGAAAGGGAAGCTAAATGTTTTTGCAGATGCACTCTCAAGAAAGGATGAGGATAAGGAAGAATTTCTTTGTGACATTTCTATTATCCAACCAGATTGGATAACCAAATCAGGGGAGGAATGGAAGAACGATGAAGAAGTGTGGAAACTCATTCAAAATTTGCATCAATATGCTAGTATATATGATACATCTAGTTAGAAAAATGATTCCTTATGGTACAAATATCACTTATATCTTTGTAATTATTCCCAACTAAAACAAAATATTCTTTTTGAATTTCACACCTCTTCCTTAAGAGGACACTCAGGATTTTTAAAAGTTACCATAGGGTGAAGAAAAAACTTTTTTGGGATGGCCTTAAATCTGATATTCAAAATTTTGTGGCGAAATGCTTGGTTTTCCAGCAAAATAAAGTTGAGAAAATTAAGACCCTGGGTCTGCTACGACCCTTATCCATTCCAACTCAATGTTGGAAGGAGGTTTCAATGGATTTTATCACAATTTTACCTAAGTCCAAAGGAAAGAGTATCATCATGGTGGTAATTGATATACTTACCAAGTATGCACACCTTTGTGCATTATCTCATCCATTTAAAGCGAGTACAATTTCTACTGCATTTACGGAAACAATTCAAAATCAACATGGAAACCCAAAGATTATTGTAAGTGATAGAGATCCTATTTTCACTGGAAATGTTTGGACGAAATTATTTTCTTGTTTGGGTACTCGACTAGCTCATAGCAAATCTTATCATCCTCAATCCGATGGGAAAACTGATATAGTGAACAAATGTTTGGAAGGATATCTTCATTGCTTTGCATTTGATAAAAAAACACAATGGGTCAATTGGTTACCTCTGGTTGAATGGTGGTGTAACACTTCCTTCCACAATGTAGCAAAAATGACCCCATTTATGGCACTTTATGGATGTCATCCACTGTTCATCACATCATCTTTAAGAGAAAATTCTAAGGTTCAAGTAGTGGAAGATCATATCGAGCATCGAAAAAAATTTCTCCAACTCTTAAAGGATAACCTAAATTTGGCACAAAATCGAATGAGACAACATGCAGATCAACATCGCAAGGAGAGAAGTTTTGATGTAGGCGATTGGGTATTTTTACGGCTACAACCATACAAACAAATGTCCCTCAAGCAAGGTAAGAAAGATAATAAATTATCGCCAAAGTAATATGGTCCTTACAAGGTGTTGCAAGAGATTGGTACTATGGCATACAAATTGGAGCTTCCTACATCTTCCCGAGTGCACCCAGTTTTCCATGCTTCGTGCTTAAAGAAGGTTATAGGTGAAAAACTTCTGGTTCAAACAATATTTCCAAAACTTGATGAGGAAGGAAAATCATATTGGAACCTGAAGAAGTCATGGAAACAAGAACTCGACAGCTACAAAATCGATCAATTTCAAAGTATCTCATCAAGAGGAAGAACTTACCCACTGAAGATTCCATATGGGAGGATGAAAATTTTATACAAAAGCATCCAGAACTACTCAAGCGTTGAGGAAAACACATTTTTGAAGGAGTGGGACATGTTAGGTCCCTATATTACTAGTATAGTCCCTTATTTTCGTTAGTTTAGCCCCCTTATTGTTATTGTTGTACCCCTATAGTCCCCATATTGTTATTATTTTGCACCATAATAGGCCACTATTGTTATTTTTGTGCCCTTACATTATTATTGTAAGGTCGGCTAGGATTATATTGTGACCCCATGGAATACTATATATAGAAAGAGGTTTTTTCATTTGTATCATCTAAGAATTGTTAATTTGTGTATTTTAAAGGAGGTTTCCCCCTCGAAGTGGCTGATTTCTAGGGCGTTGATCTCTCTTTTCTTCTATTTTGTGAGTTGGTTTCATAACATGGTCAACCTTTCATGAGGTCAAGGAAATCTAGGTATGATGCATACAATGTTGTTGATAATAAGAGAAATGAATATATTCTTATATCCGCCCTCTCTGTTGCATCTCCTCCTCACACCCTATATAAATGTTTGATTGATAGTGGTGCCTGTTAGTCATCAATCGTTTTGCCTGTTGTGATGACTATATGCCTTGCCTAGGTTT
This sequence comes from Pinus albicaulis, assembly GCA_034641835.2. Taxonomy (NCBI): domain Eukaryota; kingdom Viridiplantae; phylum Streptophyta; class Pinopsida; order Pinales; family Pinaceae; genus Pinus; species Pinus albicaulis. The sequence continues at coordinate 291,207,427 of CM076577.1, read as the reverse complement.
TCTAGAAACCAATTTCAAACAATCAATTTGACCTCTAGAAAACCCCCCAGAGAATTTTTTATCTTTTTCCTCTCTTACAGACTATGTTAGAGGTGATCATCAAAGTTTTAGTCTTGATAAAACTCCCCTGTCCATAACTGGCATAAGATTTGTACCTCTGAATAGTCAAAATCCCCTGTTTTCACACAACTCACTGTCAAGCATAGGAAAAGGTTTTCTCCTCCCCTCTCACTGTTTAAATGTCCATTTGATGACCTGAATATGTCTAATAAACCCTTCAGAAGTCATGACAAAGTGTCTAGGTTAGGTGATGGTGTTTAGAATAGGTATCTTGAGAGAAATATCTCTAGTCAAAAACCTAGTTTTAAATATTAGTCAGCCATCCTCTTTCTTATCTGGAAAAAAAAAACCTTGTTTACCCCTAGGTCATACACCATCAAAATGGTCACTATGTTTTGTATTAGAAAAGCTTATAAGATTCAAATTCAGGAAGAAACAGAGTAAGAAGGTCCTATGTCCGAAGAAAGTAATCAAGTGAGATTTTCAAGCATTATCATCATGATACCTCGGAAAAGGTCTCTAATGGTCAAAAACATTTTATCAATGCAACTCTGTAGGGGTGCTATGAATATATGGCAATAGCTAGTTTTGAAACAAAAGGGACACTTCAAGGAGAGTTTTCAAAGTTAGAACAGTTGACTGTTGGGAAATAAAGGAAATGCAAATTTCAAAGAGAAAGGAAACCTACATGATCCATACCTGCAAACTCAAATAACTAAGACAGTCAAAGAATCACCCATCATGGAAAAATGAGTACAAAGGTTGGGATTTTACTGCATCTAGCCCTTCATGTCATCTCACAATGGCATTTGGACCTTCTTCCCGAACATATGGGCACAACTGTGAAAAAAAGTCTTATGAGACTAGGTATGTTGGTTCTCTAGCAAAAGACTTCCAACAGTTTTTGGCATCAAAGTGAAAAAGTATAGAAAGGGAAAAACTGCCCTTTTTATATCCCTATAGCCTAAACTCTAAAACCATCAAAGACACTGTCATTATAGAGGAAGCTAAAGCTACTACAAAAGAGAGTTATCCTAAGAGACACAAAGAAGATATGTTGGAGTTTGAAATATCTTACCTGCTCACTATCTTCACAGTAAATTTATACAAAGAAACCTGTCTCATATAGATTGATAAAGGATAAAGCATTTGAAATGCCTCCTTCAATGATAAGCAGATGGCAATCACTTGTGTTCATGAAATTCCTCCTTTAATGATAAGCAGATGGCAATCACTTGTGTTCATGAATTGCCTCCTTCATGATAAGAAGATGGCAATAACTTGTGTTCATGAAATGCCTCCTTCAATGATAAGCAGATGGTAATCACTTGTGTTCATGAAATGCCTCCTTCAATGATAAGCAGATGGCAATCACTTGTTTTTATGAGGCTTCATTCAAATCATAAGCAGAGGGTATAAATAGTTCTGTTTAATTTACCTCCTTCAGTGATAAGTAGACACAGGGCACAAGGTTTACTTTGCAAGGGAGGCTTCATTCAAATGATAAACAGAGGACCTAAAACACAGTTTATGTCTAACAAGCCTCCTTCAAAAATGATAAGCAGAGGGCATGACACAAACAGTTTGTGTATAAGACTAAAAGCTTCATTTGGAAAACAGAGACCATGCCTAAGACTTTTTTAAAGGACCTCCTTCAATTTATAAGCAGAGGGGAAAGACTGCTTTAAAAGGGCCTCCTTCATTTAAGATAATAGAGAGTCAAAATTTTATAGAGACTACCTTAAAAAGCCAAAGAAGTGGCATCTCCTTCATCCATAAGCAGAGGGTACTTATAGTTGGTAAAAGGTCCTCTTTCCTAAAAAGTAAAGGGCACATTTTATGAATTGAAATAGGGGAGTTTTTCTTTTACACAAAAAATGAAAACTTATTTTGCTGTTTGCAAAGCACTTTTTTCAAAACTGTTTCATAAGAAATAGGGTAAATGAGTAAAAAAGGGAAGAGGTTGGATAAAACTATTTTGAAAAAGTCAAAGGAAGGCTACGTGTTTTAAAAACATTGCACAAGGCACAAAAGGCCTCAAAGGACATATTTTATTCTCATATTACCGATTGGAAAAGGAGGAGGGTTTCTCTGGTTCCTCGGCAAACACCTCGTGCAAAAATCCTTGGTCGCGATGCGCCTGTGCCTTAGTGCTACGCACCTGTAGCAGCCTGCCGCAGGAATTTACAAAGGACGCGGCACGCCTGTGCACTGGCGCGACGTGTTTCGGCGCCCGACCCTCGTTCAGTCTCTGCCCGTTGCCCACAACCGCCCGTTGTTCAAACTTCATTCAAAAACACAGTTTTTTGAACTGGCATGATGTATTTTCCTCATGCAGCCTCCGTTCAAATGCTACGCGCCTGTGTGCAAGGGCGTAGCACTTGCTCATTTCATTTCAAAGGGCCAAAATTTCCAGTTTTGTTCAACGGTTAGTGTTCATCACTACAAAGAAGTTTTCGAGGTTTTTATCACTATTTTTACCCCTCAGTTGCTCTTAAAACATAAAGTATATTTCAAAAACTGAATTAAAGGAGAAAGAAGTGTTAAAGGAAGAGAAAGCCTGTTTTTATTTAAGGGTTGTCTAGTTGATTTTGGAGAAGAATAGAAAGATCAAAATTCCTCCAAAGAAAAGGGTAAAAAAGGGAGGTCAACACAACAGATTTGAGCCCACCACTATTCAAGAAATCACTGCCTCTCCCTCAATCTTGTCATGTTTTCAAGAGGTAGGCTGCTTTGACTTTTGCACAAGAATACCAAAGGTCACTAGGGTGTTCAATACATGGCCCTTTGTAAAAAGAAACAAGATATACAATGTAGTAGCCATGTAGTGTTTTATCCTCTTCTTGAAGTATGAACATATATGGGAGATTCCATTCCCCTTAAGCACCTTCACCCAATGTGTCATCCCTCCTCTCATGTTTGGAGCATCAATATCATGATATGAACAAGTCTCCTTATGCAAACTCATGAGAAGGTTACAATTTCTCCCAAGCCCAAGTACATACATGATTTTGAAATACATTCTAAACAGAAATACATGTACATACATTGTAGGAAAAATTAAATGTATGGATATGAAATTCATTATCTGGTGTCCATACTTCCTTATTGTCAACCCAAGCAACCATTCCTTCCTCTTATGCAGCCTTTTATAGAAATCCAAGGCATGAGACAAGAAAATTAGAAATTTTGGGGTGTACCCACACTCACCCAACAGAAACCAGCACAGGTTATCTCCTTCCTACTTCAGATCTAGATGTGGTAAGTGGTTCACATGCCACTTACTTGCTGCTCTTATCATCTCACCATGCTGAAAGTGAGATATATGTTTGGTGCCTTGGGAAAGCACCCATCATGCTGCAAAATACCCCTTAGCCTGTCAAGGGAGAGGCCATGATTGGAAATAGACTTGGCCCATAGTTTGCCATGGAGCTTATAAGGTAGGACACTCCTTTTGGGAGTCATGGCCTGCATATGTAAGGTAAAAGAATGCATGCAATCATATAGTAAGATGTGATTTGCATAAGCATGCTTCTTGCCCATAGTCTCCAGCATTGTGATAGCTCCTCCCTTATCAGAATGTGACACCAATGCACAACGTTGAGGGAACACTTTGTTCTTCTTTTCATCAGGGAAATCCCCTGGTGAAATTCTTCCAAGTAAGGAGACATCAAGGCATAGATCATGGAGAGATGCATGGACTGATGTATCCCTATTTTTCTTGCATAGATCTTTCAACCTTATTTATGCAATATTTTTCTAAAATAAAGAGGGGTAAATGATTCTTACCATTTGAGGCTTGCCCTCCCCTTCGTCATCTGCAATCTTCAGGATCCCACCATTTGATAAGGATGGCACATGCTGAACATGAATTGTGCCACAATATTCATATGTGAGATTCTATGGGACTCTTTGCAAAATTGCAAGAGTTTTTCTCCTTGGAGAAGTTGCTCCTTCTTCTTCATGAGATGCTAGAGGTGCTCTTGCTGTGACTGTGCAGTCACCCCCAGCATTTTCCTCAAAAATAGAAAATGCCTCATCCTCAATAGGAGACCTTAGATCTTGGTCTTCTCTTGAAGGAGGAATCTCCATGTCATATTCTTGGGAATAAAAATCTTTGGATTGAGCTTCACACTCCTGCAAAGATACTTTAGGAATCTCTCGCTTTGGCACATCTCCTTTCTTCCTCTTCATGAAGAAGTTGCTCATAGAACATTGTAACTTTGATGGTATGGTTGAGTGCTCATACCCATAAAATGAGGATGTAGAATTTTCCCTATGCACAGATCTTGTATATCTATCCAAGGGATTTTCAGGATCTATCCTCCTTATTTATTTGTCTTCTTGATGAGAACAGGAAGTGTAGGGGCCTTCCTCTTCTCTTTGCTCATCCTCCTTGGGGAGGTTCTTCATGGATCTGACAAATGATGAGACAAATCTCATCTTCTCCAGCTCTTTGTTCTATAATTTTATTCGCACTTGCTCTGATGAATATATATCACAGGCTGAGCTAGAGATCATGCTTTGATACCACTGTAATATTCCAAATTGGGAATGCTTAACAAGATAGGCCTGAAAAACACATTTTTTAGGAATGTGTGCTTCAGAAAACCAAACCAGCCCTTGGATCCCTTAGATAAGAGTATCTAAGACCGAAATCCAAGAGGAGGTTCAAAATAAATCACTCTAGGTGGGTTAAACAGATCTCCCACACCTAGTTATCTTCAGGAAAATGCCCAATGAAGGGCTACAACAATATGTAAACATAATACTGGAATAGAAGCAAGCTAATAACCCTGAAATGTGTTTATAAACACCTCAAAAAATTTTTTATTTACATCAGCAAGAAGCAAGATTAATTCTACTCACAAAATATGGGGAAAAGCAGTGTTTTTGGCCCTAAAATGAATGTATTTAGGTTTATGCATAAAAATAATATGGGATAATGGTTGGATCTGATATATTAGGTAATGAGGGACCTACGATACGAATTTCAGCTCAAAAAAATAATTTTAACTATGTTAAACAGGTCTCCCACTCCCGACTAGGCTTAAAAACCCTGTTTTCCCATGGCTTGAAGTATGCAGATTTTACCAAAGCTTCTATAGCGTGATTTTCTAAGGATTTAGCTGATTTTATGTAGGAATATAAGTATGGAAATTTTATAATATGATTCAATGGATTTATATTAGAAAATACAGATTTATACATGAAGAAAGGCCTCAAAACGAAGCATTATGATACAAGGAAATGCAAGATGAACGAGACAGCTTAATATTCAGGAAGATGAAGAAGTGTTTTATTATATTTCATATCTAGAACAGATATGAGCAAAAAATGATAGATCTGAATGGGATATATATGCAAAAAGAGTTTTTTAGTACATTCCCCTTGGGGATCTAAGCAGAAGATGAATAACAATGATTAGATCTGAGATCTACACCATGGATCCGCAGTAAAATTCAGAAATTTCTGAAGAACATGATACACAGAAGATCATATCTAAAATGGAACATAGATTGGTTGGCCAATCTATGGATCACCATAGTGAAGGGAAGGATCCCTTTCACCAGAGATCTATCCTCCAAACTGATGCAAAACCCACACTGCAAATATGCCTACAAAAAGGATGCAGTTTCCTCAAGGGACTGCATAGATGAAGTGGAGAACACTTTGGCCTGATGCCAATATCTGTAACTGAAGCCCAAACAAGAGAGGCACTCTTCTAGGAGGTTAAAAGACACACTCCATGAGAAGAGGCTCCTAAAACAAGCTAGATCTCTGCAGATCTAGAATCCCACTTGCTGCAGCTCACTTAGAAAATTAAACCCTCAATGGATTCACGCTGCCAAAGAGAGATGAAGCTTGGCCAATGCCAGATAGTGTACCAAAGCAGCACAATCTCCTCCAAGAAATTCTCAAGGAAGGAGGGAGGATTCATAAATAGGAAGCCCTCACTATTCTCTTGCTAAACAACCCAGAGAGTTCGAATTAGTCTAATAAAACTTAATTCTATGAAATAATATCATATTCAACCACTTCTCTTGAGCCTTCTCCTTCCTTTTATAAGACGAGGATGTGAAAAACCCTAAACCACCTCAAGTGAATTAACCCCTTTCACATGGGATCCTCCTTCTAGGACTGTGCTGGGTCTTCAAAGTGGTTCAATGTATGTGTTCTGCTTAGTGATTTGGTCCTGTTGACCTGGTCAAGTGGCTCAATCTTGTTCACACACAAGTGCCTTTTATTAAGAAAGCCCTGATTTGTCTCTGTTCACATTGGGCATTGATTTATTTTTATGTTTTAGGAGTTTTTCATGTCCTCCTTTACATTTTATTCATCAATAAATAAAATTAAAAACATAATGAAATATTCCTATTAGCTTGGGCTAATTAGGAATATTACATTTTCCTTATTTCTTCTTCGAATAGCTAGTGATTTCCCTTACAGTGGTTGCATATCTTTAATTGGAATTTTTAGAGTGAGGTGTATTTTTATTGCATGTATATTAAAAGAAGTTATTATTGTTGGGGAATGAAGAAGCAAAGGAATTATTCCATTACTTGAAAAATTAGAAAGAGCTTCTAAAATACAATGGATAGGGAAAGACTTCCTAGTTCCTGCAATGCCCTGAAAAATCCTAAGAAGAGCTTCATTTCTCTCATATTCAGCAAAGTGCCTTAAAACGATTTCAAAATCAAGTTGTTGTTTTTCTCCTAATGAATTTGAAGATGTAAATGTTATATTTGAAAGGTCAACAATATCAACCCTTGATTTTCTATTCCTTATAAAATTAATAGCTTCTTATGCAACATCATTATAAATAGTTGTACTTTGCCAGTCAAAGGATATATCAATGTCCTTTCAACCAAGGGTTTGAAGATCAGGGACATTCACATCATTTGGTGGAACTAAGAGAGATAAAATATGCCATTCTTGAAAATAATCTTCAAGATTCATTTTCTTGATTAGTGAAATAACCATCTTCTTCATATTCAATATTCTTGACAATTTATGGATTATGATCAACATATCATGCTTGATATCAAAAATTCCTCCAATTTTCAGTAATGATTTCAGATGAAAGGTGAATATCTAAGGGAATGTTACGAAATGGATTGTACAAGAGAAATTATGTCCAAAAAAAGGTTTCAAATTCATTTTAATCCTCACTAGGAATAGAATAAAATTGTGGCCAAACTCGAGCAATAGCATGAACATCTCTAAAATTCCATGGATATTGTTTACGCTTGTTATCAAATGTCCAAGATCTTGTTGTTTCTATAAAAGATAAATGTTCAAGGAAAAATCTCTTCTAATAATGTTGAAAATAAATATTATCATATGAACATTACAGACAATCCTTTGATATTTTCCGAAAAACCTTTCTTCTGTTATTTAAGGAAACAAAATTCTAACTACAAACTGCAAGAGGTAGCTTAAGAAACATATGTCACATTTGTTATGCTCCATTGTCATGGTAAACAATTGTTTCTGCAAGAAACCTTCTCTATGCACACAAATAATGACCCTCGGAGCCAATATAATTTTAAATTATAGTTAACATATGATGATAACTTTCAGACCTGTTTTCTAATTTTGATGCATATTTAGAAATATATTTCAAGAAAGAATTCCGAGAAAACATTGTTTGTAAATCAAAACTTGCATGCCACATTGTTAGAAGGTAAATGTTATGTACATTGAGTATATCATCATTTCTTGTTGGCTCATATTTCTTTCCTCCTTCATCATCTATGAATAATATTAATTCATATCAAAGATCCCATGGAGCATTGTAATGACATGTGAGAATAGTTCGCTTTTTGTGCAAACAAGAATATACACTACACTTTGTGTTCCTTTGGAAAAATTTTAATAATTCTTCATAATCATCATGAGGATTGCAAGAGAAAATTTGATTTGTATTCAATAGGAAAGGGTCATCATTGAGGCTTCATGGAACCGTTATATTGTGAAGATGTATGTCACATGGATTCCATGCATTTACATACTTGTCAAAGAATCTCTTTGCAATACGTACATCATACGCATTTTACCAATAAAATCTTTCCATGTCAGGAGTGCCTTGCAGCCATAGGAAACTAGGGATATGTGTTGAACCTCTATTTTGCCACTCATACCTAAAGAAAATGAAGATATAATTACTACAAACAATATAAATAGAATCATAGTAAAAAATTGACAAAGTATAGAAAATAAATTCATCAAAACAAACTTGTACCATAAGTCTTTAGCTTTAATATATTTTGGGATAACTTCCTCTCGAAATATATTGAATCTATAGTGCATAAATGTGGCAAAAATATGAGGAAACTGGATAAAAAGCTCAATTTTCATATGATTCTCATTTAAAGAATGAGAATGTGAATGTATGTGCATGAGGTTATGCAACTCTGGCCACTTTGTGTCAGCCTCACTCAAAGTAAAAAATAAAAATAAAGGGTACACGATTGAGAAAGGATTCCTGCACAAAGAGGAAATGCGACAACTCCACCGGGGTACTAACTAGGCTCGCTGGCAGCAGAGAAATGTCTATGAATCCTAGGCAGTGACTCCGCCGGGACCTCTAGGTTCACTGGCAAGCGAAGCAACACAACAAGGACCAAACAACTATATCATATCCAGAAATCTTTGAAGTTTCTCCAACCATTTCCGCCTAGTCTCCAGAGATGAAAGCATGGTGAACTAGTACCCTGAGCTATGCAGACAAGTGACGCAAACGCGCAAGGTCCAAGGATGAAAGTAGTGGGACCCATGACATGAAAGGAACATCCTATTAAGCCCTCCCACCCCCCTCAATATGAAGCACCAGAAAAGATATTGGGTCCGACCAGTGAATCACCATTTGTTGTAGTCAATTCAACACCCTCCAAAAATTTTCCCCATTTAAAATTTATGAGCGCCTGATCCACGGTAAAGATGGAGTCTGATCTTGATTTAAATTTTTGAACTGCCAGTTGCAGAGTCAAAAACCTCATTAAATCCAAAAGTTGTGACCCTGCAACCCCTCCAGATTGCGAGGTCGCAAGGTCGCATATCGATCTAAAACCTAAGAGTTACGACTGTGCAACCTTGTGACCTTTCAACCTCCAGGTCATGAAATCCCAAGGTCATGAGGTTGCACGACCCTCAATCATATTTAAATTTTCGACTTGACACCCTAATTAATTGACAACACGTGCAACCCCTTTATAAATAATGGGGTCGCATAAGTCAAATTCAACCTGCGTGACGGAGTAAGTAACGTCTCTAACAAGCCAGCTGGAGCGTGTTTTTCTCGGGTAAGTTTCCTAATCCTCCTATTCTTTCCTTTTTGATTAATTATTGGCAATCCTCCCCTTTTCCCCTGGCCTATTTATCCCTGCCTTGGCCCCATTCAAGCTCCATGAAAGCCCTCTGCAAGATTTACCTTTCTCCCTCATGACATATAACTTTTGTTCTTGTTTCTCTAAAGCCATTCTTCCCTAATGACTATCTCAAATGCCTTTCCTAACTCACCTAGGGAAACATCAAGGCCCATATGTGTTCCTTATCATTCGTATTTACGTTATTTCGCCTTTTCTCCCCTGGAGAGCCCTAATCGCCGCATAAATCATAAGAAGGCCCTAAAGCGACCCCACGATCCTGTGACCCCGTGACCTAGTCACGAGGTCGCCAAGTCGATCACCACCTAATATCAGCCCACCATGCGACCCCGCTATCTAGCGACCCAGCGACCTAGTCGCAAGTCGCTAAGTTGCCAAGTCCCATTTCTTTGAGAATTCACACCGATGCGACCTAGCGACCCAGCGACCTGGTCACAAGTCACCAGGTGACCAAGTTGTTGGAAATATGATGCAGAGTGTTGTCTTTGATGGCAACCCACTGAATGAAGATGAAGACATGTGACTGTTGACATGTGTTGTCCTTGATGGCAATCCACCTGATGAAGTTATTCTTGACTTGATGGACTTGGTAAATGATGTAAATCTGATGTGATATGATGTTTTTTGACAATATGATGCTAAGTGTTGTCCTTGAAAGGCAACCCTCTTAATGAAGATGATGACAACTTACTTGGTGAAGTTGTGCTTGCTAGAATATGTTCTTGATAAGCTAAATATGATGTATCTATAGTGTGTACAGAAGGCAGTGAAGAAAAGAAGTCAGCATGTGCTCAATCTTGATGAAAAAGTATGTCTCTATGAATACGCGGATATGTCTAGGGGAAGTCGCGTATGCACGCGGGAAAGAACGTGATAAGTCGCGTATGTGAAAAGCGCTCAAAAAGTGCAAAAACAGGGGCCCGTGGTATTGAAGACTCATGGTATTGATTTGGCTCGTGGTATTGAAGGCTCATGGTATTGCTTTGGCCCGTGGTATTGAAGGCTCATGGTATTGCTTTGACCCGTGGTATTGAAAAAGGATAAACATATATAAGGAGAAGAAATTCATTGTGAAAATCATGAGTGTGGGTGCAAGATGTCTGAGCTTGAATGAATACTTCTCTTTGAAGTAGATCTGAATGGAAAGGGTTACACTTGAAGATAAATCTGAATGTATGATGCACCAATGATGAAGAAGGGGATCTAGATCTGAAATGCGTTTGTATTTGCTAGATCTGATTATGGAAGGCTTAGATCTGTGATGAGGCGAACATCTAGGCGAACATCTGTCTGAAGTGAAAGGGTAAATCTGAACTGAATATCTGATCTGAAGAAGTATGCTGCTCTATAATGATTGAAGATCTATACGCTACTTCACCGCAAAGGAAGCGCGTATATACGCGGCTTCGATGAAGTGGAAGCGCGTATGCGCAATAAAATACATACAGAGGTATACGCTTGTTCGTGTGGACGGAAGCGCGTATATACGCGACATCAGTGAAGTAAAAGCGCGTATACAAACTAGGGTTTGCTGAAGCAAAGGGTATGAAATATCTGATCTGTTCTGCTGTGTTTCTGCTATCTGATCTGTGTTGATAAGTATCTGTTGGTGATGTATGTTTGTGCTTAAAAGTATGGAAAGGTTCTAATCTGAAAATATGATGAAATGTGGCCTACAAGTTGTGCTCTTTTGAAGTTGTTGGATCCAGTGTGAAAATTGATGAAACGTGGTCCATATAGGTGCTGAGGGTTGTAGCCTTCAGTCAGGGGGTCGTAGCTCCCTTCCAGGTGAGGCTGGTAAATGAGATTAGGGGGTCGTAGCTCCCTTCCGGGAGAGGCTGGTAAATGAGTCAGGGGGTTGGAGCTCCCTTCCGGGGAGGGTGGTAGCGGCGCAGGTGGGTGCCTGTGTGCTGGTCAAGTCTGCGCTAGCACATATGTTGTAAGATGTTTTCTCTATAATAAAATATTGAAGGCTGAGCAACTGCGGCGGTGGTTTTCTCCCGATTTGGGTTTCCACCTAAAAATCCTGGTGTTCATGTGTGATTCTTTGTGTGATGATTTATTCTATTCTTTCTACACCTGTTTATTGTTTATTGAGCACCCAATGAATGAATGATGGAATAATATAAGTAAAGGTTTAATGACTGATCTAGATCTCTGTGTATACGCTAGTTTTCACCGAGGATCCCGCGTGTGTCCGCTAGTTCTTGAAGAAGTAGCGTGTGGGTTTTAAGAATAGAAAAGTAAAAAAGTTTTGATTGTACGGTAAATACGGTTCACCCCATCTCGATGTTTTCCCTCTGATTTAGTATCGAAGAAAATTAACCCGTACGGCCAGTCGCTTAAAAGGAATCAATATGACGGAAATAAGAGAGCCATGTCTATAAAGCCACCTCTGTTCAATGGAAGCAATCTGATATTCTGGAAGGTACGTACAAAAGCATATCTGCAAAGTCTTGGTGCAGATGTATGGGCAATCGTGGAAGAAGGTTATCAATACCCGGCAAGTATTCCTACTGATGCAGCAGAAAGGAAGAAGTATGGCATGGAAGAATGCAAACCTGTAAGTACACCAATGATAACCGGATGCAGTCTCAGTTCTAATGATGATTCTCCCACAGTGAATCAACCAGAGTACAGATCGATGATAGGAAACTTACTTTATCTCACTGGGACTAGACCAGACATTATGCATGCTGTTGGGATTGTTGGACGATTCTAAGCTAATCCAAAAGAGTCTCATCTTCAGGCAGTTAAAAGAATATTCAAATATCTTCAAGGAACTCAAGACTTTGGTCTATGGTATCCAAGGAATGCTGATCTTACTCTTCATGCTTACACTGATGCAGATTGGGCTGGAAGTGTTGATGATCGGAAAATCACTAGTGGTGGTGCATTTTACATGGGGCCCCGGTTAGTATCTTGGTTCAGCAAGAAGCAAAATTCTATTGCCTTATCAACAGCTGAAGTAGAGTATGTAGCTGTCGCATCTTGTTGCACTCAACTCTTATGGATGATGCAAACCTTGCAAGATTTTCAAATCAAATGTGCAACTCCTATCTCCATTATGTGTGATAATACAAGTGCCATTAGTATCCCAAAGAATCCTGTTATGCATTTGAAGACCAAGCACATTCCCATCAAATATCATTTCCTACGTGAACAAGTGCTTGAGCAAAAAGTGAAGTTGGAGTATGTTACCTCCAAAGAACAAGTTGCTGATATCTTTACCAAACCTCTGCCCAGGGAAGCGTTCGAGTATCTAAGACAGAAGCTGGGAGTGTTCTCTTCCAGTCAAAAGAAAAAATCTGCATAAATTTTAGAAGATGGCTTGGGATACGCGGGTTTCCTGAAACACAGTCGCGTATGTACGCGAGTTCCTGCACAGAAAACCGCGTATGTCTGATTGCTGACAATTTTTTCTTGGAGTCAGCTCTTTTCAGCACAGCTGCAGTGCTGTTTGGTATCTTTGATACTGTTTGGTATCTCTGGTGGTGTTCCAGTTCTTATAATTCTTTTCTAATGATTTAATGAAGATGCCTTGATGATTTGTTGATAAAAGTGTTCAGGATGCACAAACTAAGGGGGAGCCTTAGTCATACGAAAAGAATGCTTGGATGCACAGATTCAGGGGGAGCATTAGCGTTGCTGAGTATAATGCATTGTTGGCATTATGATGGTTCTGAAACATGTTCTCTTTCTTGAGGATTTTCTGGTGTTGGTCATAAATGGTCATTTGTTGAAAAGGTCTTGTTGAGACCCATGATGTAAAATTGTAATATTCAGTCATGTAAGGACTTGTCATTTTTGTAAACCCACTTGGTTGGGCAGTTGAGTCTCTTATGTAAATCCACTTGGATTGGATATTTGATGTAAGTATGAGTCTTTGGTGATAGGAAGTTCATAGAGTCATGTACTTCATTGTAAATTTGTTTGAAGATTCAGCATGAACTCAGGGGGAGCTTGGTCACTTCAGTATAAATCAGATCTGCAGAACGTTTCTTCCACATGAGGAGAAAAAGGGGAGAGTATGTTGGTTTTTGATCCGTCCTTTGCCCTTGATGTCAAAGGGGGAGAGTGACATGGTGTTTGAATGAAGAGAAAGAATGGTGTCAAAAATGGAGAGAGTGAATGAAGAGAAAGAATGGTGTCAAAAATGGAGAGAGTGACATAGTGTCATGGTATTCTTAATGTACCTATCTGGTGTGGTGATCAAACACCATCGTGGTTGCCATCAAGTCCAAAGGGGGAGATTGTTGGAAATATGATGCAGAGTGTTGTCTTTGATGGCAACCCACTGAATGAAGATGAAGACATGTGACTGTTGACATGTGTTGTCCTTAGTGGAAATCCACCTGAGAAGTTATTCTTGACTTGATGGACTTGGTAAATGATGTAAATCTGATGTGATATGATGTTTGTTGACAATATGATGCTAAGTGTTGACCTTGAAAGGCAACCCACTTTATGAAGATGATGACAACTTACTTGGTGAAGTTGTACTTGTTAGAATATGTTCTTGATATGATGTGTCTATAGTATGTACAGAAGGCAGTGAAGAAAAGATGTCAGCATGTGCTCAATCTTGATTAAAAGAGTATGTCTCTAGGTATACGCGGATCTATCTAAGGGTAGTCGCGTATGCACGCGGAAAAGAACGTTCCAAGTCGTGTATGGGCAAAAGCGCTCTAAAAGTGCAACGGTCCGTATTGAAGACTCATGGTGACCAGTTTGTGCGTGGTAACTGAGAGCTCATGGTATTGCTTTTAGCCGTGGTATTGAAGGCTCATGGTATTGTTTTGGCTCATGGTATTGAAAAAGGGATAAACCTATATAAGGAGAAGAAATTCATTGTGCAAATCATGAGTGTGGGAGCAAGATGTCTGAGCTTGAATGAATACTTCTCTGTGAAGTATATCTGTATGGAAAGGGTTGCAACGAAAATAAATGCGAATGTATGATGTAATGATGAAGAAGGGGATCTGGTGCGAAATGCATTTGTATCTACTAGATCTGATTATGGAAGGCTTAGATCTGAATTGAGGCGAACATTTGTCTGAAGTGAAAGGGTAAATCTAAACTGAACATCTGATCTGAAGAAGTATGCTGCTCTTTAATGATTGAAGATCTATACGCTACTTCGTCGCAGAGGAAGCGCGTATATACGCGGCTTCTCTGAAGTGGAAGCGCGTATGCGCAATAAAATACATACAGAGGTATACGCTTGTTCGTGTGGACGTAAGCGCGTATATACGCGACATCGGTGAAGTAAAAGCGCGTATGCAAACTAGGGTTTGCTGAAGCAAAGGGTATGAAATATACGATGTTTACTTGTGTTCTGTTATCGGTCTATGTTGATAGAAGTATCTTGGTAGTGATGTATGTTGTGCTTAAGTAGAAGGAGTTGATTAAAATATGATGAAATGTGGCCTGCAAGTTGTGTTCTATTAAAATTGTTGGATCCAGTGTGAAAATTGATGAAACGTGGTCCAAGGTGGTGCTGAGGGTTGTAGCCTTCAGTCAGGGGGTTGTAGCTCCCTTCCAGGTGAGGCTGGTAAACGAGATCGGGGGGTCGTAGCTCCCTTCCCGGAGAGGCTGGTAAACGAGTCAGGGGGTTGGAGCTCCCTTCCAGGAGAGGCTGGTAAACGAGCGCAGGTGGGTGCCTGCGTGCTGGTCAAGTCTGCGCCAGCACATATGTTGTAAGATGTTTTCTCTATAATAAAATATTGAAGGCTGAGCAACTGCAGCGGTGGTTTTCTCCCGATTTGGGTTTCCACCTAAAAATCCTGGTGTTCATGTGTGATGCTTTGTGTGATGGCTTATTCTGTTCTTACTGCACCTGTTTATTGTTTATTGAACATCTGATGAATGAATGATGGAATAATATAAGTAAAGATTTAATGACAGATCTAGATCTCTGTGTATATGCTAGTTTCATAAAGGGGATCCGCGTATATACGCTAGTTTACTGAAGGAAAGTAGCGTATGGGTTTTAAGGAATGAAAAAGTAAAAAGTTTTGATTATGCAGTAAATACTGATTCACCCCCCCCCTCTCAGTATTTTTCCCAACACAAGTCGCATTTCTTTGATAACTCGCACCGATGTGACCTAGCGACCCAGCAACCTAGTCACAAGTCGCCAGGTCGCGTTTGTTTGAAAGTGTGAATCGACGTGACTTAGCGACTCAGAAACCTGGTTGCAAGGTTGCCAAGTCGCAGGTCTACCCATTTCCCTGAATAATAGTTAAGTAGAGGTAGCAGCAACATAAGTACTTAGAATTATGTCATCCATCTTATCATGGGACTATTTCATGAATATGCCAAGGAACATCGACGCTGAGCTCAAGTGTGTGTCCATATCTTCGGCCTCAAGAGATATGGGAACCCCTGCAGTTTAGAAAAGAGACAAGAGTCCTGAGGTAGAAATTTCAAAAGAAGATATGCCTCCTTCCCCTCCCCCTATCTATGGAGACACCGTTTGCATGTTCGGGAAAAGAGATAGCATGAGTTGGTATCAGGTATACCAGGAGTTCACGAAGCCTAAATTTCTAGAAGACCTCCTAGACCGGCAGGTGTATATTCAGGTCAAGAGGTCTAAAATACACTACACAGGGGCCCATCCACCCATTTTTCCATGTGCAGAGATGATTGAATGGATCTTGCAAAAGGTTGACTCCAGAATCTGAGTCATTCAAGACCATTCAGGAAAGTCATTTGCAAATCTGAACGGGTGGGATGTGGAGGTCTACTATGCGTTACCCACCCAAGAACAGACTTTCAACGCTAAATGGGCTACTAATCATGTACTTCCCATACCCGAGACCCTAAGGGATGGTGGGAGGACCCGAAAAAGTTCAAGTTTAGGAAGGATCAGGAATATAAAACAACGGGCCTCAAGAGAGTCTACAAGTTGGTGGCGGCAATGTTATGCAGGATGTATGACCAACAAGATGCCACCACTTTCAATGGTACTTGGATTTCCCTCATGTACGTTGTTACTACATACGACACCCAATTCAACTGGGCCAACCTAATAGTAGCAGCCCTCAGGTCAAACATATCATCAGTGCAAGCACCTGATGAAGGGTGTGCATCCAAATTTTATATGGCCTCCTATCTGTTGGACATAGTATGTGTGAGAGGTAAGTTTACCAGATGGTCTCATAACTTGGATGCAAAGTGGCAGGAAAATCCATAGAGCATTGCAAGTCTTCTTGGCCTCCAAGTACAATCAAGATATACAGTCAATCTCACACAACTTCATTCCCGTGCTCTATGGAAAAATGTTTGGCAAGGATGCCCCATGCATGTCTAGGTGAGCCATGGAGACAATAACCCAAGTGGCTAACTGGTTCCTGTCACAAATAACACTTTCATCTGGGTATTTGGGTCACTCAAGGCACCCCACACACTGCCCCTGTTCATCACTGATAAATTACTCTTGCAAGAAGTATGCTACTAGATGACGGGCTGGTTTTCAAAGGTTCTCACCAAGGGAAAAAAAAAACTATGGCCTACCCTTCTGCTTACTATCGGCACCTACACAGTTAAATATTTCAGGGAAGTAGAAGCAAAGGCTGAGGAAGCCAAGGGTTTTCATTTACCACCCATATCACACAGGTCATATGATCCTAAAAGAATCATTCTCTGACATTGCAAGTGGGCCAAGTTCAAGTGGAGTTACCAGCATACGGAATGCCCTGTTGAGCATCGAATCAATAACTGGTACAACAAAGACAGGGAGGCTGCGTCGAAAGAATCAACTGATCCAGATGAAGAGGATGATCGAAATGTAGAAGAAAGAACCAACATGCCAGGCGGAGCCTCATATTTTAAAGCCAAGAAACCAAGGACCGGTATGGGCAGTAGTCTCTCTAAACAACAACAGGAATGAAGAATCAAAGAGGTTAAGGCACAATAAGAATCTGAGGAGAAATAAAAAGCAGAAGAACTCAAAAGGACTCAAGAGGCCCTAGCACATCAGAAAAGGGAGGAAAAGAAAAAGAAACAACTAAGGGAAGAGCAGAAGAAGAAGTAGGCAGAAGCAGCCCGCAGGAAAAAGGAGGAAGAGGAACGAAAGAGGAAATAAGAGGAAGAGAAAACAGAGGCTGAGCGCAAGCTAAAATAATAACTGGACAAGGAAGAGATTGAGCACCAACTAACAGAATAATAGGACAAAGAGGAGCTGAAGAGAGAAGGAAGAAAGAAGAAAGTCGAAAGTCACGGGAAGATCCCTCCAAGGAAGTAGGGGGAAGTAAAACTCCACTCCTAGAGGCAAGTGAACAGACAGAACCACCACACATTTATGTGCCTTATACCACCCCTATGACAAGTGTGTGGTTTATTCTCTCAGGACTTGGCACCTCCAAGGAACAAGAAGATGAAGTCTTGGATCTGACAAGGCTAACCTATGACCAGTTCACGCACAAGATTCGACAAGAGAAGAGAAGATGTTTAGCGCGGAACCCTATAGCGCCTCTTGCAGCCAAAATGGAAAAAGACATAGTCTTGGATACCAGAACCAATCCGATTATGATTGCATCAGCTGGTACCACCTTTGTAGCAGCCACAAAAGAAAATTTTAGCAGAATGAGCATAGAGATTCTCTCTTTACAAAACAGGTTGTAAATTTCTGAGCAGAGAGCAGCTCAGGCTGAACAGGATAAGAGGGGGCAGGAGGAAGAAGTTTAGAGGCTACATTTCACAAGTCCCCAAGCCAACAAATTTCCTCTCACAATTCAAAGGGATTTAGGGACTCTGGAAGCCACTATGAAACAAGTATACGAAGAGATGTTCATGATAAAACAAGCACTCTCTCCATTACTAAAAGCACAAGAGGAAACCAAAAAGAGGATTGCACAGCTAAAGGAGGCATCCACTGCTTTGGATAATATGCTAGAACGGTCAAATATATACCCACATGCTCCTGACACTCTACCTAGGAAGGACTGGGTCTGCACCCAAAATGACAAGGTTCAGATTCGAATGAAGATATAGTCTAAAGACAAGCTGGTCAAGGATCTAGAAAAGGTAATGTCTTCATATGAGAATTTGATCAGTGGGATCGATTCAATGGCAGAAACTCACCACATTCCTTCTCTGGGTACATTGGACACTGAGAAAACAAGAGAAGAGGTTGCTCAAGACATTCAAACATTCCTGCAACCCATGAGACACGCAGCTCCCTCTCAGGATCTCCCAGCCTCACAAGAAAATATCATTCAATTCGTCATCACTCTGGTCTGAATCTACACTAAACTAGCTTTGCTATCCAATCACATCACAGTAAAAAGGCGCACCTGAAACCTGGATTCTCTTGAGTGCTTCCATAGATTGAAAGAAGATACTCCCCAGGTAACTCTCGTTACTGCAGATTATCGAGCATGGCGACAGTATCTCAAAGATCAACAACAAATAGATGTACTGGACCTTGCAATCACAGAGTTGCTTCCTTGACCAAGGAAAAGGCACAAGTCGTAGGTCGCAGGTCACAAAAGACACAGATTCAAAAGTCGCCTCGGAGCTAGGTCGCAAGTCACAAATGTCTCTTGGGTCACAGAATATGTCAACAGTCGGGAATGCGAAAAGTCAGGGACACCCAAGGGTCAATTTTTTTCTAAAAATACTCCCTTTGGGGTATTGTAAAGGGACTTTTTTTTGGGACTCCAAAGGAGCAAAGAGAATTGTATAGCATTGAATACACCTTTCTGAGAATGAATACAAAAAAATGTTTTGATTCCACTCTTGGATCTGATGAGGACTCATGTGCTAAAATTATGAATATTTTTGTCTCATGTATCCGATATCTTTTATGATTAACTGATCTGCATTTTTCTGCTTATATCATTTATACGTTTCATCTCACTTAATGTGTTAATGATATGGGGTTATTTAACTAGGAGATGTTAGCAACTTTGCTATTAACATTTATCTTATCTTTGAAAATGCTTAAGGAATTGAAGGGTGTTTTGACCATAAAGAACTATTTATTTTGTGGTTTGAACAACTTCTACAAGCATGACCCTAATGATGTACTTCTAACACCATTTCCTTTGGCTACATGCTTTAACTTGTCTTGCTATTTGTAGTGTTTTATGTTCATTGAGACTCATCAACCATTTGCCTTGTGTTGTTCGAATAATTGTGTGTTCATTAGGTCTGCAGGGCTCGTTTGTGTCCGAGAAAAGAAATATTTAGTGATAGCCAGACCCACACCCCGGAGGGGATCCCTATCACAAATGGTTTAGATTCTAATTGGGACATTATACCGGGGATATCCCTTACTGTTGGCCGGACATTTCTTCCCGTCAACATGTTGTTATATAGAAAATTGTATATCTTCGGTATTAAAAGGCCCTATTGTGTTTTTCTTATTTGAACTCAATGTGTTCGTTTTAGATTTTTTTTTTTCCTTTCTTGTTCTGACTTTATGTTCTCTCAAAATACACATTGTTCAATTTTTTGCATTTATGTTCCTTTGCTCCAATGAAAGTGTTACTATTTTATTTTGTTCTCTTGGATTTGTAATCATTTACGTTTTTTTTGTACAAGTCCCTTTGTTATATTGATGCCTTTTGTAAATGAAAATATTATTGAAGTTTATGATATTAACGTTGGGCCTTCATGTTCTTTCCATTTATACCAATATTCTTAAAATTTATACTATTAATATATTGATGTATTAATATCAATGTATTTATGTTTTAAAATTTATTGATTGTTTATAATGTATTGATATAAATGAGTTATTATTAATGTGTTGATGGTTTATCATGTTTTAATGGTTTATAGTCTATTATTGTTAATGTATTGATTTTTTTGTTTTGTATTGATGTCTTTATGTTTGCAATGTGGTTCTTGCATTGATTGTGGTTTATGTCTATTATTCTTGTTTTGTATTACTGCATTATTTATGTTTATAATATTGATGTTAGGGCTTTAGGGCTTAAGGGGTTTATAATATTTAATATGGCTTATATTCTCTCATTTTCAAAACCAACCATCATCAGCCCTTGTCGAACGCTGCATTATGATGAAGGTTGTATTGATATGAAAACCAATATGAAAATGAAGATTATCTAGATGAAAATTGTATCAATATGAAAAGGAATGGTGCTTAAGCATGGTTGACCATGTTTTTTTTGTTTGTTTATAATATTTATCTTGGGGCTTAAACAACTTGGGTTTATATCATTAATCCATTGGGGTTAATATTATTCCCTTGGGTTTATAATCCCTTGGGCTGTTAGTATTAATTCATTGGGTTTATTACTACCTTGGGTTTATAATATATATCCCTTGCATTTATTAATCCAAGGGTTAATATTCCTAGGGTTTATAATATTAATACTTGGGTGTAATATAAATCCATCGAGTTTATAATGATGGGCAACCCTTGGGTTTATAAATTCACTGGGTTTATCATTATGGGTGCAATATCAAATTGTTGCAATTATTAATATAAGGGCTCATATTCCTAGCATATAATATTATTAATAGGGTTTATAATATTAATCATATCGTTTAATATAAATCCCATGAATTTATAATCTTGGTCAACCATAGTCAACCATGGTCTATATCAAATTATGACAAATATTGTCTTAATATGAAAATCAATTGTTGTGAACCATGGTAAACCATGGTCCAATGTCACATTGTGCAAATATTATCTTAATATAAATATCAACCATGCTTGAATGTCACATTATAACAAAAATTGTCTCAATATGAAAATCATCCATCGTCAACCATTGTCAACCATCTTCAACGTCGGTCATGGTCAACCATTGACCAATGTCACATTGTGACAAATATTGTATGAATATGAAAATCAACCATGGCCAACCATGGTCATCCTTGGTCCAACATCACATTCTCACAAAGATTGCATAAATGTTAAAATCAACCATAGTAAACCATGTTCAACCATGTTTATTTCATGATTTATAGTATTTATCTAAGGGTTTATATACCTAGAGTGTATAATATTAATCCATTGGGTTTAATATTCTTCCATTGGGTTTATAAACCCTTGGTTTTTAAATTATGAATCCCTTGTATTTATAATATCAATCTGTTGGGTTTATTAATCTAAGGGTCCATATTCCTAGGGTATAAAATTATTCAGAGGGTTTATAATATTAGTCCTTAGGTTTAATATTAATCTCTTGTGTTTAAAATTATCGTCAAGTATGGTAAACCATGGTCCAACGTCACATCGTGACACATATTTTGTTAATATGAAAATCAACCATGGTGGAACGCCACATTGTGGCAAAGCTTTTCTCAATATGAAGATGGGTCATGGTCAACCATGCTTATTTTAGAGTTTATAATATTTATCTTAATATTTATATACGTTGGATTTATAATATTAATCCCTTCAGCTTAAAATTATTCCATTTGGTTTATAATATCTTGGGGTTTATAAAATTAATCCCTTGAGTTTTCTAATTCTTTGGGTTGGTAATATTAATCCCTTAGGTTTATTAAACTCGTCCTATGGTTTAATATTAATCCCTGACGTTTAATATTAATCCCATGGTTTTTTAATATTGATCCCGTAGGTTTGTTGATCCCTTAGGTTTGTAATATTTATCCCTTAGGTTTATAATATCTATCCCTTGGGTTTACTAATTCCTAGGTTTATAATATTAAACCCTTGGATTTATTAGCCACTTGGGTTTATAATATTAATAATTCATTGGCTTTATAATATAATACCTTGGGTTTATAATATTAATAATCTCTTGGCTTTATTATTCCCTTGAGTTTAAAATATTAATTCCTAGGGTTTATTAATCCCTTGGATTTTTAATATTGATCCCTTGTGTTTGTTAATACCTTAGGTTTATTTTTTCCTTGGTTTTACTAATATATTGGGTTTATAATGTTAATAATCCCATGGATTTATTAATCTGATGGGTTTAAAATGTTAATTCCTACAGTTTATTAATATGATATGTTTTTAATATTGATTCATTGGGTTTGTTGATCTTTTATGTTTTTAATATTTATCCCTTGGGTTTATTAATTGATTGGGTTTATAATATTAAACTCTTAGGTTTATAATAGTAATAATCATGTGGCTTTATTGATCACTTGGGCTTTAAATATTAATTCCTAGGCTTTATTAATCCATTGTGTTTTTAATATTGATCTCTTGGACTTATTCATCCCTTAGGTTTATAATATTTATCCCTTAGGTTTACTAATTCCTTTAGTTTATAATATTGAACCCTTGGCTTTATTAGTCCATTAGGTTTATAATATTAATAATTCCTTGGGTTTATAATTTAATCCCTTGTGTTTATAGTATATATAATCCCTTGGGTTTATTAATACCTTGAGTTTAAAATATTAATTCCTTGGGTTTATGACATTAAACCCTCAGGTCTATTAGTTTTGAAGTTCAACAATAAATTTCAGCACCCATGGTAGTGTGGGACCAGGAGTTCCAAGCATCACCTACACTAGTGTGGGACCACAGGTCATAACAACACCTACACTTGTGTGGGCTAAATTTGGTGCATGTCTATTTTAGTTATCCCTTAATTAAGATGGGAAATAAAATGTAATATAATCTAAAAATAACTTGTAATAGTTAACAGAGTGTGATAAAATCAATTAGCTCATTAATTTTGAGTTAGAGGTAGTTGGTGAGGCATGTAGATTAATTCTAGTTGTAACAGAGTTCAAAGTCTAGTCGTGCATTAGTTAATGCAGGTTGTAAACAATTTAACTCCGTTAAGTGAGTTAACATCAGTTGTGCTAGTTGTAACTATTAGATACACTAGTGAGAGATCAAATGAATTACATATTAATTAATTCACAATTAGTGATCTCACATGCAACTTAGTATTATTAGCTGCATGCATGTCAGTTCCAGTCGAGTGCCAGTTGAGATCTAGGTGAAAGGGAAATTGACTATCAATTGTATACTATTGGGTTGCACCCATGCAACTAAACACCCATTGAAGTGCCCATGATACTTGTGCAGTCATGGAAGGCCAAAATTCCTAAATAATAGGTATTTCATTCATCAGGGATTGCGCAAGAAAAGCAAGCTATTTGGAGGCAGTAAATTGGCTAAGTATTGGTCAGTTTTATATGAGACAGTGTGAGACAATTAGCTGAGTACATGAGGGCTCTTGTGAGAAGAGTTGTATGTAATTGTTTCATGTATCCATGTTGAATACACAATAAAAGATATTGGGGTTTTGAGTAGCAATATTTCCTTGGGAAATTATCTGTGTTATGGCTTGATTGATTCTTCTTTGCTTCATGTGATTGGCGATTGTGTTTTTAATTCTTCAAAATATTTGTAGAAGCGATTCAATATTTAAATTTAGTACATTATTAGATCAGATTGAATCCATGATATAAATTATTGTTGTATAATTTCTATATGGTATCGGAGAACATGAAATCACAATAGTGAAGGATTAGCTGAGTTTTTGATTGGATAGAATTTGAATTTGCGAAAAAAATTTCTTGGTGCTACAGCTGATTCAGGATCAAAAAGGCTTTCAATGGCTTGAGGTTGGAGTCTGCACTCAAGGGAAAATCAAACTACATTTCTTGGAAGGACGGGATGGAGGAAATACTCGAAGATAATGACTTGAAGGAATTTATTGAAAATGATGTTCCTAAACCAGCTATGACAAATCCTGCAAATCTTGATGCATGGAAAAAGAAAGTGGAAAAGGCGAGGAAGATCCTATTGGAGGGAGTACAAGAGAAAACTGTCTCAAGCCTCCATGGGAAAGCCACACCATATGCAATGTGGAAGGCTTTGACAAATCTATTTTAGAGCAGCAGCGACCATAGGAAATTGGCACTGATAGATAAATGTCGGAAGATTAAGATGGAGAAAGGTGATTCCATGCCAAAAAATCTAACAAAGTTTGTACAATGCCATGATGAAATGGGGAGCATTGGCATAACTGTTGCTGATGATGATTTGGTGAATTTGGCTTTCCTAAGACTTCCCAAGAGTTGGCACAGTTATCAAGACTCTGTCAATGGAAGGGAAAAGCTACCAGATTGGGTAGGACTATGGTTAGATTTAGTGCAGGAGGAGTTCAGATGGAACATCGAAGATGGATCTTCCTCTAAGAATGAATATGAATAAGATTTTTCTTTGGCTACCAAGGTGAAGAAATTCCATTCCAAATCTGAGTCCAAAGATGGAAAGAAGTGAGACATGACGAGGGTGAAGTGTTTTCATTGTCACAAGCATGGGAATTATGGTACTAACTGTCCACAAAATAAGAAGAACAAGAAGGCTGGAGGATATGTAGCTGGTGAGGCTTTGGCCTCGAAATTTGAGTTTGACTTCCCATTGATCACATGCACGGTGTGAAGTGCATTGGGATTTGTGTGTTATTTGGATAGTGGTGCTTCCATTCACATGATGGGAGACAAGGAACTTTTCAGTAGCTTGTAGGAGAAGGATCTCCATATGCATATTGAAATGGGTGATGACGGGCGCTACACTACTATCGGGATTGGTACAATTACCTTCCAGAGGCAGTCAGGTAAACCCTTTCAATTAAAATATGTAATGCATGTAGCAGGTTTGAAGAAAAATTTAGTCTCAGTTGCAATGTTGGAGGATAGCAGCTATGATGTTGTTTTTAGTGAAGGAAAATATTTCCTGCGACACAAAAAAAGAGGAAAAACCAAGAAGATAGGGATTCAAGTTAATAATCTCTACAAGCTAGATGAAGATGGTTGTACAACATTAATGGGCAAGGCGAACAAAGTGGTGAGCTATGATGAGGGCGAATTATGGCACGGGATATTGGGCCATCTTCACCATGGAGCCTTGAAAGTCATGCAACAGATTTCTACTGGTCTTCCCAAGGGTACACTTGCGTACATAGATATATGCAAGGGATGTAATATGGGAAAATATGTAAAGGCCACCTTTCATGAGAAGGAGAATCGAGCTTCGAGGATCCTTGATAAAATTCACACAGACGTGTGTGGACCATTCTTTGTTGCTTCGACAACAAAACATAAGTACTATGTGATATTTTTTTATTACTTTTCTCGTAATTTCTAGATCTTCTTCATGCAGAAGAAAGATCAGACATTCTCAAAGTTTCTTGCGTTGAAGGCACTGGTGGAGAAAGACATGGAGAAGCAAGTGAAGGCTCTTAGGAGCGATAATGGTGGTGAATACATCTCAAACGAATTCAAGAACTTCTGCAGCAAAGAAGGAATTCGAAGAGAACTGATAGCGCCTCATAACCCATAGCAGAATGGGGTTGCTAAAAGAAAAAACAAAATGATTTTGGGTGGAGCAAGAGAGATGTTGCATGATCAAGGCATTTTGATGCATCTATGGGCGGAAGCATGCAAAAATGCAGTATTTGTGAAGAACCATTACCCTCATAGGATACTTAGCATGAGTACACCAGAAGAGGCTTTCACTGGTAAGAAACCTAGTGTTTCAAATTTTAATATTTTTGGCTCATCTGTTCATGTGGATGTGACCAAAGATGCTAGGAAGAAGCTGGAATTGATAGCTGAGAATGGGATTTTTGTGGGGTACACTGAACCACCCCACAACTATCGAGTGTATTTTCCAAACAATAGAATGATTGTTGTGTGACAGGATATAAAATTTGATGAGGATAAAGCTAGGCGGTTGTCCCTTGAGAGGGAGTTTGACTTGCATGCAGAGGAGGAACTCTTGGTTCCCAAGATGAGCCTCAATATGTGGAGAAGCCACATGAGGAGGATCATGGAGTGGTGGAAAACACTCATGCAAAGCCATCCATCATAAATAGCAGAAGGCACACCACGGAAGCTGATAGATTGATACTTTATGCTATAGAGAATGTAGGAGGCCCTACTTCATAGCACAGACAAAGACAGTCCCCAGACAGGTTTATTGGATACATGGCTCTTATAAGAAAATGTATTGTGACTGAACCATATTCCTTTTAGGACACAGTGCAACAACAAACTTGGGTTGATGCAATGGTTGACGAGTATGACTCCATTGTGAAAAACGGTGCATGGGAGATTTTCCCAAGGTCAGTTGGCAGATCAGTGGTTGGATCTATATGGATCTAGAAGGTAAAGCAAGTTGTTGATGAGAGTGTGGAGAAATACAAGGCCAAATTTGTGGCCCGAGGATTCTCACAGATTGAGGGGATCGATTATGATGATAATTTTGCACTTGTTGCAAGGTACTCTTCCATTAGATCCATCATTACACTCTCAACGTTGATGGGTTGGCCATTTATAAAATGGATGTGAAAACTGTGTTTCTCAATGGAGTGATTGAGAAAGAAATGTAAATAGAGCAGCGAGAAGGTTTAGAGATCTTCGACAGAGAGTCACATGTGTGCTGACTCAAGAGAGCATTGTATGGGTTGAAGCAAGCACGTCATGCTTGGTACACTCGGATAGAAAGCTATTCACTGGACTAGGCTTCACCAAAAGTGACGCTGATGCAAACCTATACCAAATTGTGGTTGAGGGTAAGCTATTGATTATTTTTCTTTATGTTGATGATCTAATTTTGACTGTTGATGAGTAGCCAATACACTCATGCAAGGAGTATCTTGCAAGGGAGTTTGAAATGAAGGACATGGGACTCCATTATTTCCTTGGCTTGGAAATATGGTAGCGAGGTGGTGAAATTTTTGTTTCTCAAGGCAAGTACGCCAAAGAGATACTGGGTAAGTTTCACATCGAGAGTTGCAAACCTATGGATACTCCTCTTCGATGAAATTGTAGGAAATAGGATGCTACTTTTGGAGAGGTAGTGGATGCTACTGTCTACAAGCAGTTTGTTGGTTCACTGATGTGCCTAGTGAACATCACACTAGAAATTTGCTACGCAGTTAACTAGCTGAGTCAAGATATGGTTAAGCCTATAAAGTTATTTTGGAAGTTGGGGAAGCATGTCTTGAGATACATGAGGGGAACATCAGAGTGTGGTCTATGGTACATATGAATAGAGGGAGTGAAGCTTGAAGGCTTCATGGATGCAAATTTGCCAGGTAGTCCATCAGACATAAAGAGCACATGAGGAGGGATCTTCAGCATAGGATCGCCTTCAGTTTCTTGTCACATTAGGAAGCAGCAATCTGTGGAACTTAGTTCATCGAAAGCACAGTACATGGCAGCAAGTCAAGCTACATGTGAGGCTATTTGGATGAGAAAGATCTTGGTTGGCTTATTTGGTTCTTAGTTGGATCCGATAGTGATAAATTGTGATAATCAGAGTTGCATTAAACTCTTGATTAATCATGTGTTTCATGATAGGTCCAAGGACATATATATCTGGTACCACCATCTCAGAGATTGTGTGTAGAGAAGAATAATGTGACTTCAGTACATTCCCACGAAATATCAGGATGCAGATATTGTGACAAAGGTGCTCACTAGGAGAAAATTTGAATGCCATAGAGGCAGAATCGAGGTGAAGGATAATCCATTTCTTGTTGAGAGGGTGATCAAGAGCTCAAGTCCGAGCTAGGAAAAAGCCCAAAATTGAAAGTGTTCAAAATCACTTGCAACTTGAACAACTAGATAGGCCTCGGTGATACAATCCTGATGCCATGAACGGCACTCAAATCCAACACTGTATGTGAAATTTATTCAAGTTTGAAAATTCACAATTTCATGCAAAAGTCCAGTTTGACTTGGGTTGACTTTGATTAAGAAAATATTAAAAAAATAATATTCCTAGGAATATTCCACCTAATCCAATCTGGTAATGACAAGTGGCTTATGTTCATTTGTTGGTTGGTTGACTTTGTGATTTCGGGCCAATAGAAATCGGCCACGTGGCAGGCCCAGAGGCTGCCACAAGGCCCTAGGCTGTGAGAGGTTGGGCATATTAAAATTTCTGCAAGTTCGCAACAGATTCGAACCCTAGACCTGTCGGCGATAAATCCCACAGCTTACCATTCTGCCACAACATTAAAACTTAATAAATATTGGACGACAGTATTATTTAAAGTTTTATTAATATATGGTTGGGCAGAAAGGGGGCCAGCCCCCTATACAAGGCCTGACCTTGGGCTACAGACCACCGGAGATTTCAAATTTATGGTTAAATTTTATGCGGTTGTTTCGTTCACATGAAACCGGCGGAGGTTACGTTTAAACGTTTAAATGCCACGTTTCATGGTTAAGGTGGCGGTCAATAAACGCGGTCGTTTTCTCTGCCTGGTCACATGGGCCGCACTCCAACACTTAATTCCACCTCCTAATCATCTGCCATTTTGGAGCGGATTCCACTATTTTTGGAATTTCCTCCTTTTTGGAGGGGTTAACTCCAGTTTCTCCACAATTAGTGGAGGTTTTCAAGGTCAGATTGGGAAAAAATGGTTTTGGCCATAAATTTTGAGAGGGAGAACCTTTTGGAACGATTTTTTTATTTTATTTTAGGTATTCTGAACATTCCATAGCCAATGGAATAGGTTTTAGAACCATTGGAGTTTATCTTCAGTCCCTTTTTCTTCAGGGAAGCAATGAGAGCCATCAGGGCCAAGAGGGAGTTGGAGTTGTTTTGGGCTATGGTTAACCATTTGAGGTGAACCAAAAGCCAATTTTGAATATTTTCAGCATTACAGAGCCATTGGGATAGGTTATAGAGTTATTATAGGCGTTCTACAACTATTTTAGCTTCAGGGAAGCTTTTTGAGCCATTAGGGCCATTGGGGAAATGGAGCTGTTTTGAGTTGTACCTCTCTGTTTGAGGTGAACCAAAGATCATTTTAAGCTAATTTCGACCTTTTGAACCTAATGGAAGAGGTTTCAGATCTTTTTGAGGACTTATACAGCATGAAAAGCTTCAGAGGAGTTCAAAGAGCCATCAGGGCCTTATTGAAGAAGTCACTGTTTATGGTAATCCTTCACTGTTTAGTGAATTTGGAAAGGCATTATTAGCTTTTTCATGTCTTCTGAATCAATATTTGTATTCATATTTGTCTATTGAGGCACTTTAAAACTTGAATTAGAATTTTTTAGCATTTTAATACAAGAGGACAAGCTCATTTTGGGAGGCTTGATCCAGTAGACGTAGCCCAGGAGGGGTGAACTGCTCACCAAACATCTGTGTCATGTTATGTTGAAGTTATCTTGCTGTAAATTTATGATTTAATATGTTAAAAAAAAAATTAAATTAACTTTACTTCACACATAAACTCTTATTCAGTTACCAAAAACACTTTGTTTTATGCAACAAGACATGGAGAATTTTTCACACATTTAATTAATGGAAATGGATACCTTGCACACATTTTCAAGTACTTCCATTTTCAGATCAGATGATATTAGAGCATAGGTTGAGCTTTGGTTGAGCTTATTTTGAGCATTTGTTTTTGTGCAAAAGGTGTTAAAACAATGTAAAAGATTGATTGTTTTATTGGTTGCAAAATGGTTGATTGTATGAGTTTTCTTGAGTTGAAAAGATAGTTGTTGATAGCTAAGTCTTGGAAAGGAAAAAAAGAGTTGTAGGCTATTTCCTTACCCCATAGTACCTCAAGATTATCTTTGGAAAACAAACCCACTTGATTAGTGTTTGCTACAAAAGTTATTGGAGTTTGTGTTTTATGGCTGCTTGAATAATAAGGGGTCTTTATTGACATTTGGTTAAAAGCTTGTCATTTGTTGGAAAGATTTGAGAACATTTCTTTCGAAGTTACTTTTGTTAATTTGACCATTTACATCATGAAAAAATATTCTACAAGTGAAGTTTCCTCCTTCATGAGATTCTTCAATGATGACATGAAGAATGAGTTCATTAAGGTGAAGGACATGGTGCAGATTCTCATTGAGGATCAAAGAGAAAGTGCTAAGCTTCATGCACAATTGCTGGCTATGAAGGATGAGAAGGAAACAATTCTCCAAAGGTTTCATGACATGGAGAAACAACTCCTTCAAGATCAAGAAGCTTTGTCCAAGAACAAGCGTGAGGAAGAGGTAAACCATTCCAACTTGTCTTCAATTTCCTCTATTGAAAAGTGTGTTGGTTCTTTTGAAAAACATACAAGGGGCATCGGGTCCAAAATAATGTTTAAAATGGGCTATCATGAAGGCAAAGGTTTGGGCAAGCATGCACAAGGCATGGTTGACCCTATTTCAGTTGTGTAGCGACCCAAGAATGTTGGTCTTGTTTATATGAAGTTTAATGGCGAAGACTCCAAATCCTTGAATGCATGTGATGCAAGGTTAAAGAGAACCTTTATTCCAAGTTATAAAATGCACATATGTCAAAATTGTTTTAAGGATGATTGCCATTGTTTTAAGCCATCATAGTAGAGGGTAAACATGTCTCTTATGGCGAACCTTCAAGTTCAATCAGTTTTCAAGACAAGAACTGTGATGAAAATCTGAAAAAGAAAGTTGTCTCCTCTACTAGTTCATCGTCTTTCAAAGATAAAAAGGATGGAAATTCCATGCAGAAAAAGAGATATAAATATTCACATGATCAATTTGATTATGTTTCAGCAAAGAATGATAATTTTTCTTGTTTAAATGAAAGAAATTTTTGTTGCACATTTTTTGGTGGATTTAACCATGTTGCTTCAAGATGTTGGTTTAAAAAGAAAGCACACAGGAAGCAGAAGAGGCAAAGAGAAATTTCTCAGAAAGTGCTTAAGAGTTGTACATTTTGTCAAAGGAAGGGACATGATGTCTCTCATTGTTGGACCTTGCATCCAACAAATTGTCCAAAGCACATGCAGCTAGAGGACAAAAAGTTTGGCATAAGTGGATCTACGGAGTCCATTATCAATGTGGAAATGGAAGATTCACATGAAGGTGTATTGCAACCACAAAATACACCATGGAGTTGGCTTGGTAGGAAGTGGATTAACTTCTTAATGCAGTAAGTCATTACTCATTTTGTACATGCAAATTTCAGATTTGTATGCATGTATTTTAGTTGAAAAGTTGATGCAAGATTGCATGTAAAAGCAGTTTCAATTGAAGGAATTTCTTTGTTGTTGCAAAGCTTCTCCATGGAGGTGTAAAAAGATGAGTATGATACTCACTTATATTGCAACAATGTCTCTTGGTTCAGCTCTTAGTCACCCACATGTTTTTGGGATGATGTACTTGTTGGTATTTGAAAAGAAGAGTTGAAGTTCCACATGTACATAGAGGTTGTATGTGTAATTAGCGAACTGTATATAGTTCATTGTACATGATACATACACATGTGTTTGTCAAGATGTATCTTTTTGTTTATCGACTTGTGTCGATTGTGTCACGCATGTTTGTCGACTTGTGTCGATTATGTCACACATGTTTATCGACTTGTGTCGATTGTTTTACACATGATTGTCGACATGTGTCGATTGTGTTACACATGATTGTCGACTTGTGTCGATCGTGTTACAGATGACTGTCGACTTGTGTCGATTGTGGGCACACTTTTTATATTGATGGTTGTGTCAATTGTATAGCACATTTCAGTTCAACTTGTTGTTGATGTCGTATGTTGCACAAGATGCCTTTGGTGTCGATTGGTGCAAAGAACGAAGTGTCAGTGAAAAGCAGTGCAATATTCCATGAGATGGAAAGGCAGGCAAGAAAAGAGGGCACAAATTTCAGCAAGGGTCATTGCTGGTTTCAGAATGGCGGATTTGTATGGCAAAAAAACTTGGTCGAGATTCGGCACAAGTACATGGCTCATTCAGCAAAAATTCGACATGAGGATAGTTGGCAAGTCAGGAAAATTTTTGGAGGCTGAAGAGAAGAGGATGTTGATATTCTCTCATTTTCTGTACTAAAGTTCAATTTCATCATTTTAGTGAGCTTTTGGGGTCCAAAAGCTTCTCATTTGGGAGGTGTGATCACGAGCTCAAGTCCGAGCTATGGAAAAAGCCTAAAATTGAAAGTGTTCAAAATCACTTGCATCCTGAACGACCGGATAGGCCTCAGCGATACGATCCTGGCGCTGTGAATGGAACTCAAATCCAACACTGTATGTGAAAGTTATTCAAGTTTGAAAATTCACAATATCATGCAAAAGTCCAGTTTGACTTGGGTTGACTTTGATTTAAAAAATATTAAAAAAATAATATTCCAAAGAATATTCTTGGAATATTCCTTAGAATATTTCCTGGAATATTCCTCGAAATATTCCACCTAATCCAATTTGGTAATGACAAGTGGCTTCCGTTCATTTGTTGGTTGGTTGACTTTATGGATTCCAGGCCAATAGAAATCGACCACGTGGCAAAACCAGAGGCCGCCACGTGACCCCAGACCATGAAAGGTTGGGCGTATTAAAATTTTGGCAAGTCCGCAACGGATTCAAACCCCAGAACTATTGGTGATAAATCCCATGGCTTACCGTTCTACCACAACATTAGAACTTAATAAATATTGGGCGCCAATATTATTTAAAGTTTTATTAATATATGGTTGGGCGGAAAGGGGGGCCAACCCCCTATACATGGAACCACAAGGCCCGAACCTTGGGCTACAAACCACCGGCATTTTCAAATTTATGGTTAAATTTTATGCTGGTTGTTCTGTTCACATGAAATCGGGAGAGGCTATGTTTAAACATTTAAATGCCACGTTTCATGGTTAAGGTGGCAGTCAATAAACGTGGCAGTTTTCTCGGTCTGGTCACATGGGCCGCACTCCAACACCTAATGCCACCTCCTAAATATCTGCCATTTTGGAGTAGATTCCACTATTTTTGGAATTTCCGCCTTTTTGGAGGGGTTAACTCCAGTTTCTCCACAATTAGTGGAGGTTTTCAAGGGTAGATTGGGAAAAAATGGTTTTGGCCATAACTTTTGAGAGGGAGAACCTTTTGGAATTTTTATTTTTTTTATTTCAGGTATTATAAACATTCTAGAGCCAATAGAATAGGTTGCAGAGCCATTGGAGTTGATCTTCAGTCCCTTTTTCTTCAGGGAAGCAATGAGAGCCATTAGGGACAAGAGGGAGTTGGAGTTATTTTGGGCTATGGTTAACCATTTCAAGTGAAACAAAAGCCAATTTCAACTATTTTCAGCATTCTTGAGCCATTGGGATAGGTTCCAGAGGCAGTAGAGGTGTTCTACAGCCATTTTAGCTTCAGGGAAGCTTTTTGAGCCATTAGGGCCATTGGGGAAATGGAGTTGTTTTGAGTTGTACCTCTCTGTTTGAGGTGAATCAAAGATCATTTTAAGCTAATTTCGAACTTCTTAACCTAATGGAAGAGGTTTCAGATCTATTTGAGGAATTCTACAGTACAAAAATCTTCATATAAGTTCAAAGAGCCATCAGGGCCTTATTGAAGAAGTCACTGTTTATGGTAATTCTTAACTGTTTAGTGAATTTGGGAAGGCATTCTTAGATTTTTCATGTCTTCTGAATCAGTATTTGTATTAATATTTATCTATTGAGGCACTTTTAAACTTGTATTAGCATTTTGGAGCATTTAAATACAAGAGGACAAGCTCATTTTGGGAGGCTTGATCCAGCAGACGTAGCCCATGAGGGGTGAATTTCTCACCAAACATCTGTGTCATGTTATGTTGAAGTTATCTTGCTGTAAATTTCTGATTTAATATTTTAAACAACAAATTAAATTAACTTTCCTTCACACATAAACTCTTATACAGTTACCAAAAACACTTTGTTTTATGCAACAAGACAAGGAGAATTTTGCACACATTTAATTAATGTAAATGGATACCTTGCACACATTTTCAAGTACTTCCATTTTCAGATCATAGGGAGTGTTGAATTTCAACAAGATATTTCAGCATCCATGCTAGTGTGGGATCAGGAGATCCAAGAAGCACCTAGACTAGTGTGGGACCACAGGTCTTAGCATCACCTACACTGATGTGGGTAAAATTTGGTGCATGTCTATTTCATTTATCCCTTAATTATGATGGACAATAAAATGTAATCTAATCTCAAAATAAATTATAATAGTTAACTGAGTGTGATAAACACAGTTAGCTCATGAATTTCGAGTTAGAGGTAGTTGGTGAGGCATGCAGAGTAATTCCAGTTGTAACAGAGTTTGAAGTGCAATGGTGCATTAGTTAATGCAGGTTGCAAACAGTTTAACTCAGTTAAGTGAGTTAAAATCAATTGTGCTAGTTGTAACTATTAGATACAATAGTGAGAGATAAAGTGAATTAAATATTAGTTAATTCACAATCAGTGATATCACATGCAACTGATGATTTACTATTATTATCTGCATGCATGTTAGTTCCAGTGGAGACCCAGTTGAGATCTAGGTGAAAAGGAAGTTGACTATCAGTTGTAGGATTATTGGGTTGCACCCATGCACCAAACACCCATTGGAGTGCCCATGACACTTGCGCAGTCAAGGAAGGACAAAATTCCTAAATAACAGGGATTGCGCAAGCAAGGCAGGTTGTCTAGAGGCAGTAAATTGGCTAAGTATTGGTCAATTTTGTCTTAGATAGTGTGAGACAATTAGCTGAGTACAGGAGGGCTCTTGTGAGAAGAGTTGTATGTAATTGTTTCATGTATCCATGATATACAATACAATATAGTGGGGTTTTGAGCAGCAAGCTTTCCTCAGGAAATTATCTGTGTTGTGGCTTGATTGATTCTTCTTTGCTTCATGTGATTGGCAATTGTGTTTTTAATTCTACAAAATATTTGTAGAAGCCATTCAGTATTTAACTTTAGTACATTGTTAGATCAGATTGAATCCATGATATACATGCTTGTTGTATAATTTCTACAATTAGGTCCTTGGGTTTATAATATTAATAATTCCTTGGGTTTATAATATTACTAATCCCTTGGGTTTATTTATCCCTTGAGTTTAAAATATTAATTCCAAGCGTTTATTAATCCCTTGAGTTTAAAATATTAATTCCTAGGGTTAATCAATCCTTAGGTTTTTAATATTGATCCCTTGAGTATGTTCATCCCTTAGGTTTATAATATTTATCCCTTTGGTTTACTAATATGCTGGGTTTATAATGTTAATAACCCTATGGGTTTATTAATCCCTTGGGTTTAAAATGCTAATTCCTACGGTTTGTTAATGCAATGTGTTTTTAATATTGATTATGTGTGTTTTTTTATCCTTTATGTTTATAATATTTATCCCTTGGGTTTACTAATTGATTTGGTTTATAATATTAAACTCTTGATTTTATTAGTCGCTTCGGTATATAATATTAATAATCACATGCATTTATTAATCCCTTAGGTTTAATCAATTCCTAGGGCATATTAATCCCTTCTGTTTTTAATATTGATCCACTGGGTTTATAGTATTAGTCCCTTGTGTTTACTAATTCCTTTGGTTTATAATATAAAACCCTTGGTTTTATCGGTGCATTGATTTTATAATGATGGGTTCACTATCAATTTCTTGTGTTTATTAATCTAAGGGTTCATATTCCTAGGGTTTATAATATTAATCCTATGGATTATAATATTTATATTAGTGTTTATATATAATGGGTTTATAATATCAATCCCTTGGGTTTATAATACCTTAGGGTATATAAATTCATCCCTTGAGTTTTATAATTCTTTGGGTTGGTAATATTAAACCCTTGGGTTTATTAAACTCTAATATTAATGGTTAAATATTAGTCCTAGGGTTTAATATTAATCCCTTAGGTTTTTGATGTTTATCGGTTCGGTTTATTAATTCGTTTGGTTTATAATATTAAAAATCCCTAGGGTTTATTAATCCCCTAGGTTTATAATATTAATAATCATGTGGGTTTATGAATCCTTTGGGTTTAAAATATTAATTCCTAGGCTTTATTAATCCATTTTGTTTTTAATATTGATTCCATGGGTTTGTTGATCCCTTAAGCTTATAATATTTATCCATTGGGTTTACTAATTCCTTGAGTTTATAATATTAAATCCTTGGGTTTATTAGTCCCTCGTGTTTATAATATTAATAATCCCTTCAATTTAAAATATTAATTCTTAGAATTTATTAATCCCTTGGGTTTTTAATATTGGTATGTTGGGTTTATTGATCCCTTGGGTTTAAAATATTTATCCCTTAGGCATATTTATCCCTTAGGTTTATAATAATCTTCCCTCGGGTTTACTAATTCCTTGGGTTTATAATATTGAACCATTGAGTTTATTAGTCCCTTAGGTTTATAATATTAATAATTCCTTCAGTTTATAATTTAATCCTTGGGTTTATAATATTAATAATCCCTTTGGTTTATTAAGCCCTTGAGTTTAAAATATTAATTCCTAGGGTTTATTAATCCCTTGGGTTTTTAATATTGATCCCTTGGGCTTGATGATCCCTTACGTTTATAATATTTATCCCTTGGGTTTATAATATTAATAATACCATGAGTTTATTAATCCCTTGTGTTTAAAATGTTAATTCCTACATATTATTAATCTGATATATTTTTAATATTGATTCCTTGGGTTTGTTTATCAATTATGTTTATAATATTTATCCATTGGGTTTACTGATTGATTAAGTTTATAATATTGAGCTCTTGGGTTAATTAGTTGTTTCGGTTTACAATATTAATAATCACGTGCATTTATTAATCCCTTCGGTTTAATTAATTCCTAGTGTTTATTAATCCCTTCTATTTTTAATATTGACCGTTTGCGTTTAAAATTTTAGTCCCTTGGTTTACTAATTCCTTGGGTTTATTGATCCCCTAGGTTTATAACATTAATAATTCGTTGGGTTTATGATTTAATTCCTTGGGTTTATTAATAATTTGGGTTTAAAATATTCATTGCTAGGTTTTATTAATCCTTTCGGTTTATAATATTACTCCGATTGATTTTTTGATCTTTTGGATTTATAATATTAATAATCCCTTGAGTTGATTATACTATTTTTTTTTGTACAAAGAATAGAAAGTTATATTACAGTCAGGTAGGGGGGTGGTGGGATGCCCAATAGAGGAAAACCAACCCTACCACCATAGAATCTTGAGATTTATGCTAATCATCAGAGGCACAAAAATATAGAGTTCTTAGAAACACAGGGCTAAGTCCCAAAACAAAGTAACAGAAAAACATAAAAACATGTTAAGACCTAGCATCAGTTAGGATTTTATCCTCAATCTAGCAAGCATATGGAGAGGTGGGCAGTGTTGGACAAGAAATGTCTATTGTTGTCTTTGTCTTGGCCTTGTCCTACTGCTGAGTGCCTTACTAAGGACGGGTGACTGCTGGAGGCTTATTCGAAATCTGAGGAGGGGTGACCACTAGAAGCTGAGGGGTTGTGGCTCGCTACCCATCTGATAAAGAGTCAGCCTTATACCCTTCAGGAGGATCAGTGCTGGTGTTGTGTGCTAAGAGAATGGGATTATTCCCATAGCCACCGCAAGTCTTGAAGTATGCCTAGGGTGGGTGTCTCAATATGGTGGATTTGCGTCAAGCCTTACTACTGGGCTCGGCCATGTCCTCATCTTCATCCTAGTTTCTCTTTCAACTCAATAAGGGGGAGGGTTCCCAAATTTCATGGCAGGCCATGTAGAATCTCAGCCTCCCTCCTACCACCAATTAGGAAAGCAATTTCCCTATCATCGACCATGTCATCCTATATTTGAGTGGTCGTGCGTGAGGCATAGTGACCTTTAATAATGAGTCCATTAATGTGTTATGTTGCCAGCTGACTTTGCCATAGTGACAACACAAAGATATTTTTCATGTTCTAGTACCTAGTTGTTTCTAACTCACTTTGACAATTCGTGGTTTTCTGGTGCTCCTGTGACAATAAGTCTAAGCTCTCCTCCCCCGATGGATGCGATGACATTATTTTCTCGCCCTAGGCATCCTGAGAAACAAATCCCGAACCAGATGGAGATGGAGCGAGGCATTCCGGGGAGAGTTCCCAGCGTATGGCAAATGATCTTCATGAGGTGCACCAAAGGATGTAGCATCCTATGCCGTGCTCAGGAGTACACATAGTAATGGCTAGAGTGTGTAGAGAAGACCTCCCCCAGGTGACATTAATGGTATTAATTTCCCTGAGCTTCATGCTACAGTTGGAGTATGAGCCGCTTCTATTACCCTGTCCTTGTAACCTCTTTTTCTTGCTAACACCCTGCCACCATGTGCCCTTCCACCTGCTCTTGTTAAGCATGATGCTCGTCAGTAATGGTGTGGTAGTCAATATTGGGATACTCACATGCATCTGGGTGTTGATTATACTATTATTATTTGTAGGTAATAATAAAATATATTTTTAGTTTAATATATAAACTATATAGTTGATATTTTTAATATACTTTAAGCCATCTTAATAAATATATAATAATTATTCATGATATTCGAGAGATATAAATATGTATTATAAATAATAAAAAATACTATTATTATGTTATATCTGAATTATATTATAGTTTGAGTTATAACTATTTATATATTAACAAAAATTTATAATATATTATTATTACATATTTGATTATTAAATAATATATTATAATATATATATATATATATATATATATATATATCCAAGTAAAATTATAATATATTTTAGTTTAATATATGGTTAATATTATTAAGACATTTTAAGTAAATGTACAAAATATATTCATAAATATATAATAATTATTGACGATAACATAATGGTGACAATAAATACATATTATTAAATATTATGTTATATGTGAATTATATTATAGTTTTAAATGTAACTATTAATGTAACACTCGTTTCTGATAATTGATTTACAAACAGTTACATTATGTTTCCATAGATAAACTTTAGGGAATGGGTTTGTGAAAGCCAGTGAAACCTTTGGTTAAATATTTGAAAAATAATAATGTTATTTTGGTATAAAATTTCATAATTCAAGAAGACTGACAGCTAAAAATGAATTCCAACCTCTAGGAAGTTTGAAACAATTACCCTTTCTTCTGGAGATAAAAGAGGAAGCTCAGTGACGAGAAGGGGTTCTCTTATTTTTTATATTGAAATGGAAAGAGAAGTGTGAGAAAATGGTAGGATGCTTCCAAGGAGGAATCTGGAGTTGGACATGATTCAATGGAGAAATCTAATACAAACAAAGTTCAGAGAATGTTAGGCTAGAATGTGGTCTTGATGCCTATTTCCTGACTCCAGTTGGAAAAAATGTTGTCTACTGTTTGAAGTGGAAGCTCGGGGAAAGAAGTGGACGTAATCTCCCTTCTCAAGGATAGGAGAATCAATCTCAAACTTGTTGAATTATGATAAATACAATCAGACAGATAAGAATTGATTCCAAACCTGTGAACATTAATTTAATTTTCAAATAAATAGAATTTTGTAAGTTTGGTTTAGTGTGAGTCAATCATAAAATAATTTGCATGCTACTCACAGAAAAATCTCAGCATGATAGATGAAATTATATATGATGAATGTATGTTGTTAAGAACCCTGTAATGATTTTCATTGACATTATTATGATGTTCGTGGTCCAGTCACTAAAAGACTCGAAATAACCTGAAAATTAGATATTGAGACAGAGATATATCAGGAGTGCAAGCATAGGGCCAGGGTAATGATTTCGGCCAGATGACCGAAGCCAAAAAAATAAGCTTGCGTATTCCAAAAACCGTGCTAGCAAGGGGAGTGATATAACATGAATTTGAACATAGAGAAGTTAATTGTGGTCGGGCTTTATCACAGTATCTTGAGTCCCAAACCTTACAACCAAACTCAGAAAAGAGAATGAGTTAAAATTTCTATAAAATTATTAAAAAAGGTCTCATATTGTAGTAGTATGTGTAATATGTGAAGAAGCCTTGAAAGTAGAGTAAAGGCAAGTGTAAGTTGGGACCCTAGTCTCCACGCAAGCCAGTGACTAGGTCTAGTCCTCTTTAGTTGTAGTGTCTAACAAAATAAGTTAGGAAAAAAATTATGTGCCAACCTTAATGAGCATACGACCAGTGAAAACCCATAGACAGGCCGAGAACCAACGCAACCCTTAAAAACAACTGGTGAAAACTTTACAGGTAAACTGGGAACCAGATATCAACATTGAATTACAAATATTAACTCTAAAATAAGAAGAACAAGGCACATCATAGCTACCAAAAACTATATAAACATATCATGAATTGAAAATATGTGCATTCCATATAAATATATTATGAGTTAAAAATAATGTATTCTTCTAGCTAGAGTGAAAGTTCACCTTTATACTTAGAAACAATACAAAATTGTTGAAGTTCAACAAGAAATTTCAGCACATACACTAGTGTGGGACTAGGAGGTCCAAGCAGCACCTACACTATTGTGGGACCACAGGTCTTAGCAACACCTACACTAGTGTGGGATAAATTTTCTGCATGTCTATTTTAGTTATTTCTTAATTAACATGGACAATAAAATGTATTATAATCTCAAAATAACTTGTAATAGTTAAATGAGTGTGATAAACTCAGTTAACTCATGAATTCCGAGTTGAGGGTAGTTGGTGAGGCATGCAGAGTAATTCTAGTTGTAACAAAGTTCGAAGTGCAGTGATGCATTAGTTAATGTAGGTTCTAATCAGTTTAACTTAATTAAGTGAGTTAAAATCAATTGTGCTAGTTGTAACTGTTAGATACACTAGTGAGAGATCAAGTGAATTAAATATTATTTAATTCAAAATCAGTGATATCACATGCAACTGAGTATTTACTATTATTAGTTGCATGCATGTCAGTTCTAGAGCAGACCTAGTTGAGATGTAGGTTAAAGGGATGTTGACTATCAGTTGCAGGATTATTGGGTCACACCCATGCAACCAAACACCCATTCGAGTGCCCATGATCCTTGCACTGTCAAGGAAGGCCAAAATTCCTATAGAATAGGGATTGCATTCCACATGATGTAATATTCCTAAAATTTTCACATGATATTTGGAATATTATAGTTCTTAATTTTCTTAATTAATTAAGTAAATAAAAGGGTGGAGGGACCCATAATCCTCATAAATAAATAAAATCCACTTTTGATGTGTGAATGTGGATATTTCATATCTAGATCTAAATAATGGAGTAGTAGAGAAACTACTTAATGTGAAAGGAGTGGAGATCATATCTCATTAATGAGAAAGATCATGTAGGTTGAAGAAGTCAACTAAGATCATGGAGGGAATCTAATGTAAGATCATAAAGCATTCATGATGAAGTGATGTAGGAAATAATGCATTTAATGCACACATGATGGAGAGGGTGCACATTGCATGTAGACATGATGGAGTACTTGGAGAGACATCATAGTAAACCATGGAGAATTATGTCCACATGAACAACGCATTTTAGAGGTGGTCCAGGACTTGGGAAGGCTCACTTTGTATATAATGGATATGAAGGAAAAATTGGAGGCAGGCTTTAGTTTCATGATTTTTTATCTATTTAGATCTAGAGTTGTCTTCTGACATTCCATGCACTGTTATGTTGTTTAGCTAAGTCTGTAGTGTTGTTTAGAACAGTGTGTTCCTGAGCGGGAATCCCACCCTTACCCACTAGGGACTTCTCTACCTACTCTAGGAAGGTATTCTGAGCTGCCATTTCATCATCAAGCATTGGTGCAATAGTTTTTCTACTCTCTCCAGAACATTCATATTCAGAAACTGTGTTGTTTTTGAAGATTAGTTTGGGAGGAGGAGGTTGTCTTTAGTATTCCAGTTGTAGAAACGGTGAAGGATTATTCCTATAACCTTGGACTTCAAGATCAAAATTCCTAGGGCATCATTTCAAATATGGCATCAAGCCAAATATTATTGACCTCCTATCAGAAAAAATCCCATCAAGGATTGCACAGTCCATCATTGTAGATCCAGAGGAGGAAGGAGGTTTCTAGCATTTCAGCTAGGAATCCTGTGAGGGATCATCCCCTCACTTTGCCATCATTGTTTCCATCAACCTAGAGCTTATTATAGCATATTTCATTAGGCGTTGATTCTCTCCCTCATGTACATCACATTTTTCCTAACAGTTGCATATTCAGTTGTTGCATCCTTAGGAGGAGGAAGAAGAGACAATATCTCAAGCTTCTAGCTTAGAGATCTGAAAGAGGGATCAACCCTCAAAGCTTAGATCTGGTTCAATAACATATTTCAGCCATCATATGATAATATCTAGCTTCAAATATCCATAACCCAGCAGACCAGGGATCAAACCCCAAGAGGGTAAATTTCCAACCTCATAGATCTGGAATTTCCTTTCTCAGTTATTTTGGGTTGCCATCATAGAGCCCAGATCTTGAATCTTGGCATCATTAGAGATCCTGAGCTCCATATATCTTCATTTCACTTTTTAGAAGCTATATGTACATCATCAACAAAAGGGACAGTGCAGTATTTATTCTTGCAACTCTACAGTTACGCAGTGCTTGTTGTAGCATTTTTGCAGAGTCATTCTAGGCCACTTCTTTGGCTAGAGTAGCTCAATTTGTACACTATTGTAACTGTAATCCATCTCCAATGACTAAAATGGGTCACCTATTATGTCTATATATGTGTTGATCATAATATTTATGTACATTTTATGTGTTACAAATATTGTGTTTGTGTATCAATGCATTATTCCATTTTGGGATATTACAGTGGTATCAGAGCATGATCTTTGGCTCAGCTTGTGGACATTATTGACAACATATGAAAAGCGGATAGTAGATATCTACTATAATGGAGGGATTAAGTTTTGTTGCATATTTCTTTAGAACTATGAATGATCTCTCCAAGGAGATCAATGAAATGAAGAAAGAAAGGCAAAGAGAAACCTCAAGAAGGTTTCAGGATGAAGAAGGCCCCAATAATTTTTATCAGTAGCAAAGAAGACTGGAGAATCATAGATCTACTATGCCCACTTTCTTTGAAGAAGGTGAATGGTGTAGCAATGAATAAAGAAGATATATGGAACCTGAGACTCATGAGACTCTCAGTATATATCTAGAAGAGTACAAGTCATAGTCTACAACATTCAAGGAGAATCTAACTCTCCAACAATTCTTCAAACTCAAAGAAAAAAGAATATCCTATAGCATCAATAGAAGGAAGAGGCACAATAGATTATATTTTACTAAATTTAATGGATCTTCCTCAAGCACTGTTAAGTCTTGGAGGAAAGAGTTATATGCATTCTTCAAGCTACATCCTGTAGCTAAAAGAGAGGTTGTTTAGCTTGCAGTACTTCATCTTCAAGGTGAAGCCAAGGATTGGTGGTTTGGCCACATGGAGCA
The DNA here is from genome assembly GCA_034641835.2 of Pinus albicaulis. Lineage (NCBI taxonomy): Eukaryota > Viridiplantae > Streptophyta > Pinopsida > Pinales > Pinaceae > Pinus > Pinus albicaulis. Next base: position 291,163,823 of record CM076577.1, on the reverse strand, counting down.
TGAAAAGGTGACTAAATATTAAAATTTATTTTCAAAGTTAAGAAAGAATTTTGATAGGAGAAGACCAGAGTTATTTCAGAAAGAGACATTTCCTGAGAATTCAAAGGAGGATGTCATTCTTGTCACTCTGAAAATGGAGTCACTACATTCACCACCAGCTGCAGAAGTACTTGTATCCGGAGGAGAGACACTTGCATCTTTTCAAGATAGTCTTAAGCTCTTGACATATAGAGTCTCATGCATGATTCAGGAGATGCATGAGGAAGAGGAGGTATATTCCAGTACTGGCACATTGATAGAAGAGCATCCATCACTCTTACTAGCAGTTGGAGAGACCATCGCACTAGAAGAGGAAACTCTTGTGATGATGCAATGTGTTTCTGAGTATTAGTTGATCCAAGGTATGCATCAAATTTCATCTCATATTGTTTCAGTACCTCTTATTGAAACTTATGGGAACATGCCATCAGGGCCATTACATGACCAAGGATTAGAACAACATGTTGATTTGAAACAATAACATATTACTGTGTAGAGGACCCTTGATCTGATCAAGCAAGGGATGAAGAGCTATCCCAGTTCATCATTGGTGAGCTACATTCAACCCTTTTAGTTTAAATGTGGATTTTCAGAAGATGGGATGAGCAATATCCTAAGTACAATGGTTGTTTATGAGTTCAGCATTGTGCCTTGCCTTGAAACAACATATACATTATCATGGAGATTAACAGTGTTGTCCATGAGTAGTAGTGTGAAGAAGAGGACCCATTCCTTATGGGATCAATCAAATGGTAGCTTCATTCATTAAGCAATGGAGAAGAAGATGATAGATGGTAGACACCTTGAGATAGGAAATCTTTTCCCCTTTCAAGATGACTCTTTCTCAATGAGCATCTCACAGCTCAAAGAGAAACTTCTACCTACAGTAGATTCAAAACCTTATTGGTTTTGGAGGGCCATTAATGAGAAGAGAATCTCATGGAGAGATCTCATTATAGGTGCACTTCAACATATCATGGAGTGCAAATTTCTTCATCAGATAGAGGAGAATGGTATTCTACAATGGGAGGATACCATGTTTATGCAAAACATCATTCATCATCCACATTGGGATGAGTGGGTGAGGATGATAAGTAAGGGGTTGCATGAACACTTGCAGATATATGACATGGGCCAACAAGAATCTCGGTTATGCTGGTTGATTTTGGGTGAGTTTGGTTACTACCCAAAAGCTCCTATTTCTTGGATCCATGCCTTGAATAACACTCATAGAATGAAGAAGGAGGCATGGTTACATTGGTTGCTCTTGGGTGAGTATGGTTACCACCCAAAGGCTCATATTTTTCTGATTCATGCCTTCCACATCACTAGAAGAATGCAGAAGAAGAAGGCATGGTTACTTTGGTTATTGCTGAGAGAGTTTGGTCATCACATGACATCTCCTATGTCTATGTGTTTTGTATTGTGTAGAACTTGGCATGGCACTCTCATGATGTGTAATGATGGTGTTTGCTTGTATTGGGCTGATGTGACATTCCACATGTATATCAGTATGTTTTTACTCCATGATGCACATGAGGAGGTGAAGAGGCAGCAAGATCTCTTGTTGCTTTGGTTTCTTTTGGTATGGTTTGGCTTGAACATCTTGCATAATGGAGATGGCAACAAGAGGCCTTACTCCGGTGGTTACTATTGGGAGAACATGGTTTGAAATATTTGTCTACCCATATGTCTCTATTTATTATTTTGCACAATGTTGGAATGATGCTTGGATCCAACAAGACCAACAGGGCTAAGGATGAGAGCATGTCAATGCTCAATCTACTTCATAAAACATGGGATGAAGAGATGTTTTGTGATATGGGACTTTTCCTTTGTCAACAGAAGCACTTTATTTTATGTATCTCATGTATTAATGATGATGTTGGACATCATATGGTTTTCACCTGGTACTTCTTGGAGAAATAAGGACATCTAACTACACAGTTGGAGGTCATTCTATGCATTCTTGAGAGACAACTTTGGAACCAAACATGCATAACACATTGCAGCAAATGGAGGAGGCCTTCCTTATTTGGATTCCATTTGGAGGGGAATAGATGGATTTTGCATATACTTTTGCAGTTTCTTGAAGACAAGCAACATTTTTCCAGGGAGGACTGTAATATTCCTAAAATTTTCACATGATATTTGGAATATCAGAGTTCTTAATTTTCTTAATTACTTAATTAAATAAAAGGTTGGAGGGACCCATAGTCCTCATAGATAAATAAAATCCACTTTTGATGTGTGAATGTGGATATTTTAGATCTAGATCTAAATAATGGAGTAGTGGAACAACTACTTAATGTGAAAGGAGTGGAGATCATATCTCATTAATGAGAAAGAACATGGAGGTTGAAGTAGTCAACGAAGACCATGGAGGAAATCTAATGTAAGATCATAGAGAATTCATGATGAAGTGATGGAGGAAGTACTACATTTAATGCACACATGATGGAGAGGGTGCACATTGCATGTAGACATGATGGAGGACTTGGAGAGACAATGCAGTCAACCATGGAGGATTATGTCCACATGAACAACGTAGTTTAGAGGTGGGCTAGGGCTTGCAAAGGCTCACTTTGTATATAATGGAGATGAAGGAAACATTGAAGTCAAGATTTAGTTTCATGATTTGTGATCTGTTTAGATCTGGAGTTTGTCTTTTGACATTCCATGCACTCTTATGATATTTAGCTAAGTCTGCCGTGTTGTTTACCACAGGGTGTTCCCGAGTAGGAATCCCACCCTTATCGACGGGGGACTTGTGTGCCTACACTGGGAAGGTATTCTAAGCTACCATTTCATCATAAAGCATTGGTTCCACAATGTTCCTACTCTCTGCAGACCATTCATATTCAAAAACTGCATTATTTCTAAAGATCAATTTGGGAGGAGGAGGTTGTCTTCAGTATTCCAGCTGGAGAAACGGTGAAGGATTATTCCTATCACCTTGGACTTAAAGATCAAAATTCCCAGGGCATCCTTTCAAATCTGGAATCAGGCCAAATATTATTGACCTCCTATCAGTAGCACTCCCATCAAGGATTGTGTAGTCCATCATTGTAGATCCAGAGGAGGAATGAATTTTCTAGTATTTCAGCTAGGAATCCTATGAGGGATCATCCCCTCACTTTTCCATAATTGTTTCCATCAGCCTGGAGCTTATTGAAGCATATTTCAGTAGGCATTGAGTCTCTCCCTCTTGTACAATGTAGTTTTCCCAACAAATGCATATTCAATTGCTGCATCTTGAGGAGGAGGAAGAGGAGACAAGATCTCAAGCTTCTAGCTTGGAGATATGAAGGAGGGATCAGCCCTCAAAGCTTAGACCTGGTTGTATATCATATTGTAGCCATCATATGATTAGATCTAGCTTCAGATATCCATAACCTAGAAGACTAGGGATCAAATCCCAAGGGGGTAAATTTCCAATCTCATAGATCTGAAATTTCCTTTCTGGGTTATCTTGGGTTGCCATCATAGAGCCCAGATCTTGAATCTTGGAATCATGAGAGCTCTTGAGCTTCATATATCTACATTTCCCTTCTGAGTAGCTATATGTACATCATTAGCAAAAGGGACAGCATAATAGTTCTTTCTGCAGCTCTCCAGTTGTGCAGTGCTTGTTGTAGCATGTTTGCAAGGTCATTCTAGGCCACTTCTTTGGCTAGAGTACCTCTATTTGTACATTTTTGTAGTTGTAATCCATATCCAATGAATAAAATGGCTCACCTATTCTATCTATATCTATGTTGATCATAATATTTATTTATGTTTTGTGTGTTACAAATATTGTGTTTGTGTATCAATGCATTATTCCATTTTGGGATATTACACATGAATTGCACAAGAAAGGCAGGTTGTTAAGAGGCTGAGAATTGGCTAAGTTTTGGTCAGTTTTGTCCAGGACAGAGTGAGACAATTAGGTTAGTACAGGAGGGCTCTTGTGAGAAGATTTGTATGTAATTGTTTCACGTATCCATACTGAACATAAAATATAATATAGTGGGGTTTTGATTAGCAAGCTTAACCGAGGAAATTATCTATGTTTTGGTTTGATTGATTCTTCTTTGCTTCATGTGATTGGAGATTGCATTTTTAATTCTGCAATTGATTTGTAGAAGTGATTCAGTCTCTAGATTTAGCACATTGTTAGACCAGATTGAATCCATGATATACATGCTTTTTGTATAATTTCTATATGGTATCAGAGCACAGGAGATCACAATAGTGGAGGAGAAGTTTATTTTGTGACAAAATAGAATTCGAATTTGCAGAACGAATTTCTTGGTGCTACAGATGATTCAGGATTGAAATGTCTTTCAATTGCTTGAGATTGGAGTATGAAATCGAGGGCAGTTCTAACTATATTTCTTGGAAAGAAAGGATGGAGGCAGTACTCGAAGACAATGACTTGAAGGAATTCATTGAAAATGATGTTCCTAAACCTGTTGTGATAGATGTTGCAAATCTTGATGCATGGAAAAAGAAAGTGGAAAAGGCAAGGAGGATCTTATTGGAGGGATTACGAGACCAAATTGTCTCAAATATCCATGGTAAAGCCTCACCATATGCTATGTGGAAGGCTTTGAAAGATATATTTCAGAGTAGCAGTGACCATAGGAAATTGGCATTGAAAGATAAACTCAGGAAGATCAAGATGGAGAAAGGAAACTCCATGCCAAAATATTTAACAAAGTTTTTCCAATGTCTGGATGAGCTGGGGAGCGTTGGCATTAATGTTTCTTATCATGATTTGGTGATTATATCTCTCCTAGGACTTCCCAAGAGTTGGCATACTTATCGAGACTCTGTTAATGGAAGGGAAAAGCTGACAGATTTGGAACGACTATGGTCAGATTTGGTGCAGGAGGAGTTCAGAGGGAATACCAAAGATGGATCTTCATATATGAATGAAGGTGAATAATATTGTGCTTTGGATGCCAAGGTGAAGAAGGAGAAAGGAAAGAAGTTCCATTCCAAATCCGAGTCCAAATATGGCAAGAAGCGCGACATGTCTAGAGTGAAGTGCTTTCACTGTCACAAGCATGGGCATTATGCCACTAACTTTCCACAAAAGAAGAAGAACAAGAAGGCTTTAGGATCTGTAGCTATTGAGGCTTTGGCCTCTCAATTTGAGCTTGAATTCTCATTGATCTCATGCATGATGTCAAGTGCATTGGGATTGGTGTGGTATAAGATAATGGTGCATCCTTTCACATGACGGGAGACAAGGAAATTTTCAGTATCTTGGAGGAGAAGGAGCTCCAAATGCATTTTGAAATGGGTGATGAAGGGTGGTACAGTGCTACCGAGATTGGTACCATTAACTTAGAGAGACAATTAGGTAAATCATTTCAATTAAAATATGTAATGCATGTACCAGGCTTGAAGAAAAATTTGGTCTTAGTTGCAATGTTAGAGGATAGAGGCTATGATGTTCTTTTCAGTGAATGAAAAGCTTTCCTGTAACACAAAAAAATAGGACAAGCAAAGAAGATAGGGATTCGAGTCAAGAATCTCTATAATTTGGATGTAGATGGTTGCCCATCATTTATGGGTAAGGCGGACATAATGGTGAGCCAGGATGAGCGTGAGCTATGGCACAGGATATTGGTCCATCTTCACCATGGAGCCTTAAAATTCGTGCAACATATCTCTACTGGTCTTCCCAAGGGTACACTTGCACATTCAGACACATGTAAGGGATGTACTATGGGAAAATATGTAAAGGCCACCTTTCATGAGAAGGAGAATCGAGCCTCGGTGATCCTTGAGAGAGTTCACTCACACGTGTGTGGATCATTATATGTTTCTTTGACAACAAAACATAAGTACTATGTGATTTTTGTTGATAACTTTTCTCGGTAGTGTTGGATCTACTTCATGCAGAAGAAAGAGCAGATGTTCTCAATTTTTCTTGAGTTCAAAGCACTGGTGGATAAATACACGAAGAAGCAAGTGAAGGCTCTTAGGAGCGACAATGGTGGTGATAAAATCTCTAAAGAATTCAAGAACTTCTGCAGCAAAGAAGGAATTCAGAGAGAACTGATAGTGCCTCATAACCCACAAAAAAATGGGCTCACTAAAATAAATACCAGAATGATTGTGGGTGCAACAAGAGCGATGTTGCATGATCGGGGCCTACCGATGCATATGTGGGAGGAGGCATGCAAGACAACGATATTTTTTCTGAACCATTTTCCGCATAGGATACTTGGCATGAGTACACCAGAAGAGGCTTTTACTGGTAAGAAACCTGATGTTTCACAGTTTAAGATTTTTGGCTCATATGTTTATGTGCATGTGACCAAAGACTCCAGGAAGAAATATCGAACCAACAACTATCGGGTGTATTTTCCAAACAGTAGAATGAATGTTGTGTGAGGGGATATAAGATTTGATGAGGAGAAAGTGATGTGATTGTCCCTTGAGAGGGAGTTGGATTTGCATGCAGAGGAGGAACTCTTGGTTCCTAAGGATGAGCCTCAAGATGTGGAGAAGCCACATGCGGAGGATCATGGATTGGCAGAAAACACTCATGCAGAGAAATCCATAAAAAATGGTAGAAGGCACACCATGGAAGCTAATAGATTGAGACTTGATGCTGCAGATAATGTAGGAGCCCCTAATTCAAAGCGAAGATAGAGGTAGTGCCCAGACAGGTTTACTGGATACATGGCTCTTATGAGAAAATGTATTGTGACAGAACCATCTTCCTTTTAGGCGTTAGTGCAGCAATCAATTTTGGTTGATGCAATGGTGGAGGAGTATGAGTCCATTTTCAAGAATAGTGCATGGTATATTGTCCCAAGACCAATCAGAAAATCAGTGGTTGGATCTAGATGCGTCTACAAGGTAAAGAAAGCTACTGATGGGAGTGTGGAGAAATACAAGGCCAGATTTGTGGTCTGGGGATTCTCACATATTGAGGGGATCAATTATGATGAGATTTTTGCACCAGTTGCAAGGTACTCTTCCATTATATCCATCCTTGCACTCTTAGTGCAAATGGGGTGGCACATTCATAAGATGGATGTCAAAACTACGTTTCTCAATGAAGTTATTGAGGAAGAAGTGTACATAGAGCAGGCTAAAGGTTTCTAGATCTTTGATAGTGAGCCGCATGTGTGTCGACTCAAGAGAGAACTGTATGGGCTGAAGCAAGAACCTCATGCTTGGTACACTTAGATTGACAGCTATTTCACTGGATTGGGCTTCACCAAAATTGAAGCTAATGCAACCCTATACCAGAATGTGGTTGAGGGTAAGCTATTGATTATTATACTTTATGTTGATGATCTAATTTTAATTGGTGATGAGCAGTTGATAAACTCATGCAAGGAGGATCTTGTAAGGGAGTTCAAAATGAAGTACATGGGACTCCTTCATTATTTTCTTGGTTTGGAAATATGGTAGTGGGATGGTGAATTTTTTTTTTCTCAAGGAAAGTATGCCAAAGATATACTGGGTAAGTTTCACATGGAGAGCTGCAAACCCATGGACACTCCTCTTCCAGGAAATAGGAGGAAAGAGGATGCTATTTCTAGAGAGGTAGTGGATGCTACTGTCTACAGGAAGTTAGTTGGTTCGCTGATGTATTTAGAGAACACCAGACAAAACATTTGATATACATTCAACCAACTGAGTCAAGCTATGGTTAAGCCTACCAAGGTCTTTTGGAAGGCGGGGAAGCATGTCTTGAGATACCTAAGGGAAACAACAGAGTATGGATTATGGTACAGGCAGACAGAGAGAGTGAAGCTTCAAGGCTTCCTGGTTGGTTTGTTTTGTTCTCAGATGGATCCTAAAGTGATACATTGTGATAACCAGAGTTGCATTAAACTCTCGGTTGAACCTATGTTTCATGATAGATCCAAGAGCATATACATCTAGTACCACCATCTTAGTACATTCCCACGAAATATCAGGATGTAGATATTCTGACAAACTCGCTCACCAGGAGAAAATTTGAATACCATAGAGAGAGGATCGGGGTGAAGGATAATCCCTTTCTTGTTGAGAGGGAGTGTTTAATTTCAACAAGAAATTACAACACCTACACTAGTGTGGGACCAAGAGGTCCAAGCAGTGCCTATGACCTGTGGTCCTAAGCAGTGCCTACACTAGTATGGGACCATAGGTCATAGTAGAGCACCTACATTGGTCTGGGAAAAATTTGGTGCATGTCTATTTTAGTTATCTCTTAATTAAGATGGACAATAAAATGTATTCTAATCTAGAAACAAATTGTAATAGTTAAATAAGTGTGATAAACTCAGTTAACTCATGAATTTCAAGTTGAGGGTAGTTGGTGAGCCATGCAAAATAATTATAGTTGCAACAGAGCTTGAAGTGCGGTTGTGCATTAGTTAATGCAGGTTGTAATCAGTTTAACTCAGTTAAGTGAGTTAAACTTAGTTGTGCTAGTTGTAACTGTTAGATACACTAGTGAGAGATCAAGTGAATTAAATATTATTTAATTCACAATCAATGATTTCAGATGCAACTGAGGATTTACTATTATTAGTTGCATGCATGTCAGTTCTAATGGAGACCCAGTTGAGATCTAGGTGAAAGGGATGTTGACTATCAGTTGTATGATTAATGGGTTGCACCCATGCAACCAAACACCCATTGGATTGTTGATGATCCTTGCATAGTCAAGGAATACCAAAATTCCTAAAGAATAGGAATTTCATTCCACATGAATTGCGCAAGCAAGGTAGGTTGTTTAGAGGCCGAGAATGGTCTAAGTGTTGGTCAGTTTTGTCCAAGACAGTGTGAGACAATTAGGTGAGTACATGAAGGCTCTTGTGAGAAGAGTTGTATGTAATTATTTCACGTATCCATGCTGAATATAAAATATAAGATAGTGGGGTTTTGAGCAGCAATATTTCCCAGGGAAATTATCTGTGTTGTGGTTTGATTGATTCTTCTTTGCTTTATGTGATTGGTTATTGCATTTTTAATTCCGAAATTTATTTGTAGAAGTGATTCAGTGTCTAGATTTAGCACATTGTTAGATCAGATTGAATCCATGATATACATTCTTGTTGTATAATTTCTACAAAAATTACCAATACAGTGTATACAACCAAGAGAAGTCGGGCTTAGCGTCACATATCAGAATTAGAGAGACAAAATTCAAACAAAAATATAACTGAACACCAACAATTGATGACTGAAATGTAACTATTACCCTTGTTTTCATTTTCTCCATAACAAAAATTACTAGCCACAAGAAAAAGCAAGGGGAAAAGAACCTCGATACCTATAGGATATAAATTCCGTCGAGTTGTTACCATAACCCTTCGAGTCAACCCTCAAGGATAATATACAACCGACTAAAGGAGGGTTAGGGTTTTAACAATATAACCACTTGAAAAATAAAGAAATGGGAGTCATTCTCTTGGTTCTTACCTTGGAAGGGTAGAGTGATGTTTATCCACACAAACAAGAACACTAAACCTCCATAATGCTGCAATTTGTACCTGTAATATAACATGAGTGGTAAGGTATGAGTCATTTATCTTACCATAAGAGCACAACAGAGTGACAATGGAAATAAACTATAACAAATATTACCTGATCATCATTCCGGTGAAGACCCAGCCTGAACCCTTCTCCCCATTGTCGAGGCTATATATTTGAAACAGAGAGGGTCATATGTGAGTCCCTATCAGTCATGGTGGGGCGGTAAAACTCAAAAAATAAAGTACTCGCAAAAAACCAACAAGTTTCAGGAAATAAAACTGGCACAGGAAGACTAAAAACCCTTTACCTACCAACTTTTGCATGAGATTCACCGAAAAACCAGAGGATACACCGGGTTGCAGAGCTCGGTAGGTAAAGGACCAAGTGAAAATGATTTTTGGAGCGGTGATATAGGGTAGGGTTCAGTTACCTTAATGATCTTCCAAAGCATGGAAGTCGTTCGGTATACAATGAAAATATCCATAACGGAGAACAAGACAACTTTGGAGCCTCCTCACCAGCAATCATTGGTTGTCTACATCGAGAAAGTTACAAGAATACACCGTATACACCATTGAACCATATACATATCAGGGTTGACCTTTTGTAACATTAACGATAGGTTAGGGCAAGCAGGGGAGGGAACTAATGTATAATTATTGAACCAACACTCTAATGTTATAAATATTACACCATGGTCATGTGAATTTATTGTCACCGAAAGCTGAAATAAGCCACTGTTTAGTACCAAGTTAGGATTGATAAAATGTGTCAAAAAATATAGTATAGTTGGTAATTCCTATACATAGATTTGTTTTTATTTTTGTGTAATTAATATATATTTACAAAGGTGATGTGGTCTTAGCATGTTACAAGTGGTATCAAAGCATAAAGTTACAACAATGTGACCTGATGGAAACTGTAAATAACCAAAGTGTTGATGTTGCATAGAGACTATGGAAGCAACATGAGGAGGGGAGTGAGAACCATCCCACCTAGAGCTCCTGCAATGGGACCTATATCCGTGCCTCATGTAGACACTAATCTGAAGATGCGGGTCCAGTTGGGAGAAGGAACTCATGATGTTATTTCCATGATATTCGAAATAGGTCAGCGCCTACGATCTAAGATGATGACCTTAAAATCGGACAATGAAAGGCTAAGGTTGGAACAAGAAATGATCATGAAAATCCTCTCTCATAGACAAAACCAAAGGAACTTCGACCCTAGCCCAAATAATGGTAACATAGATGAAATGCACCAACAAAAGGGAGACCATCCAGAAAGTGAAGGAGGCCACATGGATAATGAGGAAGAATTTAGAAATACCTCTGGTGGTGGAGGGGCTAAGAGGAAAAAAATTGGGTTTCAAGGAAAATTCAAAAAAATTAAGCCTCCACTATTTGATGGGGAAGAAGAGGAAGCTTTTGAAGCTTGGTTGATAAATATGAATAAGTATTTTCAAATTTATGAGTATGACGACAATATAAAAGCGTATATTTATCAATTTAAAGGTAAAGCCACCTTGTGGTGGGAAGAAATAAATACGCTTCGAAGTATTCATGACCAAGAAGTGAGATGGGACACTTTTCAGAAGAATTTTAAGGAAAAATATTTGACTAAGAGGTTATATGATGAAAATGAAAAAGATTTCATGATTTGAAGTTGGGACAACAGTCCACAGACGAGTTTTAAGATAATTTCACCTCTATACCAAGGTATGTCCCTTACATAAGGGAAGAAAATGAAAAGGTGCAATGCTTTGTGAGCAGCGTACCAACCTTTATGAAGGAAAATTTGGAGTTTGAAAATCTTAGAATGATGAATGAAGCTATTCATAAGGCTCATATATGTTACCAACAGATGAGGCAGAAAGGAAAACCTGGTAAAATTTTGTTAAATAATAAGGGGCAGAAAAGCATCCAAGGAAATAACAAAGGTAACATGGCTACAGGTTTGAAATATGCACCCAAAAAACCAATGGGTGGACCACTGAGAAAAAAATCCAATAGATCCATTTATTAGAATGGATGTTGGTCACTCATAGAAACCTCCCCTACAATTTTGGTGTTGTGAAGAAACCCATTACTACAAAAACTTCCCTCATTGTACGAGAACAAAGCTAATCGCCAACGTTCAAGAGACTTATACAGTAGGATCCAGAATCAACGCTGCCCTCGAGGATCATCAAGAAAAATATCAACCAACCATGGTATAATTTGAAGGTAAGATAAGTAACCATCATTTGTTTATTTTAATTGACCCTGGATCCAGCCTTAGTTAAGCCAGCCCAAAAACAATTGAATTATGACATCTGTCTAACATTAAGTTTAAAAACTTGTGGTTACTGAATTTGGCCAATTGGGCCAAGAAAAAAGCCACAACCAAGGTGGAAGGATGTATTGTTGAGTTGGGGGGGAAACAGACTAAGGTGGATCTAAATATACTACCCATGGGATCTTATGATGTATTGATTAGTATGGACTACTTGGAGGGACGTTGGTCTCTAGTAGATTATAAAAATAAAACCATTAGATTCCTCACAGATGATGGAGTTAGACAATAAATTCAAGGAATTAAAAGAGATATTAATATACGACCCATTACTGCTAATCAACTAAAGAAATCTGTTAGTAAGGGATGTCAATTCTATGCGATACAGGTCGACTACACCAATACCAAGGATAAGTTATCTGCTTTAGAAAATATACCCACCATTCATGAATTTGCAAATGTATTTCTAGAGATATACCAGGGTTACCACAAAAGAGGAGTATTGATTTCACCATATAACTTATTCCTGGAGCTACCCCAGTGTCGAAAGTACCATATCGTATGAGTATACCTAAGTTGACTGCAATCAAGCTACAACTGCAAGAGCTACTAGGATAAGGGTACATTCGCCATAGTGTGTCACCTTGGGGGGCGTTGGTGTTAATCGTGAATTAAAAAGATGGTAGTTGTGATTGTGTAACGATTATAGGAAATTGAATAAAATCATTGTAAAAAATAAGTACCCGCTACCTAGAATTGACGATTTGTTTGACCAAGTTAAAGGTGCCTCAATGTTTTCTAAGATTGACCTACGATCCATATATCATCATATAACAATTAAGGATGAAGATGTCCATTAAAAAACCTTCAGAACATGTTATGACCATTATGAATTTGTTGTACTACCATTTGGGCTCACTAATTCCCCTGCCACCTTCATGAGTTTAATGAATGGGATTTTTCTCCCTTACTTGGATAAGTTTGTTTTAATTTTTATTGACAATATCTTAATTTATTGCAAAAATATGTAAGAGCATAAGGAAAATCTACCTATTGTCTTGCAGACTCTAAGGGAAAACCAACTCTACTCCAAATTCAACAAGTGTGATTTATTTAAGGAGTAGATTCAATATTTGGGTCATGTGATTTCCTCTGAAGGTGTCGTTGTTGAGACATAAAAGATTAGAACTAATATGAGATAGAATATTCCTAAGAACGTGGCTGATATTTTTTCCTTCATGGGGTTTGGCCATATATTACCGTCGCTTTATTGAAGGATTCTCTAGAATAGCCTATCCCATAATGTCCTTACAAAAAAAGGGAAGAAGTTTTAAATGGACTTATGAGTGTCAACGCAGTTTTGATCAATTAAAATACTTACTGACATCACCTCTAGTACTAAAATTTTTTGATCCGGAAAAGGAATTTGTGGCGTGCACTGATGCCTGGAAAGCATGGGTGGGAGGAGTCCTAATGCAATATTGTAAGGTAATAGCTTACGATTCACATAACATAAAGGAACATGAGAAAAATTGCGTTGCATATGACTTGGAACTCACTGTAGTCATGCAATGCTTTAAAGGTTTGGTTCCATTATTTATTGGGAAAAATATTCTTGTTAATGACAGACCATAGTATTTTGGCTAGTTTTTTTAATCACCCTAATTCAAATGCATGAAAAGCTAGGTGGAATGCAGTTTTGAGGGAATTTCATTTTGATATAAGACATTTGAAGGGGAAGGAAAACCATGTGGCGGATGCCTTGAGTAGCAAGGTGCCATGTATCTATGAAATTCGGTACCACCGTATTGAATTTTATATAACAAAACCACTTAGATAAGCCGCCCTTAAGGATCCTGAATATGAATTTTTGTGGCAGAAAGTTAAATCAATGTAGAATTCTGGAAAACAATCTGATTACAACATAAATAATTAGAGTCTTTTAACATCTAAAGGAAGAATTTACATTCCTAATCAGAGGAATATTAAACAAAAAATGTTAGATGAATTTCAACATAGCCCATATGTCGCCCACCCTAGATATCAAAAGCTATTATCTGTTATTAAGAGGAATTATTTCTGGCCTAGTATGAGAAAGGATATCGCTGAATATTTATCCAAGTGTTTGGAGTGTCAAAAAGTAAAGGTTGAGCATCAAAACCCTGTTGGCTTACTCCATCCCCTCCCTATACCAGAATGGAAATGGGAAATAATTGCTTTGGATTTTATAAGCTGGTTACCTAAGACTAAGAAAAAACACGATTCCATCATGGTAGTGGTGGATAAATTAATTAAAGTTTTTCATTTTATTCCTATTAAATCTACATATAAGGCTGTGTAAATTGCATATATATTTATGAGACAGATATTTTTGTTGCATGGTTTGCTAAAAGTACTGATCTCGGACATAGATGTGAAAATTACCTCTATATTATGGAAATCCCTTTTCACTGGGATGGGTACTCAAATTAAATTTAGTACTTCTTACCACCTTTAGATGGATGGTCAGACTAAACGAGTAAACTAGGTGGTGGAAGATATGTTATGCATGTACATAATGCAATAACCAACCAAATGAGAAGAATATCTCCACATGGTTGAATTTTTTTTATAATAACAATTACCATGAATCATTAAAAATGAGTCCTTATGATGTACTTTATGTTAGGAAATGTCGAACACCCGCTAATTGGAGTATTCCAGAGGAAAAAATTATTTTAGGTCCTAACCTTTTGGAAGATATGGAACAAGAGGTAAAAGAATTCGACAAAACTTAAAATATGCTAAAAATAGGAAAAATATGTATGCAAATAGGAAAAGAAATTTTAAGGAAATTTAGGTAGGGGAACACGTTTTTGTATGGATAAACCCCAAGAGGAATACTCTGATGTGGGATATTTGTGCTAAACTAGCACCTCGTTATTATGGACCACTTTAGGCCTTGGAAAGAATAGGACCTGCAGCCTAATAGCTGGCCCTCCCTAACCATATAACAGTTCATAATCTGTTTCATGTTTTGTTGTTAAAGAAGTATGTGTATGATTCCAAACACATAAGTAATTATAAATATATACAAGTATAGTATTAAATTCTAGAAATATGTAGATGTTTAATTTTTGGAATGAATTAAACTAATCATAAGCTTAGGTTGGTTATAAGTTGAACCAGAGAAAGAGTTCTTGGTATAACATCTGTGTATTCTCGACCAAAGAGAAAAAATTCTATGGAGCCAAGTTATCATCGAGGTTAAAGTGCAGTGGAGACACTTTAGCCTGAAGGAGGCCACCTGGGAAGACAATAATCTTATGAAAAAGGCCTATCAAGAATTATTCCAAGGTAAAGAGTAAACACCGAGGAAGGTGTTATGCCTAAGGGGGGGAAGAAATAACACCCCATTATGATAATCGATTTAAAAACATTTACATTATGTTGTCATAGTTAAATTTTAGGAAATGGGCTTCTGAGAGCTAGTGAAAACTTTGGTTAACTATTTCAAATATAATAATGTTATTTTGGTATGAAAATTTAGAATTCAAGAATACCCGCCGGTAAAAACGAATTCCAACCTCTAAGCAGTCAGAAATAGTTACCCTTTCTTCTAGAGATAAAAGAGGAATCTCATTGAGGAGAGGGGGTTCTCTTATTTTTGATCTTGAAAGGAAAAGAGAAGTCTAAGAAATTGGCAGGACGTTGCCAAGGAGGAATCCAGAGCTAGTGGAGAACTCTAAATAGACAAAGTTCAGAGAATGTTAGGCCAAACTATGGCCTTCATTCCTATTACCTGACTCTAATTGGAAAATTTTTTGTCTATTGTCTGGAGTGGAAGCTCATGGGGAGAAGTGGACGTAATCACCCATCTCAAGGTTGGGAGGATCATTCTCATTCTTGTTGAATTCAAAGAAAGGAAATCAGAAAAATGAGTATTGATTCCAAACCTATGAGTGTTAATTTAATTTTCAAATAAATAGAACTTTATAAGTTTGGTTTATTCTGAGTCAATCATAAAATAATATAAAAGTTATTCACATTAAAATATCAGTATGATAAATAAAATTATATATGATGAATGCATGTTTTTAAGAGCCCTATAATTATTTTCATTGACATGACTATGATGTTCATGGTACAATCACCGAAAGACTCAAAATACCTTGAAAATTAAATACCAAATTCAAAGATATATCAGGAGTGCAAGCATAGGGTCGGGGTAATTCTTTCAGCCAAATGACTAAAGCCAAAAAACCAAGTTTTTGTATTCCTGAAACTGTGCTAGCGAGGGGAGTGATATAACATGACTCTGAACGCAGAGAATTTAACTGTGGTTAGGCTATATTGTAGTATCCTGAGGCCAAAACCTTAAAACAAAACTCAGAAAAGAGAATGAGTTAAACTATCTGTAAAATTATTGAAAATAAGTCTCTTATTGTAGTAGTATGTGTAATATGTGAAGAAGTATTAATAGTAGAGTAAAGACGAGTGGAGGTTGGGACCCTAGTCTCCACACAAGCCAATGACTAAGTCTAGACCTCTTTAGCCGCAGTGTCTAACAAAAGAAGTTACGAAAAAAATTATATGCCAACCTTAATGAGCATAAGACCAGTTAAAATCCACAGATAGGTCGAGAACCAACACAATCCTTAAAAACAACCAGTGAAAGCTTTTCAGGTAAACTGGGAACAAGATATCAAGATTCAATTACAAAGATTTACTCCAAAATAAGAAGAGCAAGGCACATCATTGCGGCCGCAAGCCATATTGATATAAACATATCATGAGTTGAATATTTGTGCATGCCATATAAATATATTATGAGTTAAAAAGACTGTATTTTTCTAGTTACAGTGACAACCCACCTTTATACTTAGAAACGATACAAAATTACCACTATATTGTATGCAAGCAAGACAAACTCGGCTTAGCATCATGATCGGGAACTACAGAGACATACATCAAACAAAAATTTTACTCGTCAGTAACATCCGACGATCCAAACGTAACAACTCTTCTTGTTTAAATTTTCTTCAGAACAGAAATTACTAGCCACAAGAAATATCAAGGGGAAAATAACCCCAACACTTGTAGGATGTAAATTCCATTGAGTCGTTACCATAACCCTTCCATTAGACCACCAAATATCATCTACAACTGACCAGAGGAGGGTTAGAGTTTTAACAATATAACCCCTTGAAAAATAAAGAAATGGTAGACATGCTCTTGGTTCTTACCATGGGAGGGTAGGGTGATGTTTAACCGTGCACCAAAGAACAATAAACCTCCATAAACCTTTGAATGGCACTTGTAAAAAAACACACATGGTAGGGTATGAGCCATTTATATTACCATATGAGCAAAATAAAGAGAAAATATAAATTATCTACAACAAATATTAGCTGATCATCGTTCTTATGAAGACCTAGCCTAATCCCTTCTCCCCATTGTCGAGGTTGCAAATTTGACATGAGGAGGGTTGAATGTGAGCCCCTATTAGTCATAGTGAGGTGGTAAATATTAGACAAGAAAGTAACCTCAGAAAACTAACAAGTTTTATGAAAGAAAACTGGTGTAGGAAGACTGAAAATCCTTTACTTGCTAATTGTTACATGAGCTTTGCCAAAAAAACAAAGGATACACCGGGTTGTAGAGCTCAGTTGGGTAAAGGACCAAGTGAAAATGATGGTTGAAGTAGCGACAAAGGGTAGGGTTCAGTTACCCAAAAAACCTTCGAGAGCATGTAAGTCGTTCAATCTACAATGGCAAGATCCGTGGTGGAGAACAAGGTAGCTGTGGAGCCTCCTGACCAACAATCATCAATGATATACATCAAGAAAGTTCCAAGAATACACCATATACACCATTGAACCTTAGATAGATCAAGATTTACCTTTTGTAACCTGAACAACATGTTAAGGAAAGCAGGGGTGAGAACTAATGTATAAGTATTGAACCAACACTATAACGTTATAAATGTTACACCATGGTCATGTGAATTTATTGTCACCAAAAGTTGAAATAAACCACTGTTTTGTACCAAGTTAGGATTTATAAAAGGTTTCAAACAATATAGTATAGTTTTTTTTTTTGTAAATGAGACTAATTCTATTAAACAGTAAATCATATGGTACAAACTAGAGTTACAGTCAAGGCAAGCTAGATATCGGGGATGCCAGAAATGATAAACTATCAACCTTGGTCCCGTTAAGTAGCCAAGAGAGTAACAAAGAGGATCATGAAGAGAAACATAGGAGCTATATGAGACAGATACAAGAATCTACCCAAAATGGGTTGAATCCTCAATATGGCATTTTTTTCCTTTTTTTTTTGCAACTTTAACCCAACCTTCATGGAGTGAGTGAGCTAAAACCACTTGAATAATGTTGTTTACTGGAGGAGGATTATTCTTATCTGAGTTGGAGGAGGAGGGCTCATGAGTTTGTTTCTGAGCACTCGAAGAAACTTTGTGCCCCCCAGGGTCTGCGAAGGGCATATCCTTCTATTTCTTTGTTGCGTCCTCATCTAGTTCAATCTCATCCTCATCCAAGTTGAAGGACTCGATGTCATCCATGGGAGGTGGAACACATGGTTTCCAACTTTTAAAGTTTGATTTTCAATTGCTTCTCTTCTTTTGGGCACAAAACGTCGTATAGGAGTTTTGAAGATGCCCTGTTTGATGACAGTGACACATCAGAAAGCAGTGTTCTCATAGTCCAAGGTATGTGTCCAAAGGAAAAAATCAACTTTGATATTGATTTGATCAGGAATACATTTACTTATTTCAATTTCAACACATATTCTACCATAGGTGTATATGCCCATCTCCCTCTTAGAGGGATCCATTGCCAGAAAGTGACACAGAGAGTTTCCAATTCCTTGAAAGACAAAAAAGTGCCATAAATGAGTAGGTAGATTTGGAAGCCTGACCAAAATGGGAAGCTTGGTAATGACTGTTGTATAAGGGTCAAAGTCTAGGAACTAGGGGGTGGGGAATAGCCTTGTTTTACCTCAAAACCATGGACCACTAGTTAAGGCTTTTTGATAGTCTTCATTGAAAGAAAAAAAAACTATGAAGAAACCCTTCAAGAAGAAAATAGCCTTATTGTTATTGGTCTAAGTGGAGTGAATCCATTGGTAGAGATCCGCTGTGTGAGGCCATAAACCATTGATAAGAAATTAATGGAATATTCAGCATAGATTTGAAACTAGTTTTCAAGTGTCGGATGGGAAATGTATACATATGGAACATCCTCCAATTTATCAACCAAAAAAGGCTTGGGAGCCTCTTAGGGTTGATCATATTTCATGGGAGGTTGTGCATGGACAACATCCTTCTAAGAGAAATCTTGGGCGGAAGATGGTTGCCTGACTACCCCTCCTCACAGACGAAGGGTATGAACCACAGAAGCATCTTTTTCAATATTATAAAATGAGAGCAGGAGAGAGTCCTCTAGTTGTTTACCTCCATAGAGAAGTTGATGAAAGGCAGAGGGAATCCCCTACTTGGTTTCAATGGCATGCAAAAGGTACTTCACATGATTCAAAGAGTGAACCCAAAGAAGCATGGTTTTTCCAGAGAGAAGAGAGATCTGAATCTGAAAAGAGTGGGATGAAAGATCTAGGCACCCCTAGCTGCCAGAGCTCATCCATGAGGCCAAATTGTCGAGCCCTGATGTCTTGCTGCTAAATATGGCTTCCTCTTCACATTTTCCATTTCCCCTTGTGAAGTGACCACGTTGGCATCTAAACCAAGGGATCATGTGGTGTAGCGAAACACCATAGAAGTGCATGAGCGAGTAGGAGCATTTGGAGCCTTTCTCTCTGGTAAACAGTAGGCAGAAGATCACGACTGTCTTCGGCATCACCCCGGGGTAGATATGCTTCCCGATCCGACTAGTAGATACCCCTTTGTCCTTATAGAGCTCGTAAATTTTGACAAAGGCTCTTTCAGGGAGGCCTTGAGGGAGAGCGAAGGCTTGGCGTTTGTCAGTTTCTGACCTGAGAACATTTTGTTGGTTGTCAATGAGATTATCACTGTAATTTCAAGAGAGATCATCTAGACTGGTGAGGTTTGCATGCCAAACAGGAATGTCCGTGGCCTGAAGATGAGGCGTCATTCGCAGTCCCTGCTTCGTTTCTGATGCCCCCAGCATGGGATCCAACTGGTAGACCATGAAATTATGGCCCCATTGCGAGAAGTGTGGAAGCATAAAGTTCAAAGTTATCTTGTGGATGCGGGTAAATGACAAGGGTTTAAATCCTTTGCTTGCCATCGATAGAGGTAGTGATAGCAGGCTACAATAGCTGCTTGAAACCCTAACCCTCTCCCTCGAAAGTCAACAATATAGTATAGCTAGTAAGGCCTATACATAGATTTTTTATTTTTATTTTTGTGTAATTAATCTATATTTACAAAGGTGATGTGGTCTTAGCATGTTACCATTAATATATTAGAAATTTTTTATGTAATAAATAATATTATATTAATATACAAAATAATGTTAATATAAAAATATAATGGAGCCTGACAAAGCCCCAGGCCCGGATGGCTTCACGGCTAGATTCCTCCAAACTTGCTGGCAGATTGTGGAGAAAGATCTCTTCAAGATGATCCTGAAATCACAAAATTGTCAAAAAATTGGGGGCAGCACTAGTTCTGCCTTTCTTGCCCTTATCCCCAAGGAAAAGGGTGCAAAAGAATTCAATCGGTTTCGCCCAATCTCTCTTTGCAACATTGGATACAAATTAATCACAAAGGTAATAGCAAATAGGCTAACAGGCATCCTTCCAGCGATCATACCTGAGAATCAAGGAGGATTTGTTCAGGGGAGACAGATTGTCGACAACTACATCCTGGTGTAAGAGGCGATCCATTCGAGTCAACTTCGCAAAGAGAAGGGTATGGTGATTAAATTAGACCTGGCAAATGCCTTCGATCGTGTCAGGCAAAGTTTCCTTTGGGAAGTTTTGAAAAAGTTTGGCTTTGGACTGGGTTTTGTAAATTGGATTCGAGCTAGTATTGCTGACCCATGGATCGCCCCCTTGGTAAATGGGAGAGCAGCTGGCTTCTTCAAAGCATCAAGAGGGCTCAAGCAAGGCTGCACCCTCTCTCCGCTGCTTTTCGTTCTCCAAGTCTCTGCCCCAAGATTCTTCCTTGATCAGAAATTGGAAGAACATGAGATCTTGGGGCTTAATATAGCCAGAGGGGTGAAAAATGTAAATCACAGTCTTTTTGCAGATGATACCCTTCTGTTGGGGGCTGCTTCAGCTAGATCTGCCTTAAGGTTTAAGGAGGTTTTAGATGATTTCAGTGAAGCTACAGGAAGCAGCCTAAACAAAGGCAAATGTAAAGCTTACTGCTGGAATATTTCTGCTCTCACTCTTTCTGTCATCTCCAGAACACTGGGTTTTACAGCCACCATCAGCTGGTCCTCCTTTATATACCTGGGTCTTCCCATCTTTCGCAATCTGGTTTATAGCAGAGATTGGGCCCCTCTATTGGACAAATTCAAGGCAAAATTTCAGGTCTGGGGTTTCTCTTGGTTAAACCTTGCAGGAAAACTTGTTCTAATCAAATCAGTACTCAGCAGTCTCCCCATATTCCAATTTTCTGTGCTTCTAGCACCCTCTGGCATCATAAAAAAAATGGAAGCCTACATCCGCAAGTTTTTCTGGAAAGGTGGCAATCTCAATGATAGAAAAATCCCGTTGATCAGTTGGGAGAAAATTTGTAAGCCTTTGATGGAAGGAGGCCTTAAATTCAAAGATTTTTGCTTTCAAAATATCGCCATGGGGGCCAAGCTCTTCTGGCGAATCATCGCTCCGCATCCAGGCTGGGCGCAAAGAGCCCTCTGGAGGAAATACCTCATGGGGAATAGGAAAAGATCCCTGGATAATCCTCTTCCCACAACAGGAACGGATTTGGTTAAACGCTGTCATAAAGCAGTGGCTCTTATCAAAGATAGAGCGTTCTGGATACCGGGCAATGGTAAAGACATCAATATCTGGGACGACAGCATTATGTTGCAACCTCCCTTAGCATCGAACAGTTCCCTGCACGCGCTGCGACAGTGGATGGATCACGCAGGGTATGTTTCATTGTGGGACATTTCACAGTGGTCAGACATCATCTGGCAACGATGGCGCCTACCTCCCGTGCCTCCAGAGCTATCGCAGGCCAGACAACTCCTTCTCTCACTATTAAATGGCAAATCGCCTCTACACACAGGTAAGAAAGATGCTCGGGGTTGGGGATCTGGCCCAGGTATGTATACGGTGCGCAGGGGTACAAGTGTCTGCAGGAACGCCCCTATGTCGCCCCTGATCCTGCTGTATGGAAGGGGCTGTGGAAACACAAGTCTCTGCCAAAGGTCGACATCTTCTGTTGGTTGCTTTGCCATAGAGCAATCTTAACAGATGACAAATTGAAGAAAAAAGGCTATCAAGGCCCATCCAGATGCCATCTATGCTGCGAAAATGAAGAGAGTGCCCAGCACATTATTTTGGACTGTAAATTTTCAAGAGTAATTTGGCAGATCCTTCTGAATTATTGGAAAACAGAGTTCACTCTTCCTGTGTATATTTCAGACTTATTTGCTAATTGGCATATTTGTTATCCAGGAACTCTTCCAAAAAACGAAAGATTTAAAGCAGCATGGTTCTCCTTGCTGATATTCATATGCTGGAAAATCTGGCTAGAGCGCAACAGAAGAGTTTTTAGGGATGAAAAATTAAACCCTCAGCTCATCACCATCAAATTCAAAAGCCTCTGGAAAGAAAATTTGGGTGATCAGTTATCGGAAGTCAACTTAAACCAAAAGGATTTAGATTGGGGTGCCTCGTTGGGTCTTCAATTCTCTGGTGAAACAAGGCAGCACAAGAACATAAAAGAGTGGCAATTCAGAGGAAATGAGCAAGATCTTTTAGACTTGCTCACCAGACAAGCCAGATTCTGTTTATTCTTCGATGGGGCTGCGAAAGGCAATCCCGGTTTGGCTGGGGCAGGAGGAATTATAAAGAACAAGGAGGGCATAACAGTGATCAAGTATGCTTGGGGTCTCGGGCATTCAACCATCATCCAAGCTGAAGCCTTGGCACTTCTGCAGGGTCTTAAGCAAGCAAAGGCCATCGGTACTTCAGATTTAAGTGTTATAGGAGATTCTCAGTCTATCATCAAAGTTTTAGTGGAGGACTCCTCTCCTACAGATCTTAGATTGGCTAGAGCGATCTTAAGAATTAGAAACATGGTGAAATCTTTCCGAACTGCAAGCTTCCTCCATGTATTGAGAGAAAACAATAAAGATGCAGATTCGGAAGCCAACAGGGCGGTGTCGCTCTCAGAAGGCTCCCTTCTGGTAGACGAAACTGAGGAGTGGGACTCCATCCCATAAAGCTGCAATGTTTTTCCGTATCATCTTACAACAGTTTGTGTGTTTATATAAGCTAGGAAAAATAACAAAGATAGACTCTCTAGTCTCGTGTAAAAATTGTGGATTCCCAAAGCTTGGGGTCTACGATCAGACCCTGGCAGAAAGACTAAGGGCTAGGCCCGACATATTGTAACCAATGATGGCATTTGGCCACTTTTTAATATAAACTATATATATATATATATATATATATATATATATATATATATATATATATATATATATATATATATATATATATATATAAATATAAAATTATATGGTTATTATTATTTAAATAAGTATTAACAATAGCCTTTAAAAAAGTACACCTAATAATTATTAATGTGGTGGATGGTTTATATTGGTAAATGTGGTTGTAGATGTGTGTCATATATGCCTAAGTGTATATCAAACACATTTGAAAATGTGGTGTGCTTGTAAACAAAACAATGATATCATGCATTTCCAAGATTTCTTCAATATTGAATAAAATATTAAAATTCAATAGCATTATATTATATTCTTTGTAGGTAGGACAATGTTTGACTTAAAACATTGTGGGACAAAAATTAAACTATAACTCATGGGTTGATTAGTTATCAATGTTATTTTTTAATGTGTATTGGGTTTTTTTCTAATGTAAAAAATTATATGCTTAGAATAAAACCAAGATAGTTCATATTCCATAAATGCATTTATTATGTGTAATAATCATTTTAATGAACATGAAATATTATTTAGCTCATGCTAACACAAAATTCTAGCAATTCATTTGTTTGCTAAACACTATTAGTTTGACATTGGCCAATCCAAATAATATTTATTTTTCAATATTATTGAAAAAACTATTTCAAATATTTGATGAGACCATAACTTGAAGGTATTATTGCAGCCTACTTCTACCATAATTTTTGATGAAATTACAATATTTATGCCATGATTTTTTGGATATTTTTAGCTTTTTCATTGTTAACGTGCATAGGAAAAAAAGTCAAAATTAAAATCTTTGAAAATAGTTCATACTCATATAAATAACATATTTACCATCAATTACTACTCACCATAATTTAAACAAGTATTTGCATAAAAAATAGATAAAAACAATATGTAAATAAATATACTTACAAAAAATTATTACTAATAATTACTACTCATTAAAATTTACCTTAATAAAAGACTATAATTTAGTAAACAATTATGATTTCTGTTTTTTCTCAAAACATAATTTCCACTAAAAACTTGTTCCACCTTTATAAACATCTCTTTTAATATTAAATTCCCTTTTCATGTTTTTTGGAATCCCTTCTTCGATTTTGCTCATGGATTATTATACACTATTTTTTTGAGAATGTCTTTATAGTTACCCTTATTGATAAAGAAGTGATTTATTTTGATTTTGAAATAATTAAAAAAAAATATTTTTATTTTGATTTTTAAATTAAAAAAATATTTATTAATTTTAAAAGATTATTAAAAAAAATAAAAATAAAAATTGATAAATTAGTTATTTGAAATAATTTGTCACATCTATTTTTTATTTTTTTAAATTTAATTATTATATATTAATATTTATATTAAAAATTTTAATATATAATTTGAAATTTTAATTTCATATTTTATAAATATTTTAATAAAAAATATTAATTTTTATTTATTTTTTAATTAAAAAAATATTTTGATAAACATTATAATTTATTTATATGTCCAAATTAAACCTCGAACTGTAAAAATATTCAATAGTAGATTTAATTACAATTCTACATTTTGTGAGAAGGAAATACAAATTCTGACATATAAATTTGTGAAGTCTTTGAAATAAATTGAGTTGCCTAAATTCAATAGAATAAGGATAACGCTCATCACATTTATAGAAACGGTAAGTATCCAAAATCTTCTATGTCCACCTCAATATGCTATCACATGCATTTGAGTTCTTAGTAAAATAAATTATTACATTTGAAGTCAAATAAACCAATTGAAAAATTGGATGGATTATGGTTATCCGAGTAAAACGACCATGTACACATGTTTCTTATTAAATATATCTAAATGGTAAATAGCCAAAAAAAATATTATATAATTTTTTTTTTTTTTTTTTTTTAATTTCTTAAATGTTTATATTAATTAATAAATAGGATTTGTAATGAAACAAAAACAAAAAATATTATACAAATTTTTTCAATTTCTTAAATGTTTATATTAATTAATAAATAGGATTTGTTTGTTCTTTATTATTAGTTTAATTTTGACTTGTATAAATTCTAATGTTTAATTTTATAAATAATTAAATTGTTATTTTTTTAATTAAAATAATAATTTGTTAGCATTTTATTAGTTAAGAAATTTGTATGTTTTATTTCAGGGTTCTTGATATCTATTCCATGTTACCTATTAAATTTGCTCACTTTACTAAGTTTCACGGAGATCATACTTCAATTTTGTAACTTGATTAAACAAGTTTATAAAATCTATGTTGGAAATCTAGAAGAGCAAATCATACAAATAATTCACACACGAAACACATATGAGTTGTGGCTCTTCTGTTAATCTTCAATCTCTCTCTCTCTCTTACTGAATACAATGAACTCGACGAAGGGTATTTATCCTGACTCACTTGACATGTACACACTTACCAAACTTGACTTGACCATCACTCACTTAACTGACTCTCTAACTTACTTACCAAATTCATCTATCACACAACTCGACTTACTCAAAGCTTACTTAACTTATTGTCTAACTCTTCATGCGGGAGTTAATTAACTATTTTAACACTCCCCCTTAATTACAACCGCTAAGCTAAAACATAACTCATGACAACTCAAACATGCATGTGAAACTCAAAAACATTTATTGCTAATGGCTTTGTAAATATATAAGCCAATTGATCACTATTTTTACAAGGCTTCAAGTGAACTTCTCCATTGCTCACAAGTTCTCTAATAAAATGATATCTAGTATCAATATCCTTGCTCTTTTAATGAAACACACTATTCTTGGATAGTGCAATCGTTGAGTTGTTGTGACAATATATTGTTGTTGATCCTTGTTGTTTCTGCTTGAGTCCATCCAATACTCTTCTTAACCATATTGCTTGACATGTTGTTGAAGTTGTTGCTACATATTCTACTTCCGATGATGATAGTGTCACAATGGACTACTTCTTAGATGCCCATGCTATCACACATGAACCAATATGGAACACATAACTGTAAGTGCTCTTCCTACCATCCAATCTTCCTGAAAAAACACTATCTGTAATTCCAATCAAATCATTTTTTTGCATACTTGCATACATTATGCCACAATCTCTAGTTCCTGTTATGTATCTCAGAATTATTTTTCCTGCACTCCAATGTGTGTCTTTTGGAGTTTCCATAAATCTGGAAATCAAACTCACTCCTTGCATAATATCTGGTCTTGTAGCTGTGAGATGCATGGCGCTGTCAACTAATCTTTTGAATAGAGTTGGACTGACATATGATCCTTCACCGTCCTTACTTAACTTTGTACCTGTTGCAACTGGTGTAGGTACAGGTTTGCAATTATCTATCCTGGATCTTTTCAACAAATCTCTAGCATATTTATTTTGGAAAATAATTTTTTTATTTTATTTTATTATTTTATTATTTTTATTTATTTATTTAGTTTTATTTTTTTTCAGATTTCATAACTTCTATGCCAAGAAAATATTTCATGAGACCAAGATCTATCATCTCAGATTCTTTCATCATGGCTGATTTAAATTCATCTAACTCAAGATCACCCGTAAAAATCATATCATCAACATATAAGAAAACAATCAAAATCTGTCCATGCTCATTTAACTTTTTGTATAAGGTAGGCTTAATGCTACTTCTGCAAAATCCATTCTTAATCATGTAGTTGTCGATTCTACTATACCATGCTCTAGGTGCTTGCTTGAGTCCATAGAGTGCTTTCTTCAACCTATAAAATTTATCTTCTTTACCTTCAACTTCATAACCTCGTGGTTGTTTCACATAAATTTCTTCTTCTAGAATTCCATTCAAGAAGGCCGATTTGACATCCATCTAATATACTTTCGACTTGTTCTGAGTTGCAGGGGCTAGAACTGCTCTTACATTACCCAATCTAGCTACTGGAGCAAACGTTTCTCCAAAGTCTATTCTCGGTTGCTGCAAGAATCCTTTTGCTACAAGTCTTTCTTTAAATATGTCAATTTCACCTTCCTCATTCAATTTGTCTTGTACACCCACTTCACACCAATGAGGTTTTCATCCTTTGGGAAATTAACCAAATCTCATGTATCATTATTTTCAATAGAATCAATCTCTTCATCCATGGCTTGCACCCAATTTTCATCTTTGATTGCTTCTTCAAACAAAGAAGGTTGGAATGAAAATAAAGAAATTTTTTAACTAACATCGAAATCATCATAAATATTTTTCAAACTTCTCATATTTCTCTTACCATTGCTTGGTTCATCACCTGATTGACTGCTTGGAGAATTCCGTTGTGTTGATATGATTGAAGACCCATGCTACTATGAAAATCCTAGAGTCCTTGATGGTGTGACTCTGCTTAGTGTCCTCTCTTTTGATTCTTATTGCTTGTTTTTTGCTACATCATCCTCCTCCACCAATGGTGCTTTTGCATCAACTGTTTTGTCTATAATCCAATTCCATGACTCTTCTTATTTGAAAAAAACATCTCTGCTAATTATTGTCTTCTTGTTAACAAGGTTATACAATTTGTAAGCTTTTTACTGCTCAATATAACCAAGAAATATGCATTTCTCACTTTGATCATCCAATTTTCCTCTTATGTACTTAGGCACATGTGCATAGGCTAGATGTACAAAAAATCTGAGATGAGATACGTTGCATGACATACATGACCATGCTTCTTCTGGAACTCTGTTCATCACACTCTTTGTAAGTGATTTTTTTATCACATAAACAACACATGTAACTACTTATGCCCAAAATTCATTAGACAAGTGACTTGCTTTCAACATGCTCCTTGTCATGTTCATAATTTTTCCGTTCTTTCTCTCTGCTACACCATTATGCCGTGGTGTGTATTTGGTTGTAAATTTTCTTCTATTCCATGTTGTTTGCAGTACTTATGGAATGCTTTCGAATCATATTCTCCACCACAATCTCATCTCAATAGCGTGATCTATCGGTCACTTTGGTTCTCTGCTAAGGATTTGAACACTTTGAACTTTGCAAAAATTTCAGACTTCAGCGTCAAGAAGTAAATCCAAGTCTTTTTTCTATATTCATCAATAAAATTGAGGAAGTAACTACTTCCACCAATCGAATGTGTCCTCATAGGTTCACAAAACTCTGTATGCACCAAATCAAGTGGTTTCTTTGCTTTTTATGAAACTCCCTTTCAGAAAAATTTCATGTTGTTTCTTTCCCAAGATGTAACACTCACAAGTCTTTGATGAGAGGTAATCCTCTGACCATCTGTTTCTGCTGCAACAATCTTAAACCGGAAAAATGCAAGTGTCCAAACCGACAGTGTCATAACCAGTAATCATTATAACATGCAACTGTAAAAGAACTAACCTGATCATTGTAGTTCATAATTAGAGGAAAGAGTATGTTCCTTGTCATCTACACCTTTGATATCAATTATTTGCTTCAGGGTTTGTCATAAATAACACACTCTTTACCCTGAAAGATAACTCTATATCCTTTCTGCGTCAATTGACCAACACTAATCAAATTATGTTTAAGACCAAGAAGATAATATACCTCTGATATTGTCTTTGGATCTCCTTGCTTGGTCAGAATTTTTACCACTTCTTTGTCTTCTACATCCACAGTCTTGTCAGTCCCCAACTTTACCTCTGTCTTTACAGATTGATCCAAATTTGCAACCAAATTCTTGTTGCCTCTCATGTGGTCACTGCAACCACTATCTAATAGCCACACCTTATCAGACAATTCATGCATGTTGTTGCATGCTAGGAACATGGAGTTAGTATTCTCTGTAATAACATTAGCTCTCTGGTTTCCTTGATGAGCTATCTTCTTCCCGAAATCGTGAGCATAATGACTAAATTTATTGCAATAATAACATCTCACCTTTGATTTCTCAGATCTGTAATTATTTTTGAAGCTTATGCTGCTATTGCTGCTTCCACTTTCATGTTCATTCTCTTCTTGACCGTCTCTTTGACCACCATATCTTTTGCCTCGTCCTCTGCCTCTCGATCTACCTCTACCTCGACCTCTTGAAATAGAAACTTGACTTTTGAAAGTAGTTTCTAAAGTGAAATCCTTATTTCTGTCTATCCTTGCCTCATGTGATAGAAATGATCCCATCAACTCATTATCTCTCATTTTTCCAAATCATTTTCTTATTCTATGGCTGCTACCACAACATCAAACTTGGTAGACAAAGATCTAAGGACCTTCTAAATCACTCTTCAATTTTTAAAATTTTCACCATAAAGTTTTAACTGATTTATGACAGACATGACCCTATTCACGAATGGATCAATGTCCTATGTTTCCTTCATCTGCAAACTTTCAAAATATCTCCTAGTATTCTACAATTTAACAATATTGACTTTTTCCATACCTTGATAGCTTGTCGCCAAAGTTTCCCATGGTTCCTTTGCTGAAAATGTGATCATAATCTTCTTGAACAATGTTCGACCCACTCCCTGTTGGATAAGAAGCAACGCTTGTGCATTCTTCCTTTTGTCTTTCTTCCATTGTTCTCTCTCTATATTACTAAGGGCACATTCTTTTGTATTATTATGAGGTTCTACAAACCCAAACTTGACATGATCTCAAACATCATGCACTTTTAACATTGTCTCTATTTTAATGGCCCACACATCATAAAATTTCCATATGAAAGAAAGAAGTTGCAGGTAGACACTCCTTGTTGCCATATTTCTTGAAAAAAATTCACTTCTCTTATAAAACCCTAAATTTCGCCTTTTGTATATTTTGCAAAACTCTAAAAAAAAACTAACTCTTTCAATAAAACCTTTCTATCATAAAACTTTTCAAAAGCTTTATAAATGACCCTTGATTTTTATTTTATATATATAAAATCTTTATAGAAAAAATATTTATATAAAAAAAACTTAAAAGAAATCCTTATTAATAAACCTCTTTTAAGAAAGGCACGTAAATTATAATACTCCTTTTAATATTCACGATTAACACTCATGCAACCGAAATCCTTTTAAAATATGGTTAATACGATTTCCGAAAAAACAAACGACCCACGTGACCTTTTCAAATATGGTTTTGCTTTTAAACAAAAATCAATCTTTTGGAATATGGATTTAAAACCATAAGCCTCCCTTTAAAAAAAACTATTAGACTTTTTCTTCACTAACGCGCCTCTTGCTGCTTTAGGGCCTGCTTGCTAACGCACGTCCCACTATGGTGAAGTGCATTAAACGCACAAATAAAAATACGTAAAAACTCAGAGGATAGCCAACGGGAAACTCAAAAAACTCAGACACCACTCTAATTATCTCCTAGCGAGACCAGCGCTATGACAGTACATTGTATATATATGGTTTAACATCATATTTATTACCCATAATTATATTGATGTTTCAAAATTTTGTTAAAGGAAAGCAACATGAATTTTATTTATAACAAATATGTTTAAAAACCCAAAACTTGTTATATGGAACTTCGAGCTTTGAGGCCTATTTCCAAAGAATCTCAAGGATACCAATTTCCTAATTCGAGGCCTATTTCCAAAGTGTCTCAAGGACACCATTGTCCTCACTGTTGTAAAAATGAGAGATAATAAGGCTAAATATGTTGAGATTTTTAGTCAATTTGGTTTAAATTTTTGAAAGATTTTTTTAAAATCATAAATATGTAATTTGTAAAATTTAAATGTTCAATTTTTTTTAGAGCCATACATTTATTTATACATTAACATATATATTTTTAATTAAAAAATTAAATGTTTTAAATAATATAATTTTATTACATATTTAAATATATAAAGTTATTTTGAGTTTGTATAAAATCTTAAGATTATATAAGTAAAATAATTAAATTATAAATTATAAATATTTTTTAAGATAAAAAATATTCTATTTAAATTATTATTATTTTTATATTTAAATTTATAATTTTAATATATTTTGAATTGTATTGAGAATAGAGATATATTAAAAGATATTGAGATACCATTTATTTTAAAGGTCTATTAATTATTTAATTTACTTCTAACTTAAATTATAGGTAATAATTTTCCAAATTTTACAATTAACTACCGTTTATAGAATATAAATATTTTATTTTTTTAATATTAAATTTGTTAATATTTAAAAAAATTAAATAATAAAAATATACAATTTAAATAAAATCTAAATAATATAATTAATTTAATGTAAATACTTTCTTGTTATATCAATTAGCTATAATTTTAATGATTTTTTATAAAAGTAATTATGTTTCAATATGGTTAGAAGCACTTTGATCTCACATAGTTTTAATAGGTACTACAAAGATTCGGCATGCTTTTATTTCATATTAAAATTATCCAAAAGATTGAGCATGATTAATTGTCGTAAGGTTATAAAGATATATGTCACGGGTATGTGTGACTTGATCTTTCTTAAATAATACTATTAAAAAAAATTGTATACATTTAAAAACACATATATAATTAACTATTTTCAAAATTTAATTGTTAAACCAAAAGGCAGAGAACATTAGCTATAAAACTTTATTTATTATAGTAAATAACAGTAACATATTATGAACTATAATAATAAATTATATTGCATAAAAGACATAAATTATTTATATGAATATCAGCTTATATCATTTTATATAAAATCCTATTTTATTTCACAATTTTTCTTTTATGTTAAAATAAAAAGTATCGTTATATTATAAGATATAAAATGAATAATATATAACATTTTATAATATAAATATGTTATATATATATAAATATATATATATATATAATTCGAATTTGAATCGTAATTTGAATCCAAACCCATACCATGTGATATAGTCTATTTCTGTTGTAGAGCATATGCTCTTTGTATTATAAAACTTATTTCCTTATAAAATCGGTATCTTCACATCTGTTGAATAGGTTAAAATGCTGGGTGATATATATTTATTTGAAATTTATAACAATTATATTGCATTATTTTTGTAGATGAAGTTTATGGTATCACTATCACACATTCTTCGTCTTTTTTCTTTTTCTTTTTTTATATATATACAAACATTTTATATATAATGGAAAGATAAATTTATTATAATTGTAAGGTTATAATTAAGAATTATGATAGCTCTTCTATTTCATAATTATTTTTTAGAAATTTTTTATTTATTTTCATTTTATTTATATGGTTATTTCTATGATTATATATGTAACATTTAACACTAGTTATATAAAAAAATTGTTCTAATTCTTATCTTGGTAATTATAATATCATGATTAAACTCTTAAGTTTCAACCCTTAGTTTATCTGGTAAGACATCATCTCGGATTGGGTTGTGTTATGGTTAATTAACATACTTATCATATATATTTCTACAATGGTAAAGATCTTGGTTTTATTGTTTATTAAACATACCTGCAACGCTTAAATATAAACTGTACTTAAAATCCAATTATGGTACAAATATTTAATAGTCCTTGCAATGAGATAATCAGTTTCGAGATTTGTTTCTTGTACCACTTGACAGGTGGTTGATTTGATATTAATCCTGCGAGTAAATGCACCCACTAGCTGTGACATTTGTTAAAGATTTGAGTTTAATATTGATGGCCATTTGTCCCATCTTCTCACCGTTCGAAGCTAATGAATATATACGGTGATTTAAACGGCGGAGAAATTGTCGGATATTACTCGTAACCCTAACTACCCATCTCTCATTTCTCTCTGTTCTGTGCGGCAGCCTTGTCTGCAACCCTTCAAGGGTTTGAGACTGCTGGCTCAACTCCCTCCGCTGGCTAAAGCAACTTGAACAACGAGACTGTGTGTAAGATTTTGTCGAGTGAGAGCTATGATCTGTGCAATAAGAATGGAGTGTCACCGCTACATAGAGAGTTATGCACTCATTCGAGTTCTTGGAACAGGTGATGCATTTGAATTTTTTTCTTTAAAAAGGTTTTTGTCTATGCATTTGATTTCCTAAGTTATTAGTAGATTTCATTTGGTGTTCTTTACCCAATCATAGTTCTTTCGTTCTCTAGCTCGGAAATCATTATGATCTACCTAGAGATTTAACCCTACAGGTAATTATGATTCATCGCATATTTCCTTTGGTTTCATTTATAGTTTCAAGCATCAGAACTAATGTTACAGTGTCATCACTTACTGACCCCTTTTTTTTTTTTTTCAGGTAATTTCTTCCACGAAGGCCAGTTCAATCCTCCGCTCTTACTTAGGAATCGAGGGATTTTTCTATCGATTGTGCTCTTGTCTTGCCATGTACTTCTGTATCGAGCTCATTTGAGTCAGCAAGAATATGTTCCTTCTTACAAGGCTTCTGCCTCAATTTTATTGTGTTGTCGTTTGCATAGTGTTTTACTTTAGCTTTAAAAGTCAAGGTCATTTATCCTTATTTGATTTTTCAAAGCTCTGTATCAATTTGATGACTATGCATTTCTTCTGTTTATACTTGTCTGCTGGCAGTTGGACCTAACATTTCGATCTCTAAAGAATTCTCCGACTCTACTCATGTATCATAAAATATGTAAACATTGTAGAGGCATATATTGCTTTTCTTTTGAACATATTACCCTACGAGGTCTTATTTTGTCTCTCGGACTGTTAATCCAAAGATAATATTATGGTTTTAATGCATAGGTTCTCTTTTGCAATTTATATAATTATATAATTATCTTTTAGTAAATAATCTAATGTTGTTATTGCATTATGATAGCATTCTGAGCCACTGGCGAGTACATGTAATCTTTCATTATTTCACTTTTCTTCCAATGCATCTTAAGGTTGTTTTATTTATGATTTAGATAGTTGTTACTATAATATTTAGTTTGCAGAAATGGTTTCTATTTGCCCTTGTACTGATAATATTATTCTTTCATAAATAATAATTATCACAACAAGAGTTTTACTGATATAGCTCAGGTGACCGGACCACCTTGAAGTTTTGTCCGTGTATAGTCTCCTTGGGTAAATGATGTATTCTAGGTTGAGTCTCCGCCTCGTACCCAGAACCAATAGTTTACCCTTCTATGTTCAAAATAACAGGTTTCAGTAGTTCGGTTGACTTGCCTCAAGTTCTACTATCTTACTATTTGTTCCATTGCTTGGTTATTTCTTTCACTGGTTATTGCAACATTTGCATGTCTTCAACAGATTCTTCTCCATGCATTGTCACTTTTACTATTTTTCTAAATTAAGATTTCACAGATAATAATATTCAGTAGCCATGTATAACTTTCTTTTTACAACAGTTTTCTTCTGCCGTCATTTCCATCGTACACAAAATAATTTTTTATGGAGTTTATAAATAATTTTACAGAACTGATAATTGATTACTAAATTCATAAAAAAATTAAGAACTTTAAGTCTTCTCATACAATAGTAACACACAAAATTTATTATCTAGTACTAGCTTGCCTTAACTGTGTAACCGTTCTTAAATAATTTTCCTGTTTAAAAGTACTGAAATGCACAGTTATTTATCTGAATGTGCAATTTCCTGATGATGTGCACCCAACCTTCAAGAGAGGCGATTATGTCCTTCTCTTTTCTCCGTGCTCCACTCCTGAGAGGTACAGGTTGACAGTACTTTCTGTTGTGACCTCAGGACTCTCAGTCCAGTCAGTACGAGAAATTATCAGGAACGCCGAGTGATATCCACTAGTCTCTACCAGCTCAAGAAATTCTCCACTCTCTTCCTTAGTCCATGAACATAACCCCCATTCCTCACTCAGATATGCCTCTTATCCTCAGAGGAATAGGTAACTATTCTAGCAGTCCAACCACCTCCCAATTGTTCAAATACTTTTACCATCAGCTTTTTTACTTTTTATCGAACTGTTTTCCATAACCAAATTTTATTTTTCATATTAACAATAAAGAAAATAAACTTTTCCAAAAAACATTAAATGTCTCAATATTTTCTTTAAAATAATAAAAAAATGTCATTTTACTAGTTAACAACTAGTTAATACCAAATACAGTATTCACAACTTGCCCCCCTAGAAGTAACAACATCCTTGGTATTTCACTCCAACTCAAGATATAGCTCTAGGTAAGCCTCACGTACAAATCCCTCGTCTTCCCAAGTAGCCTCATCCGAGCTAAAGTGCTTCCACTGCACTTTAACTTGGGTGATGACTCGCTTCCGGAGCATGATTTCTCTCATATTTAGTATATGTTGATGGCCGACCAGAAACTCGTCGTCCAGCTCTACCTGCAAACAGAAAATTATTATATCAATTTCACGTAAAAATTCATGCTTCAAGTTAGGATTTTTCTAATTCTACCCTACCTAAATGTTCTTCCAATGGATTACATGCTTCAAATCCTGTACATATCGCTTTAGTAGGGACACATGAAACACATTATGTACCCAAATGTGGCTGGGTAAAGCCAACCGATATGCCACAGGTCCTACCCTCTCCAAAATTTGGAAGGGTCCACAGAACCTGAGAGCTAACTTAGCACAAGAGGCCCACCTCAAGGTGATTTTCTTTGGTTTGATCCTTACATATAGATTATCACCCACCTCGAATTCTCAAAAAGTCCTCTTCTTATCTACGTATATCTTCTGCCAATCTTGTGTAGCTTTCAGGTTTTGCCTGATCTTCTTTACCTCCTATTCCATTTCAGCCAGCATTTTTGGCCAAAGCATTAGTTTCATTTTGGGGTTGCTCCAATTTATTGGAGTGCGACATTGCCTCTCATATAGAGCTTCGAAAGGAATAATCTTAAGGGAATCCTAATAACCATTGTTGTAAGAAAATTCAACTAGGTGTAAATACTCTTCCCATTTAGTTGGTTGCTGCATCACATACATGTGTAGCATGTATTCCAAAAATTGATTTACCTATTATGTTTGACCATCCATCTAGGGATGGTAAGCAGTGCTAAAGTTTATTTGGGTCCCCAAACCTGTAAAAAAAAATTTCCAGAATGTTGAAGTAAACTTCACATCTTTGTCTGAAATAACAGTCTTCAGAATGCCATGCAGTCTGAAAATTTCTCTCATAAGGATATCTGCTATCTGTACAGTCTTGTAATTAGACTGTATAGGTATAAAAAGTGCAGACTTACTCAACCTATCAATCAAAACCATAATAGAGTCATTGTGCCTCTTTGATCATGGAAACCTCGTAATGAAGTCTAGGGATATGACCTCCTACTTCCATTCAGGTACTGGTATGGGCTACAACAATATAGCTAGGTGTCGATGCTCCACCTTGACCTGTTGACACTCCAGACATTTGTTTAAGTATTCAACAATGTTTCTTCGCATACCAGGCCAAAAATGTGTTTTTCTAATTGTAGTTAGCAGATTCTGGTATCTTGGGTGACCTGCATAATTACTTTGATGATACTCATTCATGATTAGCTCCTTTAGATCCACACGGTTTGGTATATAAATCTTCCCTCTAAAGGTTATCATTTGTTCTTTACTAACTCCATATTCAGAAGTGTTTCCTTGATTTATGGCCTCTTCCATTTGCTACGATAGGAATTTGTATTCAGGAACCTTTTGTGCTTCCTCTTTCACTTGATCCAAGAATTTGCATTCAAGATAATTATAGTAAAGCTCATAAACACAATGCAGCTTCATACTTGAGGAATTCGCCACATGGTTTTCCTTACCTTTCACATGTTGAATTTCCATATCAAACTCACTTAGGAAGTCATTCCATCTTTCATTTCAAGAGTTTAAATAACCATGTTTGAAGTAACTAGTTAGGCTACTATGGTCAGTCTTTAGTACAAACTTCTTTACTAGCAGGTAGGGTCTCCATACCTGCAATGCATTTACTACTGTTGTTAACTCCATATCATATGATGAATATCTTTTCCCATGCTCTTTCAAATTTATTGATTCATAGGCCACTACCTTTCCTTCCCGAGATAAAACTACCCCAACTCCCTCTTTATGAGTGTCTGTACAAACTTCAAATTATTTGTTGGGGTCAGCGACCCTCAACACTAGTGCAGTGGTAAATAGTTGCTTCAACCTCTCAAAACTATTATGGCACTCATTAGTCCACTTAAATACTTTTCCTTTTCTTTGCAAAGAGGTGATTGGAAAAGAAATTCTGGAGAATCCTTCAATGAATCTTCGATAATACCCAGCCAATCCCATAAAGGATAGGATATTTGCCACATTTTGGAGAACTCGCCATTCCAAGATTATCTTGATTTTCTTTGGATCAACAACAATCCCTTGTGCCGAAATAACATGGCCTAAGTAATGGATTTCTATTTTGAAGAAATAACATTTGCTGAACTTAGCGTATAACTGATATTTTCTTAAAATTTCCATCACAATCCTTAGATGTTCTCTATGTTCTTCCTAGTTCTTAGAATAGATTAAAATATCGTCAATAAATATGAGTACAAAGTTACCCAGGAAAGGGTGAAATATACCATGCATTAACCTCATAAATGTCGTTGGTGCATTTTTTAACCCAAAGGGTAACACCACAAACTCATAATGTCCATACCTGGTATGGAAAGCAGTCTTATAAATATCTTCATCCTTGATTCGGATCTAGTGGTATCCAGACCTTAAATCTATTTTTTTAGAACACTGTGGCACCTTCACCTTGTCAAACAAATCGTCAATCCGTGGTAAAGGATATTTATTTTTAACTGTTAACTTATTGAGCTGTCTATAGTCCATACACATTCGCATGGTTTCGTCCTTCTTCTTTACAAACAACACTGGTGCTCCCCAAGGGGACACACTCGAACGAATGTATCCTTTCTCCAGTAGTTCTTGTAACTGCATTTTTTATTTAGTTAATTATGGAACATCATTTTGTAAGGATCCCTTAACACAGGTGATGCTCCTAGCATTAATTCAATGGTAAAATCAATATCTCTTCTTAGTGGTGATCTAGGTACATATTTTGGAAATACATCCATGAAATATTGTACCACTCATATGTTCTCCATGCTAGGTGACTTCTCCTTGGAATTGGCATATCCCACCTGGATAGCATAAATCTAACATCCCTTCCTCATACACTTATTCATTTGGGATCTTGTAATAGGACATAGCTATAGTGGTTTCTTGATTCCCCGAATCTCTTTTCGTGTTCCATCTTGCATTTTGTAATAAATAATCTTTTCTTTACGGTCCACCAAGGTCTAATGTTTCTCTAGCCAATCCATACCCAGAACATAGGACCCTAATGGTAATATGTTCAGGTCCACGTTTAACTGCTGGTCTGCAATTTCCAATATGTAGTTTGGAATTTTGGCAGTTAATTTACATACTTCCACTATTTTGGGATTAACATAACTTAGAATTGCACCTGGGTCAACCAAAATAGAAATAGATTGAGATAGTAACTTACCTTCCAAATCTATCATTGTTGGCTGATAATCTGATTATCGATCTTCCAACCCTGCATTGATTCAAGGTATGTTTCGAGCCATATCACCTACTGTAGAAGCCTCTTGTAGGTTTTCAACTATTTGACTTCTCCCTCGTTGTGGCCAATTTTTATAATAATGTGCCTCACCACACCCACAACACTAAAGAGGTGGCTTGGACACCTGTCCTTGTTCAGGTTTTCTATAAGCCTCTATACGCCTCTCTTCAGCTGGCCATCAGGTTCTTTGATGATTTTTTCCAAACTTCTTGCTTACAGAACTTCGTGCAAAATTCATAAAATTATTACTTCTGGCACCCTTGAAATTTGAGCGATTTTTCTGTCATTTTCTTGGCTGCCAACGTTTTCCCACATCCCCTTTTTCCTTGGACTACTGGTAGCACATTTGTGCCTTATGAATGGCTTTGTCCATGGTTTTAGGATTTATGAACTCGATTCATTCCTTCATAGGGGTTGGCAGACTGCTCAGGAATCTTTGAACCTTAGCCTTTTCATCTCTGAGGTATGGAACATATCTTAACAGGGAAGTGAAATTGGTAATAAACTCATACATAGTCGTCTGACCCAGCTTCAAGTCATGGAATTCTCTAGATTTTTCGTCATAAAAAAGTTCTGTTAAATACTTATCTTTAAAGTATTGTTGGAATGATTCCCATGTAACATCTTGATCTTCAATGTTACAAACATTCTTTACCTCCTCCCACCATAAGGTTGATTTCTCTTTCAATTGAAATATGGCCAATATAGCTTTAAGGTTGTTGTTGTACTCATACACCTAATAGTACTTATTCATATTTATCAACCAAGCCTCTGCTACCTCCTCAGCTGCCCCATCAAATGTAGGTGGTTTTATTTTTCGAAACTCACCTTGAAGCTCCACTTTTTGCTTCTTAATTTCCTACTAATATGACACGCTACCAGACTCTAGTTCATTATATTTTTTGTTTTTTTTGCTTCGCTGTAAAGGACTCCTACCCATTCTGTCCGTGGTTTGGTCCTTGGTTTTTCGTTCGTTTTCTTCTTGCATACCCCTATTAGGACTGGGTTGTAACACCCTTTGGTTCTTCTTTTCGAAAAGGCTCTTAAGTATCCTTTCCTAGTCCTACATCAGACGTTCATTGTCACTTCTCACATGGACCATCTCCTCCTGCAACTTCTGTACAATAATTAACAATATGTTGATTTGGTGTTGTTGTTCCTCCAACAGTCTACTAGTCTGCTGGTGTTGATCTACACTCAATTGAATCCACATCTCGGGGTTCATTTCTAGTTGTTCTTGAGGTGTAGGTTCCCCTGTATTCCGAGGTGTTTGTTGTGTCGATCCCCTTCTCATGTTGTCCCTTACAATACTACTTATTTTCTGTGCATCAGTATACACACATTTTTAACTTGTTAGGTGACCCCTAGGGTCCCAGCGTGTGAATTCTACTCTGATATAACTTGTAATATTTAACACTAACCACATAAAAAAAAATGTTTTACTCCTTAACTTGGCGATTATAATATCATGATTAAATTCTTAAGTTTCAACCCTTA
The DNA here is from genome assembly GCA_034641835.2 of Pinus albicaulis. Taxonomy (NCBI): domain Eukaryota; kingdom Viridiplantae; phylum Streptophyta; class Pinopsida; order Pinales; family Pinaceae; genus Pinus; species Pinus albicaulis. The sequence goes on along the minus strand of CM076577.1, from coordinate 291,123,516 downwards.
GTTTACCTGGTAACACATCATCTTAGATAGAGTTATATTATGGTTAATTAACATACTTATCATGTATATTTCTTAACATTATATTTCTGCAATAGTAAATATCTTGGTTTTATTGTTTATTAAACGTACCTACGATGCTTACATATAAATTGTATTTAAAATCCAATTATGGTACAAAACTTTAATAGTCCTTGCAATGAGATAATCGGTATCGAGATTTGTTTCTTGTACCACTTAACAAGTGGTTGATTTGATATTAATCCTGCGAGTAAATGCACCCACTAGCTATGACATTTGTTACATTTTTTTTTTTAATGTTGACAACCATCTGTCCCATCTTCTCACCGTTTGATGCTAATGAAGATCTACGCTGATTTCAACAGTGGGAAAACTTCTGGATATTACCCATAACCTAACTACCCAGCTCTCATTTCTCTTTGTTCTGTGCGGTAGCCTTGTTTGCAACCCTTCAAGGGTTTGAAATTGCTTGCTTAGCTCCCTCTTCCAGCTAAAGAAACTCGAACAAAAAGACTGCTATAAGCCTCTATAGGCCTCTCTTTAGCTGGCCATCAGGTTCTTTGATGATTTCTACCAAACTGCTTGCTTATAGAACTTTGTACAAAATTCTTAAAATTATTACTTTTGGCACCCTTGAAGTTTAAGCTGTTTTTCTGTCATTTTCTTAGCTACCAACTTTTTCCCACTTCCCATTTTTCCTTGGACTGCTGGTAGCACATTCGTGCCTTATGAATGGATTCGTCCATGGTTCTAGGATTTACTAACTCAATTCGTTCCTTCATATGGGTTGGAAGACTACTCAGGAATCTTTGAACCTTAGCCTTCTCATCTCTGAGGTATGGAACATATCTTAATAGGAAGGTGAACTTGGTAATAAACTTGTCCATAGTCATCTGACCCAGCTTCAAGTCATGGAATTCTATAGATTTTTCGTCATAAAAAAGTTATGTTAAATACTTATCTTTAAAGTATTGCTAGAATGATTCCCATGTAACATTTTAATCTTCAATGCTGCAAACATTCTTTACCTCCTCCCACCATAGGGTTGCTTTCTCTCTCAACTAATATATGGCCAATCTAGCTTTAAGGTTTCTGTTGTACTCATACAACTGATAGTACTTATTCATATTTATCAACCAAGCCTCTGCCACCTCCTCAGCTTCCCCATCAAATGTAGGTGTTTTTATTTTTCGAAACTCACCTTGAAACTCCAGTTTTTGCTTCTTAAATTCCTAATGATTTGACACATTACCAGAATCTGATTCATTATATTTTTTGTTTTTGTTTCTTTGCTGTGAAGGACTCCTACCCATTCTATCCATGGTTTGGTCCTTGGTTTGTCATTCATTTTCTTCTTGCATACCCATATCAAGACTGGGTTGTAACACCCTTTGATTCTGCTTGTCGGAAAGGCTCTTACATATCCTTTCCTACTCTTGCATCAGACGTTCATTGTCACTTCTCACACAGACCTTCTCCTCCTACAACTTCTGTACAATACTTAACAGTATGCTGGTCTGGTGTTGTTGTTCCTGCAGCAGTCTACTATTCTGCTGGTGTTGATCTACACTCAATTGAATCCACATCTCGAGGTTCATTTCTGGTTGTGCTTGAGGTGTAGGTTACCTTGTATTTCGAGGTGTTTGTTGTGTCGATCCCCTTCTCATGTTTTCCCTTGTAGTACCACTTCTCTTCTATCAATATACACAGGTTTTTAACTTGTTAGGTGACCCCTATGGTTCTAGCGTGCGAACATTGCTCTGATACCACTTGTAACATTTAACACTAACCACATAAAAAAAATTGTTTTACTTATTACCTTGGTGATTATAATATCATGATTAAACTCTTAAGTTTCAACCCTTAGTTTACATGGTAACACATCATCTCAGATATAGTTATATTATGGTTAATTAACATACTTATAATGTATATTAATAACATATATATTTCTACAATGGTAAAGATATTGGTTTTATTGTTTATTAAACGCACCTAGGACGCTTAAATATAAACTGTATTTAAAATCCAATTATGGTACAAATCTTTAATAGTCCTTGCAATGAGATAATCGGTCTCGAGATTTGTTTCTTGTACCACTTGATAGGTGGTTGATTTGATATTAATCCTGCGAGTAAATGCACCCACTAGCTATGAAATTTGTTACATATATTTGAGTTTAATGTTGACAACCATCTGTCCCACATTCTCACCGTTCAATGCTAATGAAGATCTATGGTGATTTCAACGGTGGGAAAACTGCCAAATATTACCCATAACACTAACTACCCAGCTCTCATTTCTCTCTGTTTTGTGCGGTAGCCTTGTCTGCAACCCTTCGAGGGTTTGAGACGGTTGGCTCCGCTCCCTCCTTTGGCTAAAGAAACTCAAACAATGAGACTACTAGAAGCCTCTATAGGCCTCTCTTCAGCTAGCCATCGGGTTCTTTGATGATTTCTACCAAACTACTTGCTTACAAAACTTCGTGCAAAATTATTAAAATGATTACTTCTGGCACCCTTGAAGTTTGAGCTGTTTTTATGTCCTTTTGTTGGCTGTCAAATTTTTCCCACTTCCCCTTTTTCCTTGGAATACTGGTAGCAAATTCATACCTTATGAATAGATTTGTCCATGGTTCTAGGATTTACGAACTCGATTCGTTCCTTCATATGGATTGGAAGACTGCTCATGAATATTTGAACCTTAGCCTTTTCATCTTTGAGGTATGGAACATATCTTAACAGGGAGGTGAACTTGGTAATAAACTTGTCCATAGTCATTTGACCCAGCTTCAAGTCATGGAATTCTTTAGATTTTTCGTTATAAAAACGTTCTATTAAATAATTATCATTAAAGTATTGTTGGAATGATTCCCATGTAACATCTTGATCTTCAATGCTGAAAACATTCTTTACCTCCTCCCACCATGGGGTTGCTTCCTCTCTCAACTGATATATGGCCAATCTAGCTTTAAGGTTGTTGTTGTACTCATTCAACTGATAGTACTTATTCATATTTATCAACCAAGCCTATGCTAGCTCCTCAGCTTCCCCATCAAATGTAGGTGGTTTTACTTTTTGAAACTCACCTTGAAGCTCCACTTTTTTCTTCTTAACCTCCTATTTATCTGACACATTACCAGACTCTGCTTCATTATATTTTTTGTTTTTGTTGCTTCACTGTGGACTCTTGCCCATTTTGTCCATTGTTTGGTCCTTCGTTTGTAGTTCATTTTCTTCTTGCATACCCCTATCAGGACTGGGTTGTAACACCCCTTGATTCTACTTATTGAAAAGTCTCCTAAGTATCCTTTCATGCTCTTGCATTAGACCTTCATTGCCACTTCTCACACGGACCATATCCTCCTGCAACTTCTGTAAACTTAATAGTATGATGGTCTGGTGTTGTTGTTCCTCCAACATTCTACTATTCTACCGATGTTGATCTACACTCAATTGAATCCACATCTCAGGGTTCATTTATGGTTGTTCTTGAGGTGTAGGTTCCCCTGTATTCTAGGCTATTTTTTGTTTCGATCCTATTCTCATGTTGTCCCTTGCAGTACTACTTCTTTTCTGTGCATCACTATACACACATTTCTAACTTGTTAGGTGACCCATAGGGTCCTAGCGTGTGAACGCTGCTCGGATACCACTTGTAACATTTAACACTAGCCACATAAAAAAAAAATTGTTTTACTTCTTACCTTGGCGATTATAATATCATGATTAGACTCTTAAGTTTCAACCCTTAGTTTAGCTGGTAACACATCATCTCAGATAGAGTTATATTATGGTTAATTAACATACTTATCATGTATATTTCTTAACATATATATTTTTTCAATGGTAAATATCTTGGTTTTATTGTTTATTAAACGTACCTGGGACACTTAAATATAAGCTGTATTTAAAATCCAATTATGGTACAAATCTTTAATAGTCCTTGCAATGAGATAATCGGTATCAAGATTTGTTTCTTGTACCACTTGATAGGTGGTTGATTTGATATTAATCCCGTAAGTAAATGCACCCACTAAATGTGACATTTGTTACAGATTTGAGTTTAATGTTGACACCCATCTGTCCCATCTTCTCACCATTTGATGCTAATGAAGATCTACGATGATTTCAACAGCGGGAAAACTGCCGGATATTACCCGTAACCCTAACCACCCAACTCTTATTTCTCTCTTTTTTGTGCGGCAGCCTTCTCTAAAACCCTTCGAGGGTTTGAGACTGTTGGCTCGGCTCCCTCCGCCGGCTAAAGCAACTCGAACAACGAGACTGCATGCAAGATTTTGTCGAGTGAGAGCTGTGATCTCTGCAATAAGAATGGAGTGTCACCACTACGTAGAGAGTTACAAACCCGTTTGAGTTCTTGGCACAACTCATGCCTTTGACATGTTTTATTTAAATGGTTTTTATCTATTCATTTGATTTCCTAAGTTATTAGTTGATTTCGTTTGGTGTTCTTTACCCATCCACGGTTCTTTCGTTCTCCAACTCAGCAATCATTATGATCTTCCGGGAGATTTGAACCTACAGGTAATTATGTTTCATCACATATTTCCTTCAGTTTCATTTACAGTTTCAAGAATCGGAACTAATGTTACCATGTCATAATTTATTGACCCGTTTGTCGTTTTTTTTTTTTTTCAGGTAATTTCTTCCACGAAGGCCAGTTAAATCCTCCGCTCTTACTCAGGAATCAATGGATTCTTCTGTTGAATGCACTCTTGTCTTGCGAGGTACTTCTGTATCGAGCTCATTTGAGTCAGCAAGAATATGTTTCTTCTTACAAAGCTTCTTCCTCGGTTTTGTTGTGTTGTTGTATGCACAATGTTTTACTTTAGCTTGAAAATTCGAGGGAAATTATCCTTATTTGATTTTTCAAAGCTCTGTATCAGTTTGATAATTGTGCATTTCTTTCGTTTATACTTGTCTGATGGTGGAGAGATTCCTCTGGACCTAACCTTTCGATCTCGAAGGAATTCTCTAACTCTGCTCATGTATCATAAAATATGTAAACACTATAGAGGCATATATTGCTTTTCTTTTGAACAGATTACCCTACGGGGTCTTATTTTGTCCCTCAGACTGTTAATACAAAGATAACCTTATGGTTTTAATGCACAGGTTCTCTTTTACGATTTATATAATTATACAGATATCTTTTAGTAAATAATGTCATGTTGTTACTGTGTTATGATAAAATTCTAAGCCACTGGCCAGTACATGTAATCTTTCATTATTCCACTTCTCTTCCAATGCATCTTAAGGTTGTTTTCTTTGTGATTTAGCTAGTTTTTTCTGTAATATTTAGTTCTCAGAAATGGTTTCTATTTACCCTTCTACTGATAATATTATTCTTTCATAAATAAGAATTATTACAACAAGAGTTTAACTGATATAGCTCAGGTTACTGGACCACCTTGAAGTTCTGTCCGTGTATAGTTTCCTTGGGTAAATGATGTGTTCTGGGTTGAGACTCCGCCTCGTACCCAGAACCAACAATTTACCCTTCTATGTTAAGACTAACATGTTTCAGTAGTTTGGCTGACTTGCCTCGAGTTCTACTGTCTTACTATTTGTTCCATGGCTTGGTTATTTCTTTCACTGGTTATTGCAACATTTGCATGTCTTCAACAGATTCTTCTCCATGCATTGTCACTTTTACTATTTTTCTAAATTAAGATTTCACAGATAATAATATATAGTAACCATGTACAACTTTCTTTTTACAACATTTTTCTTCTGTTGTCATTTCCATCGTACACAAAAGAATTTTTTATGGAGTTTATAAATAATTTTACAGAACTGATAATTTATTACTAAATTCATAAAAACATTAAGAAATAAGTCTTCTCATACAATAGTAACACACAGAATTATTTATCTGGTACTAGCTTGCCTTAACTGTGTAACAGTTCTTTAATAATTTTTCTTGTTTAAAAGTACTAAAATGCACAATTACTTATCTGAATGTGAAATTTGCTGATGATGTCCACCCAACCTTCAAGAGAGGCAATTATGTCCTTCTCTTTTCCCCGTGCTTCAATCCTGAGAGGTACAGGTTGATAGTACTTTCTGCTGTGACCTCAAGACTCTCAGTCCAGTCGGTACTAGAAATTATCAGGAACGCTCAATCATTTTCACTAGTCTCTACCAGCTCAGGAAATTCTCCACTCCCTTCCTTAGTCCATGAACATAATCCCCATTCCTCATTGGGATATGCCTCTTATCCTCAGAGGAACAGGTAACTGTTCAAACTTTCCAACCACCTTTGAGTTCTTGGAATACTTTTGCCATCATCCTTTTTACTTTTTATGGATCTGTTTTCCATAACCAAATTTTATTTTTCATATTAACAATAAAGAAAACAAAATTTTCTAGAAAACATTAAATGTCTCTGTCTTTTCTTTAAAATAATAACAAAATTTCATTTTACTATTTAACATCTAGTTAATACCAAATGAAGTTGTCACAATATATTAGAGTATATGAAACTTCGATTTATATATTTTTGAATAATTTATATTTGAAACTCTCACATTACTATATTACTTCTAATGCATTTATTTTGATGATTATTTTTTTTTCACCCATTTATTTAATTTATTTAACCAATCATACTATTAATATCTACTAGTATTAGATGCAAATTTATATGTTTCATTATTTCCTTGATGGTCACATGATTTGTTTAAGCATAGTTTATGTACAAGAATTTTGAAGATTGGGTTTCCATACAATGAAACCAACATAGCTAAAGAAATTCTAATGTTCCTATTGGTATCAGATTTCACAATTTTTGTTTCACTTTTTATTTTCTATTTTTACATATAATTAATGGGCAGGGACTGTAACTATAATAACAAATTCTATTAACATGAAAATGTTTAATTACCCTTGAAGGGTTTCAGATGTGAACATACATATGATGAAATTGATATTTTTCTTTTTCCTATTTACCTATGAAGTGTATAACTAGGTGATGATGTTTTATTTTAAAATATTAAGCTAGTATAATCAAATAATTATTTGCATTCCAATAATATTATTAATTTCAAATTGTCTTTAAATCATTTTATTTTCATCTATTTCATTACTTTTTTTTTGTAATTCGAGGTACTATTTATTAATAAAAAGGCACTACATATATATCAAAATGCAAGTGGTCTCACCCCGAACGATGGGTTTTTTACGAATGCTATCACCATATTACAAAAAAATAGTAGGAGAAGTAGATTAGAAGTCTAAATCCTAGCAAACCAAAAACACCAAAAGATAAAAAAAACTAGAAGGAAACTAGTGACCATACTCAATCATCATAATTAATTCACACTAAATTATCCGCACTAGTCCTTGGAGGGGAAGGAGACTGATATGGACAACTAACATTTTTCTCAAAGTGAGCACGTCATGATTCCAACTTCTCGACCTTTTCTTCTAGAAAAAATTTCCCCTGCCAAACCACCACAATCTTTTCTTTGACATGGCATTGAAATTAATGCAACTCATTAAGCACAGTGATGACAACCTCATGCTCTTTCTTTCTGGTCTTTCGATAAGATTTCATATTATCTAGAAAAATCTAGCACATGTCGTGAACGACATCGAGACTAATCGAAAAACCAACAACTGAATTCCCTAAAAGATCTGCACTCCCCATCCTGATACTCAAGCCTCACATGCTTTCCCCATGTCCACAATCCACCTTTTGTTCCTTTCCACTGCTAGGTGCATGACCACCCCCCTTAGAGCCCACAACCCCCTTTCCAACTCGAGCTCTAGATCACGCCCTGACCACACCACTTGTGACACACCCTCCCTTCTTGAATATTACAGTGCTCCTCGAGGGATTAATGATAATCACCTAATGGAGATAACTTTAAGCCAAGCTTCTGACCACACTTGAAATAATCCAAGGAAAAACCCCACTACCTCCTTTACCAGTAGAATTCCACCTGATACCCAAGAGAGAACACCGCAACAAGAAAGCAACGTAAAGGGATAGGAAAAGACCAGAGAGAGGAGGATGACCAAAAATACCAACATGAGTGAAAAACCCAGGCACTAGCATAACCACAGAAAACACTCAGGCAATAATATACAAAGTATCGAAAAAATGGAACAAAAAACGAGCCACCCTACCCTGCAAAATTCCAATAACACACTATTGGGAAAAATGAAATGAGCACAAGAAAACCAACTTACCACTTTTGATGTCCGACCACAATGGCGGCGTCGAATTTTCCACCACTCTGAGAATACCCGAGAGACGAAGAACCCATCCAAACTGTAGCAACAAAAACCTGCATTGAACAACCTCCACTCAACATGCATGATATAAAATATACCCACCCCAACATGTCCCATTAAACAACTTAACTTACCATCATGATTTTCGTGAGAGGGCGAATGAAGTATCTCCCGCCACGCAAATCCCTTCACCTTACGTCTTACATAATGAGAGGTAATATGAGTTTCCCATCTTCCTTATACGACTTTTCACTTCCCATGCGTCGAGAATTTCTTGGAGATCAACAACGCCATTGGGGACATCTATTTCATTACTTAATATAGTTATATTTATGTAATTCCTTCTATACTTAATAGGAGGACATGTGTTTTCTTCAATGTTCAACTTAATTTAAATATTTTTTTATATATAAATAAATATAAGTTATTTCATATTCAATATGGAGATTGTACTTCCTTCCATATTCACTTTATAATTAATTATTTAGAGAGAAAATTGAAATTAAAAAGTGATTTATAGTAGGTGTAAGCTCTATATATATATACGAGAAATATGTGAAACTCCTTAGATACTCAACATATAAATGTATACTTTCTTGAAATGTTCACTTTAAATAAATAATTGAAAATAAAAAAGAAATAAAATAATTGAAAGCTAGAATATTGAAATGTGACAAAGTCTTTAATGAACATCACATGTCATGAATATCACAGTTCAAAAAAACTTGTAATGTGTCATAAAATTTCATGAACATGTCACACCTACATTTGTATTACATGGGTAACTTAGTCCTTAACTTATGTTGTAGTTGTTTAAATAGTTGGAATTGTGTTGTAGGGTAACTTAGTCCTTGTCATTTAAATTACAAATTATGTTATGGGAAAAATTGCATAACTAGTAATTGTCCCAAATGTAAAGAGAGGTTGATAGATTTGTTAAATTGGAAAAATTATATTTGGATTTCCATAATCAAGAGAATAATAATTATTATATTAAATTTAACTTTTTTTTTGTGTATTCTATATATATATATATAGATATCATTGAGCAAAATTAAATTAGACATGTATGTCATATGTTTTTATTTAGTGAATTTTATATCTGGGCTTTTGATCTATAGGGTTATGACCATGAGAAAAGTTGGTACTACTAGCATTGAAGTACCTTAAACATGTCTTGTAACAAATTGTCTGCATGTATTTTATATCTGTAATGTCCTTATATGTGTTATTCTTTGGATCACATTCATAAATTTTGAACTCAATTTAACTTTTGAATAATATATTTTGTTACGACTTTCCAAAATTTAGAAATTTGGTTCAGTTACAATTGACACTTATACAAAATCCCATAAAAATCAATAAATGCTCATCTTGTTACAAAATGAGGTCAAGGCCAATAACGCAATCGGTAAATCATAAAATATAATGAACAACAACATTAAGAGTAAAATATGTATCACGAGATTAAAAAATTAGAAAAAATTGTCTAAAATCTATTATATTTTTCTATGTTCTATGAGTTATCGATTTATACAAGCAAAACAAATCATGGAAAATAGAATAAAACAACTACAACAATTGGATTTTGTACTACTCATGGTGTGAGGCAGAAAGAACATTAAACTACATGTATGAAGCCCTTCCTCCTCATCATCAAAATCTATGTCTCCCTCCTGATTTGTAGTTGCATCTTGATATTGTTGATACTTAGAGACCAAGGGCATCCTTGTAGTGTACCGAAGCTAGTAATGTAAAACAATAATGCCTAATAATTACTTATTGAACAAATGCAATAATGAACTATACCGTATAGTACTAAACATGAATCCACTTAGTTGTGATTTAACATAAAGTTGGAGTTCTCACCCTAAGTGACAACCCATGTTAAAGCGAATGACTAGATATCTCTGAGGTGTGGGTCATGTTAATGCAACACCATTGGTTCTATAGCAACACAAAGAAGTTGTGTTTAGGGGAGGTTGATGTTAATGAGATCTTTATGTATAAAGCCAAGTGTAACTCCTCAATGACTACAAAATATATACCACTCACTTGAAGCGTCATAGCCAAGGGTTTTATGGTAATAAAACTCCTATCATATAGAGTTTGGCACCCTCTTCAATCAAAATAGGTTTATCTGACTTAAAAAATTATTTAATATAAAATTTGAATGTTGGTTCACAACACTTACCATTAAAAAAGTGATTGAAAAAAATTAAATCATAAGAGTAATGATATTATTTTTATTTACTTCTTCTTTCTTATTGTTATCACTAGTTATTTAATAAGATATTGTATTATATATTTCCCCCTTTCAAAGAACTTTGTGGAAAATTTAACTTTAATCATGTTATTAAGTATTTAGTATTTTTTATATCTTGTATACAACACCTTTTCTTAAGAAAATTACCATTTTAACCAAAACTCTAGCCTCAAAATTTCTTATTTTGTGTTAAAAACACGCAGAAAACACACACACACACACACATATATAAATAAAAATACAAAATACAAAATACAAAATTGGTAATGCAACATCTTTCTTCCTTTTTTCATTTCGAGTTACAATTCCAACATTTTTAAAATTCAAATATCATGTCTATTAAAAACATGAAAAATACACCAAAATACAAAAGTAGTGATACATCATTACCATTTTTTTAAGATTAAAATCTCAACAATTTTCAACTATAACATTAAAAAAGTAAATTTGTTGGGTAACTATTTAAGCGTCGTCATCGTCAATGTCATCCACAATATGTCCGGCCTTGAGGGGCAATCAGATTGGCTCGATGGCAATGTCCATTATTTCTACTAGATTTTATCGTGGATCTAGGCCCTCAACTTGGTATATTTTATAATCTTTACATGTAGCTATAAACATTGAGACTCGTTCACTGCAGTAGATTGTAAACCTGATGCTTTGACTGGTTGTCACGAATGGAATTATAATGTATGCAAGAATAAAAAGGGAATTACGGGCTTCACCAGGGTGGGGTCAATTCATTTTTCACTGCAACATGTTCCATTTTAAAACTCATTTTTCTCAGCTTTGGTTTTGATTTTCTTGACAAAATGGAAAAATCAACAGTGCATCAAGTCAAGTTGTTTCAGCAGCAGGATGAGATGTTGTAACAACTGGCTTATTGCTAACTGATGATTATGATATGTTGTTAAGACATTAAGACATTTATTGTTACTTTTATTTTTTATTTTTACAATATATTATGAGCATAAAATTAATCTTGATTAAAGTAATTATGGAAGTGATTTCCATAATAGAATTACAAGACTGATGGTAAAAAGTAATTCAAGAACTGAGAGTTAGTTGGGCAAAATCAATTCAAACAGTTACCCACCTCTGAGGATAAAGGCACAATCCTAGTGAGGTTTGGGGGTTCTGTTCTATAACTAAGGAAGGAGAATTTGCAGAGAAGAATTCTCGAATTGGTTCTAACCAGTGGAATAATATGATTTTCCAAAAAATTGTCTGGATTGGAAGATTGGACCGGATTGTCTTGAGGTCTCTCTAGAATTTTCTTTCAACTCTCAAAGCTCAGACTTGGAGCACGGGGGAGAGCAGAGGACATGATTGCCTCTCTCGATGTAGGGAGAAACTACATTAGTTAGGAAAAATTCACAGAACAAATAATTTGCTGCAATGGCATGTTCTTATTTTCTTATAAATGGAAAAATTATGCTATTTTAAGTGTCTTATCTGAAATAGTTAGAATGCTTAAATCTGTTATGTGTGAGGTTTTAAATGTTACTCTTTCAAGATTAATAAGGCAGATAAATGAAGTTAGAAATTATTCTCAGAGAATGAATGGGACAGGGATCCATTAACCCAGAATCCTCAAGAAGAGGGCTCTGAGTTGGTCGTTCCCTATGATTTAGGGTAACCACGGACAGAATGGTCCGACCATATTTTATCAAAAACTTAAAAAAACAAAGAAAATAGTCTTTATATGACTGGAAAATTATAACAGATTATTCCAAGAACATAGCCATAAAAAAGAATCATCCAATCTATTTATTTCAAAATAATTAGAACTGTGTGACTGGAAATAAATTCTTGAATTAAAATAGTAGACTCTGTAGTTGTATGCAGGAAGACAGATTTAGAAAAAAAACACTTCTGTAGAAATTACAATGAAAAATGTAATTCCTAATTTTGGAATGATAGAAAAAGAAACAATGAACTAAAGACGCAGTTCCATGAAAATATAACTGAGAAGAAAGGGTATTGCCCATTTTTTATATACACTATACAACTGAAAAGGTGCAGAATTTCATTCATTAAACGAAATAATACTTTTAAAATTACCAAACAATCTCTCGATAAATATATACATAAATGTTCAAGAATTTACGAGCAGTATGGTCAATAGTTTAAACAGTGATAACAGATGGAAACTATAAACTTAAATTCTTCCAGTATATAAATTCTTTACTGTATATAAATTCTTTACAGTATATTATCCAGTTGTAGTAAAATGACAAAAATGTACATTCCAATAAACCGTATACATATATGAGAAAACATAACTGCTAACCAAGGCAATTCTCCATAAATATATCATCAGAAATGAAAATCCCTAAAAGGGACTCAAACAGACTCAACTGAGACAAATGGAGAAACTGAATATCAAGGCCAAAAGAGCAAAGAAAGCCTAACTGTGTATTGGCACTTCCGACAAGAAAAATAAAATAGATATAGTATTTTTACACAAAGAGGACTCCGGAAAACCCATTTAGGGTATTGTCTGTGAGGAAAAAAGTTAAGTTCGAATTAAAATATTCCGAAGTTGAAAACCCCGTGTAAAGATGGAGAAATTTATTTTACAGGCTTGACAAATTCTGATATCAAGATTTCTCATTGCAAAATGGTACCTGGCAAGGTCAGAGTAAGTTAAGGAACGAATATACATTGATTTTCTTTGTAGAAAATTTTCACTCCAACAATCCTTAAAGAATGTACCTATCAAGAAAATGGAGAAATATTATCAAACTACTAAATCAGAGAAAAAAATGCATAAAATCCTGAGAAAAAATGCATTTACCTGGAAAATCAGACAGATGCAAACCTGTTTTCCACTGGAAGAATCCTGCAGGGATAGATTTAGAGGTGGAGAGCATCTTCAGAGGATCGATGGCGATGTGAGCGGAAAATAAAGTGGAAACAATTATGAGAGGAAAGTTCATTACCAAAAACCCTAGCACATAACTACCATTGGATCACCTAGGGTCGGATCAAGGGTGGAGGAACACCCACCTGTCCACCACAGTGATTGACAACATGGAGGTAATGACTCAGAAACCAGTGTTGATAACCAAATTCCTACCAGATTCGCTGCGCGGGAAGATAACCATCGAGTACTTATTTATTGCACCAAGTACATGTACCATAAGTTAATTAAATCCAACTATACATCTTGGCAAATATGTGTTTCGAATGATTTAAAACATAACATCAATATTATTAAAGTTGGTTAATATATGTGTGGAATAAATCCAAAATTCAATTGTTGTACCATTGTATTTCATATGAAATTTATATTAAAGTGGAATGTGGTGCATGGTAAGTTGTGCTTAGAACAGTTAATGGTAATCTATAGTGACAATTAAATAAATGGTATACTAGGTAGATAGGGATTAACTGTTATACAAAGTCATTTTTTTTTATGGATATAGTGGAATATGTTACAAGCAGTATCAGAGAAGAGTTTGCACGTTGGGACCCTATGGGTCAACTAACGTATTAAGCTGTGTATATAATGATGCATAGAGAAAGAAAATAAGTTAACAGGATATTATGAGAAGGGGGCCGACACAACAGCCACCCCAGAATACCGGGGAAACACAACCCCAACCATAAATGAATCCGGAGATGTGGGTGCAGCTGAGTGTGGATTAGCACCTGCAGACAAGTAGAATTTTGGAGGAGTAGTAGCACCAAACCAACATTCTGCTAACTACAGTACATAAGTTACAAGAGGAAATGGAGAGGGTGAAAAATGATAATGCACGTTTGATGCAAGAACAAGAGAGGATATTAAAAAGCTTCTCAGACAAACAAAATCAAGGGATGGAACAACCCAACACTGATAGGGGTTTGCAACAAGGAAATGAGCAACAAGCAAGAGACCATGCCACTGACAGCATGGAAAGAAGTCAGTCTCAGGGGAGTAATAGAAGTAAAAACTACAATGAGGCTGAGTCAGATAATGTATTAGATTAGAAAGAAGTCAAGAGAGAAAAGGTGGAACTGCAAGGTGAATTTCGAAAGATAAAACCATGTACGTTTGATGGAGTAGAGGAAGAAGTGGCTGAGGCGTGGCTGATAAACATGAACAAGTATTTTCAATTTTATGAATACATCAGTAATATTAAAGCTAGATTGGATATTTATCGGTTGAGGGAGAAAGCCATACTACGGTGGGAGGAAGTGAAAAACGTTCATAGTATAGATGATCAGGACATGACTTAGGATTCATTCCAGTAGTATTTTAAAGATAAATACTAAACTGAATGCTTCTATGAAGAAAAATCTAGGGAATTCCATGACTTAAAACTGGGAGAAATGACGATGGATGAATACATCACCAAGTTTACTTCCTTACTCCGTTATGTTCCTTATTTAAGGGATGAAAGGAAAAATTAAAATGGTTCCTGAGTAGTTTTCCAACTCATATGAAGGAACGTATTGAGTTTGTGAATCCCAAAACTATGGACGAGGCAATCTGGAAGGCAAGAATGTGTTACCAGCAAGCTAAAGTAAAAGGAGAGCAGGGTAAAAGCTGGCAAACAAAGAAATAACATAAGGGAAGTTCTGGTTTCAAGAAAAACAAAACCAGTAATTTCAAGAGTGTTGCTAGAAGTTCAGTTAGCAAACAATTTGGAAGGAATCACCAAAGAATAAGATGGCCTGTAGAAAATAAACCCACAGAAGCTTCCAACAAACTAAAGCAAGCACAAAATCAGAAACCACCTCTATAGTGCTGGGGGTGTGGTGAGGCACACTATTACAGAAATTGTCCACAGTGAGGAAGAAGCCAAGCAGTCACAAACTTACAAGAAACCCCAATAGTGGGAGATGTAGCCAGAAATATACCCAGAATTAATGCAGCCTTGGAAGATCTACAGGCAGACTACCATCCAACAATGATAGAATTGGAAGGTAAATTACTTTCTCAACCTGTTTCTATTTTGGTAGACCCAGGTGCAAGTTTAAGCTA
This sequence comes from Pinus albicaulis, assembly GCA_034641835.2. NCBI lineage: Eukaryota > Viridiplantae > Streptophyta > Pinopsida > Pinales > Pinaceae > Pinus > Pinus albicaulis. The sequence goes on along the minus strand of CM076577.1, from coordinate 291,107,993 downwards.
TGTAAGTCCCAAAATAGTAAAGATTTGTAAATTATAGAGTCATAAATTTAGAATTCCATGGATGGTACAGTTAGCCACGGGAGCAAAGAGGAAAGTTTTTTCTAAGATTCCAAACTGTGCACTAGAAATTAGTGAACAATAGCTAACTGTAGACCTGAATATATTACCTCTGGGATCCTATGATGTGCTACTTGGCATGTACTGGTTGGAGAAGCATTGGACGTTACCATACTGTAAAGAAAATATCATCTATTAGAGAATGCAAGATGGAACCTGTAAGGAAATTCAAGGTATAAATAAACCTTTACATCTGTGTCCAATCATAGCATCTCAAATGGGTAAGTGCATGAGGAAAGGATGCCAGTTATATGCCATCCAAGTGGGTTTTACTAATTCCAAAAAAAAGGCTCCAATGATGGAAAATATTCTGGTACAACAAGAGTTTATGGACATATTTCTAGATGAAATACTAGGCTTTCCACCCAAAAGGGATGTTGATTTTACCATAGAATTGATACCTGGAGCCTCACCCATTTTGAGGACACCATACCAAATGAGTGTACCAGAATTAACTTAACTGAAGATGTAGTTACAAGAACTATTGGATAAAGGGTACATCCGACTAAGTGTGTCCCCTTGGGGAGCACCAGTGCTATTTGTGAAAAGAAGGACGAAACTATGCGAATGTGCATGGATTATCGCTAGCTCAACCAATTAACTGTCAAAAATAGATACCCTTTACCGCGAATTGATTATCTGTTTGATCAAGTGAAGGGAGCTACAATATTTTCAAAGATAGATCTACAGTCAGGATACCATCAGATTTGGGTAAAAGACGAATATATATATATATATATATATATATATATATATATATATATATAGATATATAGATATATATATATATCTATATATCTATATATCTATATATATATATATATATATATATATATATATATATATATATATATATATATATATATATATACTTCATCTTGTTTTTTGTTCCAGGTACGAACATTATGATTTTGTGGTGTTACCTTTTGGACTGACTAATGGGTGAAAATGTGAAGTTGGGTTACACTTTTGTGAGAATCGGGGGCAGAAAACATTTTTCCACAATAGTTCGGTCGAACTTTCTAAAATATTTGACTGAACTCGTTCTACCGTTTGGATTGAAGGCATACTGATGGCATGGGCAAATAGATTTTTGGCCGGAGATGGGAAAACCAACAACAATAGTTCGACCGAAGTTTTAGTTCAGCCGAACTTTTAGCTGAACTCATATTTTATAAATATATCACCCGCGAAATTTTCTCATTTTCACGTGTCTTTGTTTGCATAATCTGTTTTTTTGCGGGATTCTACTATGATTTTCGTTTATGTTCATTTTTGTGGCACTGCTGCTACTCTATTGCTGATTTGGCACCCACAAATAGTTTTTGTGGCGCTGTTGCTGCTCTATTGCTGATTTTCCACCCATGAATCACTGCTCAAGAGTTGCGTCGAGCGAATTTCTAGGTAATCTAAAACCATGTTATGAATTATCTGAGGTGTTTGCCAATAAATTTAAGAGAGATTTCTTTAATCATGACTGAATTTTTTCTCCTTATTTAAGTAGGGTATCATCTTAATGGACACATTCCAGACAATGTTCATTTTATTCTGTTTGTTTATATTTTTTTAAACATCCACGCATAGCTATTAAGGTCGCTTATAAGAGCTCTGTTATATCCCATATGTTCTTGTATTGATTACGAAGATACATGGAAAGCCATGTAATGGTAAGGCTACACGTATTGAAAGCCAGTAAGTAAGTCAATATTGAGGGAAAAATAAAATAGGACACAAAAAACTTCCCCCTACACAGTTTACTCCTATAGAAACGTAGTTAGTTACTACAGTGAGTACTTACCCACAAGCACCTACCAGAGACACCACAACAAGCTATTACAACCAACTATTAAGGCCGCTTATAAGAGCTTTGTTATATCCCATATGTTCGAGTAGCTTTTATGAACATATCTGAGGCTACTTGTTTGTGTGTTCTTGGCTTTTAGGCTATCCCAACGCATCCCCTAAACTGTCTGCTTTTCAGTCTTTGTCGGAGTGGCTCTAAAAGGTAACAGGTAACTCAAAGACCTCATGTTATAGGACAACAAAATATATTGTATTTCTGTAAGGTGAAATAATAAACAAAGGTAGTAGTTAATAGAGGCTATACCTTCTAGCAACTATCATATTCCTGGCTTCTAGAGACTCCATCCCATAATCTGGTGCTGCTTCTAGGGATTGTATTGACGACCCGAGCCCCAATCAATCGTCAATGGATTGATTGTTTGTCCTTTCCAGCTAATTACAATTTAGAGGTAAAAATCACAATATAACTTGGTACACTTCAGTTTCGCCCAATTATGTGTACCCTCTCCTAATGCTTCTTTGAAACAATTTATTTTTAACTTTCCTCCCAATATAAAACTCCTCTTACCCCAACTTAGTGTGTCTTGATCCCTTTTATTTTTTTTTGTTTATTAATGTGTCCCGCTCCCTTTTATTTTTTTTGTTTCTCAATCCTTCTATGGAGATACATGTATTTTTACAGATATATACATATTTTTTGGTTCTTTCTTTCTCTTTAGAACATAATTTTTTTTTTATTGTTTATGGATGTATGCGAAAACTTCATTGTAGGGCATTGGTCTAAGTCTTAGAGGGTTTTGTCAAAAAAAAAATTGTATGAAAGGCCATTTAGAGTCCATTGATGTTTGTTTCTTCATTTCCATTTGTAGTAGTTCAATGTATGAAGTTATTCAATATATCAGTATTAGTGGTGTCTCTTTCAATGATATCTGATTGTGAAATTTTTTGTTTCCCTCTTTTTCTCGTTTTTTTATTGCATGTATGAAATTCCCCTGCAATATTAGTATTTCTTTGAGCTTTGTTTCATTGTTTGCTTGAATATATGCACTACCTTATTGACTGTCATATGCATTTAGATCTTTATTTTCCTTTTCCAAATGTCTTTTTTTTAATTATCTTCATGATCTACTCAAAAAATTGTGATAAATATATTCCTCTTGGAGAGATATGAAGAATGTGATGTTAATTCTTCTTCTGCAAATGAATTTTATCTTTAATAAGACCTACAACCAGTTTCTACTTTAATACTTTAACCATTCACCATTTGTATACATTTAAATCTAGCATTCAAATATAGCATAGCATATATAAATTTTCTTTCATAATACAAAGCTAAAGGATTTAGAGGAATAGTAGTGATGGAATGAAATGTAACATTGTAGTTTGATCCCATGTTGGCCTTTATATCATAGAACTGTTTTCATATTTACACAAATATCATAACTGATTAGTTATTAGACTACATATCTTCATATAGAAATTGCAAATAGTATGGCAGAAATTTGGATCTCATGACTCTTCATAATGTACAGTGATTCATTCCATATTATTCATAGATCAAATGTCATTTAAATACAATATTTATCATAGTTTACAATGATTCATTCCATATTCATTTAAAAGAAGTAACTACTATGTATTCCACTTCAACTCTAGATAGAGAAAGTAATGACTCTTTCTTGCTTAGCCATGCAACCAAAGACTCCTCTATGTAGAATTATACATTTTCCAAGTAATGACTCTTTCTTGCTTAAACATGCAACCAAATACTCTTCTAAGTAGAATTATACATTGTCCACTTGTACTTTTCATGTCATCCACACAAGCCTAGTTGAATCTCTCTATGTTGTCAATGTAAATTTCTCACCTTTTGGGTACTATAGTCCATTTTTTGTAGTCTCTTTCAAGTATCTTAATATCTGTTTGTTGGTAATAGATGAATCTATTATATTGAAATATTCCAACTAATATAAATTCCAAAATTATATCTAGTCTAAACCTTGTTATGTATATCAAACTTCCTATCATATAGATGTAAAGGTTATGATCAACATCACCTCATTCATCATCCATCATCTGCACATAACTTGCATCCAATTGATTTGATAAAAACACATTAGCCAATAAACAAACCATTGAAACCAAAAGTGATTTTATAGTTCTATAGGCAAAGTTTGTAAAGGGCCAGGTAGCCTTTGGATCTCATCTTTTATGAAAGGTGACATATCCAGTAAATTCCCCTACATTCACTCTCTAGAATAGATCTAAATAGAAGTTTTTCATTTTCATATCCATGGTCTCAAACAATGAGAGAGAAAAAACCTTTTATATTCAACATGTAAAACACAAATTAGCCATAAAAGTTTCCCATTGAAACCAAAAGTGATTTGATACAAAATATAGGTTTTAATCTAAGATTAAATGCCCCTACAGTCAATCTTTGGAATAGATCTAAATAGAAGTTTTTCATTTTCATATCCATGGTCTCAAACAATGAGAGAGAAAAAACATTTTATATTCAACATGTAAAACAAAAATTAACCATAAAAGTTTCCCATTGAAACCAAAAGTGATTTGATACAAAACATAGGTTTTAACCTTATATAGTTTAATTGTTTCAAATATATTTTTAATAAAATGAAAAATATTCAATGTAAAAAACATAGTATTTAGAGACAAAAAGTAATTTGATACAAAACATATAGGTTTTAACCAAGTATATAGTTAATTGTTTTGAAAATAGATTCTTAAGAAAATGAAAAATATTCAATGTAAAACACATGCATTCTTATGCATTCTTATACACCCTTATGTCTATGTAAAGTAGTTTGAGTTATTCCACAGGTCTTCTACACCCTTGATAGGGTATAGTTGGGACAGGTAGTGTTAACTTCTATAAGTTCTATGGCAAAGTCTGTAAAGGGCCAAGTAGCCTCTGGATATCATCTTTTATGAAAGGTGACATATCCAGTAAATGCCCCTACAATCAATCTCTAGAATAGATCTAAATAGAAGTTTTTCATTTTCATATCCATGGTCTCAAACAATGAGAGAGAGAAAAAACCTTTTATATTCAACATGTAAAACAAAAATTAGCCATATAGGTTTCCCATTGAAACCAAAAGTGATTTGATACAAAACATAGGTTTTAACCTTAGTAAATGCCCCTACAGTCAATCTCTAGAATAGTTTTAAATAGAATATTTTCATTTTCATATCCATGGTCTCAAAAAATCAGAGAAAAAACCTTTTATATTCGATGTATGTAAAACACAAATTAGCCACATCTCTAAAATAGATCTAAATATAAGTTTTTCATTTTCATATCCATGGTCTCAAACAAGGAGAGAGAAAAAAACATTTTATATTCAACATGTAAAACAAAAATTAGCCATAAAATTTTCCCATTGAAACCAAAAGTGATTTGATACAAAACATAGGTTTTAACCTAAGAGTAAATGCCCCTACAGTCAATCAATTTCTGGAATAGTTTTAAATATAGAAGCTTTTCATTTTCATATCCATGGTCTCAAACAATGAGAGAAAAAACCTTTTATATTGAATGTATGTAAAACATAAATTAGCCACATCTCTAGAATAGATCTAAATAGAAGTTTTTCATTTTCATATCCATGGTCTCAAACAATCAGAGAGAGAAAAAAACCTTTTATATTTAACATGTAAAACACAAATTAGCCGTAAAAGTTTCCAATTGAAATCATAAGAGATTTGATACAAAGCATAGGTTTTAACCTAAGAGTAAATGCCCCTACAATCAATCTTTGTAATAGTTTTAAATATAAGTTTTTCATTTTCATATCCATGGTCTCAAACAATGAGAGAAAAAACCTTTTATATTCAATGTATGTAAAACAAAAATTAGCCATATCTCTAGAATAGATATAAATAGAAGTTTTTCATTTTCATATCCATGGTCTCAAACAGTGAGAGAGAAAAAAACCTTTAATATTCAACATCTAAAACACAAATTAGCCATAAAAGTTTCCCATTGAAACCAAAAGTGATTTGATATAAAACATAGGTTTTAACCTAAGAGTAAATGCCCTACAGTCAATATTTGGAATAGTTTTAAATAGAAGTTTTTCATTTTCATATCCATGACCTCTCAAACAATGAGAGAGAAAAAACCTTTTATATTCAACATGTAGAACACAAATTAGCCATAAAATTTTTCCATTGAAACCAAAAGTGATTTGATACAAAACATAGGTTTTAACCTAAGAGTAAATGCCCCTATATTCAATCTCTAGAATAGATCTAATTATAAGTTTTTCATTTTCATATCCATGGTAGTTCTATAGGCAGATTCTGTTAAGGGCCAGGTAGCCTCTGGATCTTATATTTTATGAAAGGTGACATATCTAGTAAATGCCCCTATAGTCAATCTCTGGAATAGATCTAAATGCCCCTACAGTAAATGCCCCTATAGTCAACATGTATATAGTATTTAGAAACAAAAAGTAATTTGATACAAAACATAGGTTTTAATCAAGTATATAGTTTTTCATTTTCATATCCATGGTCTCAAACAATGAAAGAGAAAAAACCTTTTATATTCAACATGTAAAACACAAATTAGCCATAAAAATTTCCCATTGAAACCAAAAGTGATTTGATACAAAACATAGGTTTTAACCTAAGAGTAAATGCCCCTACAGTCAATCTCTGGAATAGTTTTAAATACAAGTTTTTTATTTTCATATCCATGGTATCAAACAATGAGAGAAAACACCTTTTATATTCGATGTATGTAAAACACAAATTAGCCACATCTCTAGAATAGATCTAAATATAAGTTTTTCATTTTCATATATATGGTCTCAAACAATGAGAGAGAAAAAAACATTTTATATTCAACATGTAAAACACAAATTAGCCATAAAAGTTTCCCATTGAAACCAAAAGTGATTTGATACAAAACATAGGTTTTAACCTAAGAGTAAATACCCCTATAGTCAGTCAATCTCTGGAATAGTTTTAAATATAGAAGTTTTTCATTTTCATATCCATGGTCTCAAACAATGAGAGAAAAAACCTTTTATATTGAATGTATGTAAAACAAAAACTAGCCACATCTCTAGAATAGATCTAAATAGAATTTTTTCATTTTCATATCCTTGGTCTCAAACAATGAGAGAGAGAAATTTTTTTTTTATATTCAACACGTAAAACACAAATTAGCCATAAAAGTTTCCCATTGAATCCATAAGTGATTTGATACAAAACATAGGTTTTAACCTAAGAGTAAATGCCCCTACATTCAATCTCTAGAATAGTTTTAAACAGAAGTTTTTCATTTTCATATCCATGGTCTCAAACAATGAGAGAATTTTTTTTTTATATTCAATGTATGTGAAACACAAATTAGCCATATCTCTAGAATAGTTCTAAATAGAAGTTTTTCATTTTCATATCCATGGTCTCAAACAATGAGAGAGAAAAAAACCTTTTATATTCAACATGTAAAACAAAAATTAGCCATAAAATTTTCCCATTGAAACCAAAAGTGATTTGGTACAAAATATAGGTTTTAACCCAAGAGTAAATGCCCCTACAATCAATCTCTAGAATAGTTTTGAATAGAGGTTTTTCAATTTCATATCCATGACCTCTCAAACAATGAGAGAGAAAAAATATTTTATATTCAACATGTAAAACACAAATTAGCCATAAAAGTTTCCCATTGAAACCAAAAGTGATTTGATACAAAACATAGGTTTTAACCTAAGATTAAATGCCCCTACATTCAATCTCTAGAATATATGTAATTAGAAGTTTTTCATTTTCATATCCATGGTGGTTCTATAGGAAGAGTCTATAAAGGGCAAGGTAGCCTCTGGATCTCATATTTTATGAAAGGTGACATATCTAGTAAATGCCCCTACAGTCAATTTTTGGAATAGATATAAATGCCCCTATAGTAAATTCCCCTACAGTCAACATGTATAAAATATTTAGAAACAAAAATTAATTTGATACAAAACATAGGTTTTAACTAAGTATATAGTTTTTCATTTTGATATCCATGGTCTCAAACAATGAGAGAGAAAAAACCTTTTATATTCAACTTGTAAAACACAAATCATCCATAAAAGTTTCCCATTGAAAACAAAAGTGATTTGATACAAAACATAGGTTTTAACCTAAGAGTAAATTCCCCTACAATCAATATCTGGAATAGTTTTAAATAGAAGTTTTTCATTTTCATATCCATGGTCTCAAACAATGAGATAACAAACCTTTTATATTCAATGTATGTAAAACACAAATTAGCCACATCTCTAGAATAGATCTAAATATAAGTTTTTAATTTTCATATCCATGGTCTCAAACAATGAGAGAGAAAAAAACCTTTTATATTCAACATATAAAACACAAATTAGCCATAAAAGTTTCCCATTGAAACCATAAGTGATTTCATACAAAGCATAGGTTTTAACCTAAGAGTAAATTCCCCTACATTCAATCTCTAGAATAGATATAATTAGAAGTTTTTCATTTTCATATCCATGGCAGTTCTATAGGTAGAGTCTGTAAAGGGCCAAGTAGCCTTTGGATCTCATCTTTTATGAAAGGTGACATATCTAGTAAATTCCCCTACAGTTAATCTCTGGAATAGATCTGAATAGAAGTTTTTCATTTCTCCCATGCATTTGCAATAAATGTCAATTTAATATATATTTTTATTGAATTTGTTTTTTTTTTAGGGATAAGAAAACCATTAAATATGGTTTAAAAATGGAAATTATGCAAATAAGTTTCTTGCTATCCCAATCCAGGGAAAACAGTGATTACATATGTGCTTTCCAATATTGCGGCTAGCAAATTCGTCCAAAGGAAAATGAATATACCGGGAAGAACAAAAAACAATGAGGCATATTATATTGGATTGATAGAAGGCTTGGGAACAACGATGGAGTATGGATAAGATGGAATTGTATTTTTCACCAATTTTGAATTTGTGTGCAACCAGATGACTGGCATGTACCAAGTTAAGAAGGAGAGACTAAGAGAACTACATGGAATAGAAAACAATATTGTTAGATAATTTCAATTTTTTAGTATACGGCATTGTATAAATGTAAATAAGATATCTGCTGATCTATTGCATGGGGCAATGCAAATTCAGGATTCATCTATCAAAAATGAATTAATAGATGAATTATAATCATATGGAGCAATGCCAATGCAAGATTCATCTCTCAAAGATGAATTAGTTTTGAGACACTCTTCTTCAAAAATTCAAGATTCATCTCTCAAAGATGAATTAGTTTTGAGACGCTCTTCTTCAAAAATTCAAGATTCATCTCTCAAAGATGAATATGTGTTGAGACGCTCTCCTTCAAAATTTATTGATCGACATTGTAACATATCTTGAATATGTGTGTGTTGTGTACTTATAAATGCGTCTTTTTTAATGACCATGTGATTTTTTCAATTATATACCAAGTGTGCTCCCACCACACCATGTAAAGCGCAACTTGGTGTGTTAGGTAAACTTGACTCGGGATAGAGTCAATGTTGACTAGGGTAAATAGTAGTGGTTTTGGGGCAGATGGTATTGTGCACCCATGGTTTTCAGCCCATGGTATTGCATGTAATGGAGCCTATAAAAAGTCGGGAATACTTCATTGTAATGTAGGCTTGGAGGTGAGCGGTGAAGGCTCATTTGGCCGGATTGGCCAGGGTTTTGGCCAATGCTTAATGAAATTTCATTGGCTGGGTTTTGCCCCAGATTTGGAGGTTTTCCTGGATAAACATATTTGTTTATGTTTATGATTTGTTGCTAGCTATTTTATGGTTTTTTGTTCCTGTCGGTAAATTTATTATTTCTCCGGTAAATTTATAACAACTGGTATCAAAGCCAAAGGTCTATTTGGCTGATAAACTCGCAGGAAAGAAAGGTTCCTGGTTCAAGTGGGAGCAATGGCGGAAGATGGTAAATCTAAGGTCGATAAATTTAACGGCCAAAACTTCCCGTTATGAAAGATGCAGATGGAAGATTATCTATATCAAAAATATTTGTACCTACCATTGAGTAGAAAAAACAAAGAAGCTGACGACTATGCCAGGTGCAGAATGGGATATTCTTGATAGAAAGGCACTCGGAACAGTACGGTTGTGCCTCGCGGCATCGGTAGCCTTCAAGATTTCGAAGGAAACAACAACAGAGGGTTTGATTAAGGAATTGGCAAAACTATATGAAAAAACCTTGGCCTCAAACAAGGTATTTCTTATGAAACGTTTATTTAATATGAAGATGTCAGAAGGTGGATCTGTTGCAGACCATTTAAATGATTTTAATACAGTTACCAATCAGTTAATTTTTGTAGGGGTAAACTTTGATGATGAAGTTAGAGCTATGCTATTTTTGTGCTCATTGCCAGAAAGTTGGAATGGTTTAGTTATGGCCATTAGTAACTCTATCTTTGGATCTATTACTTTAAAGTTTGATGATGTTGACGGTGCTATCCTTAGCAAGGAAATGTGACAGAAAAGCTCCAGTGAGACATCAGGTAATTATTTGACTGGAGAGTCTAGGGGAAGAAGAATGGAAAGAGGAAAGAGCTCGGGATATCATAGTAAATCAAGGAAAGGCATATCCAAGTCTAGATCGGGGATAGTGTGCTGGAAATGCAGAAAGAAAGGACACCTAAAGAAATACTGTAGATCTCGGAAGGGAAAAGAAGGAGACACATAGCAAGAAAAAAATCATGAAGCAAATGTGACAAGTGATGTGTTACAAGATGCTCTGATTATTTCTTTTGAAAATGTTATTGATTCTTGGGTTGTAGATTCAGGGGCCTCATTCCATGCCACACCTGATAAGAAATATTTTCATGACTATGTTCAAGGAGATTTTGGACAAGTCCGTTTGGGTGATGATAAACCCCGTAAAATTGTCGGAATGGGTAAAGTTCTTGTAAAAAAATAGAATGGAAACCAATGGCTATTAAAGGAGGTAAGGCATGTTTTAGATCTGAATAAAAATCTGATTTCAACAGGGCAGTTAGGCGGTGAAGGTTGTGTGACAACTTTCACAGATAAAACTTGGAAGGTCACCAAAGGAGCCCTCGTAATAGAAAAAGGAGAAAAGGTTGGTACATTGTATTTATGCAATGGTATTTCTAACTCTGTTAATGATTTAACTTCCAAAGGAGCAGATGAAAAATTATGGCATCATAGGCTCGGACACATGAGTGAGAAGGGGATGAAGATTTTTCACTCAAGAAATTTGTTGTTGGGTTTGAAGAATGTTGATTTGGATTTCTGTGAGAATTGCATTTATGGAAAATAGAAGAGATTCATATTTCTCAGAGTTGGGAAAGAAAAGAAGAGCGAAAAATTAGAGCTTGTGCATGCAGATGTATGGGAACCCGCTCAGGTATCATCTCTTGGTGGCTCTCGTTATTATGTTACTTTTATTGATGATGTAACTAGAAAAACTTGGATTTATTGTATTCAGAATAAATTTGATGCATTTGATATTTTCAAGAAATGGAAAGCTTTGGTTGATATTGAGACAGGAAAGAAGTTGAAGTGTCTCAGATCAGACAATGGAGGTGAATATTACAGCAAAGAGTTTGATAGGTACTGTTCAGAGCATGGAATTCGCAGAGAGAAAACAGTTCCAAGAACACCACAAGAAAATGGTGTGTCAGAAAGGATGAACAGAACAATCATGGAGCGTGCAAGGTGCATGAGATTGCATGCAAGATTGCCTTTAGAATTTTGGGAAGATGCTATAGATACTATTGTTTATCTAATAAACAAAGGGCCTTTAAGTTCCTTGGATGGTTGTATTCCAGAGGAAGCATGGATAGGTAAAAAGGTAAACTACACTTTTTTAAAGCCTTTTGGTTGTGAGGCCTTTGTCCATATTAATAAAGAAAATAGAACAAACCTTGAGGCAAAATCAAAGAAATGTACCTTTATTGGATTTGGTATTAATGATTTTGGTTATCGCTTATATGATTATGAAAACCACAAAATCATTAGGAGTAGAGATGTAATATTCTATGAAAAGGTATTGTATAAGAATCAGTTGCAGGAAAAGAAACACGAAAAGGAAAACAAAGAATACATAGTTCTTGACGAGATCATAGAAAAGGTAAAGGTGCCTGAAAATAATAATAATCAAGAGCCACAAAAACAACAACCACCACAACAACAATATACACCTCAAACACCTGAAAGTGGTGTTAGAAGATCTACCAGGCTAAGTAGACCCCCTGAACGATACTCTCCTTCATTATATTTTTTATTGTTGACTGATTATGGTGAACTTGAATGTTATGAAGAAGCAATGCAGGTTGAAAGCTGGAAGAAGATATGGAATCCTTAGTGCATAACCAGACTTGGGACTTAGTCAGGTTTCCTGCAGGTAAAAGTACGTTGCAGAATAAATGGGTTTACAGGCTGAAGGAAGAAGATGGAGGAAAATAGAGGTACAAAGCTAGACTTGTGGTGAAGGGGTTTGCACAGAAGAAAGGTATTGATTTTGATGAAATATTTTCTCCTATTGTTAAGATGACTTCAATCAAAACTATTTTAAGTCTTGTAGCAGTGGAAGATTTGCATCTTGAACAGTTAGATGTAAAAACAACATTTCTCCATGGAGTTTTGGAGGAAGATATCTATATGGAGCATCCATAAGGATATGAGGTCAAAGGGAAAGAAAAATTAGTGTGCAAGTTAAAGAAGAGCTTGTATGGCTTAAAATAGGCTCCAAGGCTATGGTATCTAAAATTTGACAAGTTTATGTCTAAACAAGGTTATACTAGATGTCACTCTGATCATTGTGTTTATCTGAAAAGGAAAAATGATGACAGATATATTATATTGTTATTGTATGTAGATGACATGCTTGTTGCAGGGTCTAACATGCAAAAAATAAATGTGCTCAAAAGAAAATTGGAAAAATAATTTTCAATGAAGGATTTGGGAGCTGCAAAACAAATCCTTGGTATGAGAATAGCTAGAGACAGGAAAAATTGCAAATTAACATTGTCTCAGAATGAGTACATACAAAAGTTGTTGAAAAGATTTAATATGCAGAATGCAAAACCAGTTAGTACACCTTTTGCTAGCCATTTCAAAATTAGTAAGGAGATGTGCCCCAAGACCCAAGAAGAAATGGATTATATGTCTAAAGTTCCATATGCATCAGCAGTTGGAAGCTTAATGTATGAAATGGTCTGCAGAAGGCCTGATATTGCACATGCAGTGGGAGTTGTAAGAAGTTACATGAACAATCCAAGAAAATAACATTGGATGGCAGTAAAATGGATTCTTAGATATTTGAGAGGTACCACAAATCAAGCATTATGCTTTGGTGGTTCAAACATTGCTCTATAGGGATATGTTGATGCAGATATGGCAGGTGATAGATATAATAGGAGGAGCACTACAGGATATATATTTACTATAGGTGGAACAACTGTCAGTTGGGTTTCAAAAATCCAAAGTGTTGTTGCACTTTCAACAACAGAAACAGAGTATGTTGCTGCTACAGAGGCTAGTGAAGAAATGATTTGGTTACAAAGGTTTATGGATGAATTGGGTAAGAAGCATGATATGGGCACGTTATACAATGATATCCAAAGTGCCATTCATCTTGCAAAGAACTCAGCATTTCATTCCAGAACTAAACACATACAACTCAAGTACCATTTCAACGGTTAGTATTGGAAGATGGACAGTTGAAGCTAGAAAAGATACACACTAGCCAGAATCCTGCAGATATACTAACAAAAGTTGTAACTAGGGAGAAACTGAGAACATGATTAGCTTCAATTGGTCTTCAAGGATGACGATGAAGATGAGAAATAGCCAAGTCCAAAGAGAAGTCATTGTCCAACAAATGAAGCAGCGGTGGAGTTGCTACAATCAGTCTCCAAGTGGGAGATTTTTTTGTGTGGAGCCTGATTATCTTGTTTATTTTGTATCATAGCATTGGACCGTTGTACCTTAATGGGTGCAGCAACACCGCCCATAATTAAATGATGTATGGGGATTCGGGGGGGGGGGGGGGGAGGAGGGGGGGCTACAACTTTATGAAGTCCCCCCCTAGCGGGGGGTTTCAGGGGCAGCGCCCCTGAAGCTAAAAACATATGTAAAATTTCCTTGTAAAAGTATAGTAATTTCTATTCAATCTGGGCCATTCATTAGGCAGATGATCTGACGGTAGAAGTTATGTTTAGTTTAAGGTTTTTTGCCTTAGAAGGCATCCCCTCACTTTGTATGAGGGTATTGTATTGCGACAGTGGATTGTATGTATTCTCGGAGCGAGAAACAGATAGGGAGACTGTGAAAGAGAACAAAGGATATTATAGTGGATCTGTTGTAGGTTGTGTCTCTTCATTTTGCTGGATAATAGAAAGGAAGGACTAGCTGTGCGGGGTGGATGTAGCCCAAACTAGGTGAACCACGTATATTTGTGTCTCTTTGGTTTTATGTGTTTTGTGTGCTTGTGTTTTCCACACATTTTATGTGTTTCATTGCTCTATAATATTTAATTTCTAACAACTGGTATCAGAGCCATTGAATTTCACTACATTAGGAGAGAAAAGTCTGTCAAAATGAGAGAGGATATGTGCACGTGGATTAATTAATTGATGAACCATGTATTTGAAGATAACTCCTAGAGAAATGGTGGTTATAGAGGCTGGTGACCCATGTAATCCAGTATATGGGTTATTTTTATATGGACATTGATTTCATATGTACAAAGGCAGTAACAATGAAACAAAAAAAATATTATTATTATAATGGAGTTAATTTATTACATGTAAATGGGCATACTTTTGTAAGACCTGGTATGGCATGCATACCCCTGGGTAATAACTGGTAAAGTCTGGGTTAGATCAAGGTGATAGGGGGGATGTCAAGTTAACAATTAATTGGGTAAAAAAAAAAAATTTGAGGGGGGAAGAGCTAGAGTGAGTAGGGTTGTCTCACTTAGCAATTTTGGCTGGATTTAGTCAAGAAACCCCAGGTCAAGTTTTAGGGGGGAATTGTTAGATAAAATTGACTCGGGATAGAGTCAATGTTGACTAGGATAAATAGTAGTGGTTTTGGGGCACATGGTATTGTGCACCCATGGTTTTTAGCCCATGCTATTGCATGTAATGGAGCCTATAAAAGGCTAGAAATACTTCATTGTAATGTAGGCCTGGAGATGAGCGGTGAAGGCTCATTTGGCCAAATTGGCGAGGGTTTTGGCCATTGCTTAATGAAATTTCATTGGCTGGGTTTTTCCCCAGATTTGGGGGTTTTCCCGGATAAACATCTTTGTTTATGTTTATGATTTGTTGCTAGCTATTTTGTGGTTTTTTGTTCCTCTCAGTAAATGTATTATTTCTCCGATAAATTTCTAACATGGTGAACTTCACATTTGCAATAAGTGGTGACATTCACATTTTTATGAAATTAAAATGCGGGGAATTCAACAAATATTTGTTTAAATAGAGTTTTTTTAAATGGAGTTTCACTTCTTTTTTAATGACGATGTGTTTTTTTTCAATTTTATACCAAGTGTGCTCCCACCATGTAAAACACAATTTGGTGAACTTATCATTTTTATAACTTTTTTTTGCTTAAATTGAGTTTCACACATCAATTAGTGCTTTGAAAGTTGTGTTTTACATAATTTGTTTACACTAAATTACATTAATTTTCTAAAATTTATTTTGAATTTAATTTAAATTAGTTATTTAAAAAAATAATTGGATTTGTCCACCGTAGATATATATATCATGGAGGATGAATGACAAAGATCAATAGAATCCCATATCTCTACGAGAGGGGGGGGATAAGGGATCGAGAGTTTTTCATGGTAAATTTAAATATAATCTTAAATCTCCATACATGTGTGTACATATGGAATTGATTTTTTATCAACTTTGTGAGTTAAATTAGTTGTTAATAAGTTTCATTTTTTATTTTTTAGGAGCTAATAAGAAGAGAAGGGTCTCTACTCCATCCACGGATGCTCATGTTTCACCCATTCGTGGTATGGTTTGAACACAATTTAATCAATGAATATGTACACATGTATTTATATGTATGCATGTATGTTTCAATTGATTATAAATTCACATTTTTTTATGAAGCTTATCTCTCCTCTCGAGAGGTTGGTGGTGGTTCAAATCCCCTTAGAGGGCCATCAATAAGTGGTATCAGGTTGCTTGAACGTGGTGATATTTATTCCCCCAGAGGCCAATCAACGGCTGGTGGTACTGGTTCTCAGTAGGGTCGTTCTAGTTCTCAACAATTTCAGGGTGGAGAAAATGCTAGCCAACCACGTCAAGGTTGCCATCAATTTCAATATTTTTTCATTCAATTTGTACAAATTTGTTTACATGTGTTTTTTCTAATATAAAAAATCTTATATATATTGATGCAGAGGCTAAAAATGCTCCAAATGTTGGTCAAAATAGACGCAGGGCAGAACGCTACATTCAAGAAGAAAATTTTCTACCCACCACAACTTATTCGGTTGACATTTTTGTTATACCATGGGAAAGAAACATGGCACAATGAACCTTAGAAAGGTGTTAACAACTTCATGCAACTTTGACTCTACCTGCTGAGAGTCAAAAAAGCCTCGAAATAGTTACACATTCATTGGGTGAACTAGTAAATGTGTACAAAAATCTTGGGCCAATGACTGTTACATTTGTAGAAGTCATGAGAAAGAGAAAGGAAACAGTAATGGGTCCCGATAAATGGGAGGATGTAAAACAAAGAGTTACAAAAGAAATGGTAAATTCAATGTTTAATTTCAAGGAAGGGCCAAAAAGAAAAATGCTGAAGGTGCAATATTTCAAGCACCCCGATATAGCTCACTATTTGTATGATAGGCAACTTGCAGCCTATGGAAGACTCCCATGGAACGACGAGGTTCCTGTTTATTTTGCAAAATTGTTTTACGTGGATTTTTTTTTTGGAAATGAAACCCAATTACAATGACCTTTCGTCAGAATTTTTTGATCTAGGGAAAGGTCGATTGTGTGACCATAGGGGTGCTAGGTGAAATGTGGAGTTGCCTCACCCTAAGCTGCCATTGGTGAGTCGACCTTTTTGGGTCGAAAATTTGCGGTCAAAGATGGATGTGACTTCTCAAATAAGTCGAGAAGCAAGGGATGCCATCATCGACAATGTTCACAGTGGATTGGGTGGATTCGATGTTTGTCTAAATCGACAAAGAGCATGTGAGAATGTACATGCCAATTTTGTGTATTGTACAATTGAAGAGATTGAAAACATGAGTGTTGAAGATCTCAGAATATATGCAAAGAATTTTCGTAATGGTTGGTAAGACTTAATTCTTCATGAGGAAGAGGGCACGGGAACGATATGTGTTAATGATCTTAGGGTTCAATTATTTTAACACATACATGTGTACAATTTGTAATAAATACATGTGTATGTACATGTATACATTTATTTGTATGTACATTAATCTAACAAAAATGTATCATTATATGTTAAAACACCATTTTCAGTTGTCACGCATGATGAATGACGAAAATTTTAATATCACGTTCAGGGCCTCTGGTTCAAACAATGAAGATGGGTCTCACCATCAAGATATGTTGACAAATGTTAGTGTTTTTTAAGTGATATTTTTAAAATAAATAATTGTGCACACATGTACATGTACATATATAATAATAAAATGTTTTAACATATTCCGATTCCGTCCGATGTTTTTGGGATGGCGGTACCTTCTTCTTCCTTGGGAGATGTACCTTCTACTTCCTTAGGAGATGTGCCACATCCACAACAAGTATGGACAATTTTTCACTTTAAAATTTATGTTTAAGTTATATATATATATTCCACCTCAAAAAGTTCCATTAAAAATTGAGATATATATATCTATATCTTGAGTTATTTTAATTTTTTTGAATTTTAGGTTTTTGGAGATTTTCTTTTGGAGCCTCTCTTACGAGATGTCCCAAATTCACTTGCAGAAGTATTAAATTTTTCACTTTTAAATATATATATGTTTTTTTAAAAGTTATAATTTATAAATTGAAGTTTATTTAAGTTTTATTATAAATTGAGATCTTGATCTTGAGTTATTTTATACTTTTAAAATTTTGAATTTTAGGTTTCTATAGTAGATTTATTTAATCCACAGACTCGAGCGACGGAGATAGGAACATCCACACCATTTCAACCATTTGAACAAGTTGTCTAACTTTATTTTTAATATTATTGAAAAATGTACACGTGCATTTTCATCCAAATTTTATATATATATATATATATATATATATATATATATATAACTGTACATGTATATTGTACAGTTTACTGTTGGAGATGTTCCCATGGGGGAAGTTGTAGCAGGTGAACAAATGGAGAGGGAACCTCATGAGGTATTGCATGATTTTTTTTGTTTTTTTTGTTTTTTACATGAAGTTCTATATATTCTCACTCATTTTTAAAACATCAAATTTTAATGTTTGTATGTGCATTGTGTACAGGTTCCCCATGCTTCGCAAGATAACATGCGGATTGAGACTCTGCTAGGAAAGACACTACATCCATCTATATGATGGACATGATTTGTAGATTTGATTGAGATTTCTAGTCTTAAATTTAATTTCTTATATATTATCTAGATGCACAGTCATATATATATAACTTGATACTTGATACTTGTGAGATCTACAATTTTTGGAAATATTTTATCGTGTTAATATAATTTGTTTTGTTCCAAAAAGTTAAGTTTTGGATGGTTTTAGTACTTTTGGCATGTGAATGTGAAGTAATGTTGTTATATAATTTGTTTGGTTTTTAAAACTTTTAAGTTTTGGATAATTGAACTACTAGTAATGTTGTCATCTATAAATTAATGTTTTGCTTTTGAACTACATTTGGCATGTTATGTAATGATGTGTTATAATTTGTTTTGTTTTTAAAACTTAACTTTTGGATGGTTGAAGTACATTTGGCATGTGAAGTAATGGTGTGATCTATAATTTTTTGTTAAATTAAATGTTAAGTTTTGGATGGTTTCAATCTACATTTGGCATGTGATATAATGTTAAATGTTTATATTGGATAGTTGAACTATAATTGGCATGGCATGCGAAGTAATGTTGTGATATAATAAAAAAAAAATTAAAACTCAAGTTTCAAATGGTTTCAATCTACATTTGGCATGTGATATAATGTTAAATGTTTAATTTTTTTATTGGATAGTTGAACTACAATTGGCATGGCATGTGAAGTAATGTTGTGATATAATCAAAAAGTTTTTAAAAATCAAGTTTTGGATGGATGAAGTACATTTGGCATGTGAAGTAATGTTGTGATATATAATTTTCTTTAAATTAAAGGTTAAGTTTTGGATGGTTTCAATCTACATTTGGAATGTGATATAAAGTTAAATGTTTTTATTGGATAGTTGAACTATAATTGGCATGGCATGTGAAGTAATGTTGTGATATATAATAAAAAAAAAATTAAAACTTAAGTTTTGGATGGTTTCAATCTACATTTGGCATGTGATATAATGTTAAATGTTTTTATTGGATAGTTGAACTACAATTGGCATGGCATGTGAAGTAATGTTGTGATATAATCAAAACATTTTTTAAAATCAAGTTTTAGATGGTTGAAGTACATTAGGCATGTGAAGTAATGTTGTGATATAATCAAAAAGTTTTTAAAACTAAGTTTTGGATGGTTTCAATCTACATTTGGCATGTGATATAATGTTAAATGTTTAATGTTTTTATTGGATAGTTGAACTACAATTGGCATGACATGTGAAGTAATTTGTTTTGATATAATCAAAAAGTTTTTAAAATTCAAGTTTTGGATGGTTGAAGTACATTTGGCATCTTAAGATTGCTTTTGATCTCTACATACTCTTCTCTTGTTTGAGTGAAAAAATTTCCAATGGGAAGAACATAGCTTTTCAATGCAACTAACCATATCAATTGAGCTCTAATTGAAAAAAGAGTAAAGAAAATTTAACATGCCACAAAACATGTCAGCAAAATAACATTCGTGGTTGTCATTTTTGTTGGAATAGCTAAATCATATTTTAAGGATTCTCCATCGAAAAACAATTTCAATGAAGAGAATCCTTAATATGATTTAGTTATTTCAATAAAAATAACAACCAAGGATGTTATTTTGTTGGCTTTTTGGTTTTTTTTACTTTTTTTTGAAATAGAGCTCAATTGATATGGTTAGTTGGATTGAAAAGCTATGTTCTTTTCATTGGAATTTTTTTTCACTCAAAAAATAGTATGTAGTATACATTAGAGATCAAAAACAATCTTAAGATTAATTTTAAGTATGATCAAGTGTTCTTGAAACATTTTCCCACATGATGATACCTTCATTGACCTATGAACTAAAGTAGTTCATGGGCTATATGTTCTGCCTCTTTCCCATATAAATCCCTTTAATTTTGATTGGAAATATAAGAAGTAGATATATGTTTGTTGAATTGGGGTCAATGTCATTAATGCACTCAACTAGGTAGCCTTGTTGATTTATAAATTGGTAAATTGATGACATTCAGTTAATTGCATTCTAGAACATATATATTCAGTACGTGAAATTTTTTTCATCAATGCACATGGGAAAACTACTTGAACAATTAATTGCATTCTAGAACATATATATATATCCAATACGTGCACAACATTTTTCATCAATGCACATAGAACATATCCAACTATTAGATAGACAAATTTTGTACTAGATTTTCAATCAGGAATAGAGATGTGGGTCAAATCCCACCAAAAGTCGGAGAAGTGCTCCAAGTCTCTTGTCTGAAAGGAATCTTCGTACAAAATTATACTATGGATGATTTATTTACTTTGTGGATATTTTTTACCAAAAAATCCCACAAGAAAAACTAGGCGTGCATTCAGTTCATGTATATATCCAGTACGTGCAACATTTTTTATCAATGCACATAGAAAAACTACTTTCAGTTAATTGCATTCTAGAAAATATATATTGAGTACGTGAAACATTTTTCATCAATGCACATAGTAAAACTACTTGAACAGTTAATTGAATTCTAGAACATATATATATATATATACATGCAACATTTTTCATCAATGCATGTATAGAAAAGCTACTTTCAGTTGATACTAGAGTGTGCATGTACCAAAACAATTTGTACATGTGCAAACACTTGCACAGATAACATAACAAGGCAGCTCAATTTTTAATTGAGTACTGGAAGTTCTAGAACATATAATCCAAAGAGAATAAATTGTTGGGCAGTTCAATAAAAAAAATCCAATGGAATGTCATCTTCAATAATCCGTTCATGATCGGATTTTGACATTTTCCATTTCTTAATTTTCATTTTTTTTCTTTGATTGAACCTCAATCAACTTTATGCGTGCTGCACACACCAAGTGACTATATTGACAACTTATGAAATCAGGTTCATAGTCTTCAAAGTAAACAAAATTCCCACTTTGATTAGTTTGTCTGAAAAAATAACCTTTCAGTATAATAGATCCTCTTTCATATGGAAATCCATGATCATTATAGTCTTCTAATAATTTCATTTTTCGTTCAGTGCAACGCATCAAATAATACTTCACATTTTCATTGTTGTCAATAGGTGCAATTACAGCAAAAACATCTCCTGCACAATAAAATAAACTTAACAAAATTATACATATTTAAATTTATTTCTAGATTTTTAAATCATTAGAAAGTAATTCAAATGTTACCTTCTCTAACAAGATCAGAAACTCTATCACCATCGGATGATATTGTAGTTTCCTCTGATTGCATTTCTTCAAACATTGCAACAGACATTTTTTCCTTTGTATTTAGCTCTGTATGTTTCCAATCGTTCACATACATTTTGTTTTCACAAACGTCATTGGATTTTGTGTTGTCTATGCAAACATCACAAAAACAAGAATATTTTCTTTTATCCAATGCAAACACATTTTTGGACGACTTTGTTTGAATTGAATGCAATTTTCGAGTCCCTTTTATTGTTTCAACATCATTTCCAATTGATCTATCTACGTCTTCGATTCCAATATGCTAGAAAAACCTTTATATGGAAAATTAGAAGAAGAATTTGTAAATATGATATCAAAATACAATCAAAGATAATCATTGCATGATAAATGTACAATGTTTAAAATTATATTTCCAATATAAATTAAATTGAATGTACCTTTGCACTTCTCTTGATGGGTTTCTCTCATGGCTTAGAGCAGCGATGCACCATTGAACAACTTCTTCAGCTTTCACAAGTCGGCTTGCAGAGTGGTTCATTTGATATCTTCGAAGTACTCGTTTTATGCATGCTCCTACACCGTCATGTTCTCCTTTTCCATGGCCAGTCTCAAAGAAATTCCAACAATGTTTAATGCAGGTTTTCTTATGAAGACAACACAACCAAAAGAATGATCGTGCAGATTTGAATTGACCTATGCATCCGTCTGACCATATCCAATGTTCATTGAATGTTATTCCACAATTTTTCAAGGAATCATAAATTTTTCCAAAACAATGCTGTACAAAATATGTATCATGTGTACGATCGTGACTGATATAAAAGTGATATTCTTTAATAATAGGTCGATTTTCACTGGTGCTTTCTATATGATCGACATTTTGTTCAGCATGTCTATATAGAATATGGATGAGAATGGAGACTTGCTCAGAATGATAGTATTCACTCTGAATTTCTTTTTGTGGAACAAATGTGTAGTTTTATGCAAAATCAATTACTGACAAAATGGTCCCTGGGGGAAAAACTTAAAGGGATTTTTTGAATTTCAATTCTTGCCATCAAGCTCTATGGGAATTCTTGGTGTATTTGTAAATTTTTGCCTCAAACTTTATCAAAAATTCTATCACAAAAATTTCTTCTTCTCATAATTCAATTCTTTTAACACTATTTGCACCTTGAATCAATTTATGGATATATTCATATCTCTTCCATTTCACTTTCATTTTGGACAATGATTGATCATTTATATCAGTACGATATTTGTTTTGAAATTTAGTCAAATTTCCACAATCATTGCATTTTTTACCACCAAAACATTTCTTTTCGTAAAATAGTTCATCACTTTCTGTTTCACATAGAATTTGAGATACGAAATCACAGATAGTGGAAGGAGGAGGTGAATTCTTCCAAAATGTTCTACCAAAATCAAGGAATGTGTCATAATATAACTCAAATTCCACATGATAATGACAACGACAAGTGTCGTGTACGGTGATAGGTTTTACATACCATGGTTTTTGTTGAACAAAAGCACTGATCAAAACATGAATTTCACAATTCTCTTCTTTGAACTTGTTGAACAACCCTATCTGAGTGGTTTCCAAGAAATGTTTTTCATGTTCTTCATACTAATTTCGTGCTATTCTTCTTCAGATCACATGCCTTGCAGCTGGTGAAACACACGAATTGTTCTTCCAATATTCATATATTATTTTTTTAACATTTTCTCCAAGTCTATCTTTGTATGGTTGCCTACAAATAGCTCTCTAACAAGCAAGTTCATCATTTACATCTATTTGCAACCGAAATTTTCGATGTTTGTGAAAAAAATTTCATGAAGTTCCTAACGCTTGTGCCATAGATTTTACCAAGTGATTCTTTTTAGTACTTGATGAAACCACTGCCATATGTATTTCTCTATGTACAACTGAAACATTTTTCTATCTAGATATTCTAATTGAATTTATAGCACTATTTATATTTTGTATCACATTTTCCTTCATTTTTTTATATCTTTGGTTGATTTTCGAATACCCAATAAAGTCGTAGCTTCTTTTAATTTCCTTAATGATAGGATACCTTTTAACCTTTGGGCTTGAACTGTCACATTTTCCTTTATGAAATACTTCTCAAAAATGCGGTTAACACGATATCGTGTATAATGGTTAGATTTTTTATCTCCATATGTGTGAGTGTCAACATTTTCTAACATCTCATCATCGACATTGATTTCATCTATACATATTCGAATGAATAGTACATAATAAGTTTACATATAAAATAAATAACTAAACTAATAAATATATGTATAATTTCAATAATACGTGCACGTGTTCAACATATATATATATATATATGTACATACCTTGTGATTCAATTTCTTCACTTGAATTTCTTTCAACATTTTCACCATCTTCAATCATTGGTTCAATATCTCTTTCACTTTCTCTTTCAAAATTTTGTATCTCATCATCAATGTTTTGAGGAATATCTCTTTTTGTTTACATTGCAAAATATTTTTCAAATTAGTTCATCAAATAAAAATTAAGCTTCACATTTTACACTAGGAAAATTTTAAATATATCAAAATCATAATATTTACATTTACATACATGTTTCAACTTCTAGTTGAGGTTGATTTTCCCCTTCAATATTTGAGAGTGCTTCTATCTTTCTTTTGCGAGATTGTCTCATCTCTTCTCTACGTTTTTTGGGGTCTCTTTTTTTATCATATTTTCTTATACAATTCCTTCGTTTTCCCATGATAATAAAGTATGAAGTTCAAAAATTTTCCTTCAAAAATTTAGACAAAAACTCAATTTAAAAAAAAATCTTTTTTTAAATTTTGCAAAAAATACATACAAAAAAATTGTCTTATAAAAATGAAATGAAGTTCAAAATATTTCCTTCCAAGTCTTATAAAAAAAATTCATTTAAAAAGTTACACAAAGAATCATTTTAAAAATAATTATAAAAGATTAAATTCAACCCAAAACCAAAAAATGTCCTTTCGAAACTAAGCCCAAATCCATACCTTCAAAAATAATGAAAATTAAGCCCAAATCCATACTTAAAAAAAAATTTAAGCCCAAAAAACATCCAAAAAACAGTATCGCATACCTCCAAGAAATGCCCTTTGAATGTACCTCCAAGAAAAGTCTTCAAAAATGTTCTTTGAATGTACCTCCAACAAAATTATTTAAACCCAAAACAATTCCTTGCAAAATCAGATCAAATGTACGAAAATAATGTGCCTCAAAGAAAAGTCCTTTGAATGTACCTCCAAGAAAATTCCTTAAACCCAAAACAATTCTTTGCAAAATCAGATCAAGACTCTTGTAAAATCAGACCAAACGTGCGAAAATATGCGAAAATAATGAATGATTTCTCGGAAATTTATATTGCCACGAAATGTTTTTTTGGAGGGGCTTGGCGGTACTTTCCGGCCGACGGAAAGTAAGGTAAAAGTTCAGCCAAAACTTTTAGAAATAGCTCGGCCAAACTCCTTTTTCGCTTGACTTAACGGGTCGTTAGCGTAAAAAACAGTTCGGCCAACTTTGTTTAACAGTTCAGCCAAACTAAGGCGTCACCAGTTACGCAGAGCCAAACCCTTAATACGTTTCTGCGACTTTGGACTGATTAAACTCCATGAAACATTCCTGAATTAACTGTCGGAACCAAGACAAGCATTTTTGAAATTGAATCTACTTTCAGGAAATATAACTTTTATGGAATTTCATAAATATTTACTAATTTTAATTAATTTTGTAATAAAACAGAAGCAAACAATTTCTGAAGGTCATTGTGATTCAGTGAAATCAAAATTCTGTATCTTCCAAAATACATTATAAAAAAAATTGAAAAAATTATGGTACATTACATTGGTTCGTCGTCTCTAATGAGTAGCTTTTAGATTTTTAGTTTATAACTTATATGTTAAGAAATTTCTTGCATCGCGAAACATATTCAAAATATGCAGCTTTTCATATTAGACCAGTTCAAAAAATTCTAGTAATTATGATATGCATCCATTAACTTTGTAAATATGACGAAACCGAAGTAGACTCTGTCTAGATTGTTGTAACACATTTTGTTTCTCAAAAACACAAATTTTCAAAGAATACAACATTGCGTATTAACATGACTTCTTATGAATCCGTTGATTGTTAAAAAACACACACTCAAAGAAACGCTAAGTTGACATATCAAATGTGTATAAAAAAATTCCAAAAAATAAGTAATAGAAAGCTAACAAAATTTCTGACAACTTTTATTTTTATCGCAAAATGAAATTCTAAATAGAAAATTTGTTTTAGATTGCAGAAAGTTGAAGAACCGAAAAAAATGAAAGTTTTTTCTCAAAAAAGGGCAAAAAGTGTAACCCAACTTCACATTTTCACCAGCAACATTTATGAGGTTGATGCATGGTATATTCCACCCATTTTTGGATAATTTTGTATTAATATTCATTGATGACATTTTAGTTTATTCCAAGAATGTAGAAGAGAATAAAGAGCACTTGCGGATAGTGTTGGAAATGCTACAGAAGCATCAGTTGTACGCTAAGCTCAGAAAGTGTGATTTATTCAAGGAAGAAATATAGTACCTTTGACATGTTATTTCTACTGAAGGAATTATAGTTGACCCAGAGAAAATCAGAACAATTATGGAATGGAAGATACCCCAAAACGTGGCAGACATCCGATCCTTTATGGGTTTCACCAGTTATTATCGGTGGTTTATTGAAGGTTTTTCAAAAATTACGTTCCCAATTACTTCTTTACAAATAAAAGGAAAAATATTTAAATGGACAAAGGAATGTTAGGATAATTCTGAAAAGCTGAAACTATTATTGACTACAACTCCAGTATTAAGGGAAGCTAATCCTAATAAAGAATTTGAAGTATGCATAGATGTGTGTAAAGAAGGAGTTGGGGCGATTATGTCACAAGAGGATAAGGTATTTGCCTATGACTCACGAAAATTAAAGGAGCATGAGCAGCGGTATTCATCTTATGATTTGGAGTTGACAGTAGTAGTGCATGCATTCTGGGTATGGAGGCACTACATGCTTGGAAAAAGATCTGTACTCAAAACTGATCATAGCAGCTTAACCAGTTATTTTAAGCAATCTTATCTCAATTCTCCCCAGGCAAGGTGGAATTCCTTCTTGAGCGAGTTTGACATTGATATGCAGCATGTGAAAGGAAGGAGAATAAAGTAGCTAATGCGTTAAGTAGAAAATTGCATGGTGTTTATGAGCTATACTATAATCAGGTTGGGTACATATTTTTGGTGTAATTGAAAATAGAAGATGAGAAAGATCCTGAATACCAGTTCATGTGGCAACAAGAAGAGGAGTTCAGAAAACAAGGAAAATCTGCTGACTACGAAATTAATAAAGATGGGTTGCTAAATTTCAAGAAGAGGATTTTTGTTCGAAACAGAGTGGAGCTGAAGGAACTAATTCTAAATGAGCATTGTCGAAGAAACTATTCTGGACATCTTGGGTATCAGAAGATGCTAACAGCGATTAGGAAGAACTACTTCTGGCCAGGTATGAGAAGAGATATTGCAGAATATTTAAACAAGTGTTTAGAGTGCCAGAAAGTGAAACTAGAACACCGACACCCAGCTAGGTTGATGCAGCCTATACCGGTACTTGAGTGGAAGTGGGAGGTGATATCTTTAGAATTCATCACTGTTTTACCAAGGTCAAAGAAGCATAATGACTCTATAATGGTAGTGGTGTACCGATTAAGCAAAGCAGTACATTTTATACCTGTGCAGTCCACTTATAAGACGGTGCAAATAGTAGACATATTTATGTGAGAGATCTTTAGACTGCATGGGATCCCAAAGACTGTCATATCTGACAGGGATGTGAAGTTTACTTCAGCATTCTGGAAAATGTTGTTTACAGGATTGGGAACTCAAATTAATTTTAGCACTGCTTACCATCCACAAACAGATAGGAAAACGGAGTGAGTAAATCTGATCCTGGAGGATATGTTATGTATGTATGTAATGCAATAGCCAACTAGGTTGGAAGAATATCTGCACCTAGTGGAGTTTGCATACAATAACGGATACCAGGAATCCCTTAAGATGAGTCTGTTCGAAGCTTTATACGGATGACAATGCAGAACTCTTACTAATTGGAGTAGCCCAGAAACCAAGTTGATGCTTGGACCGGAAATGTTAGCTAAAATGGAGTTAGAAGTAAGGAAGATCCAGAAAAATTTGAAGGCAACTTAGGATAGAAAAAAAGTGTATGCAGATAAAAAAAGGACTTATCGTGAGTATGAGGTAGGAGACCATGTGTACATAAGGATAAAACTAAAGAAAAACAATTTAGGGTGGGCCTCATGTGCTAAGTTGGCTCCTAGGTTTTGTGGGACTTTCCAAATATTGGAAAGGGTAGGACTTGTGGCTTACCGACTGGCCATTCCCAGTCATATCCGAGTGCAAAATGTCTTTCATGTATCGCTATTAAACCGATACATACATGATTTGAAGCACATAATCCACTGGAAGAATATTCAGGTAGGATATGGGTACAAGACTTGATTGGAAATGCTGAGGTTTATGAAAAACTGAACTCCAAGTTTGTTGATTGCAGGTCGAACCGGAAATCAAGTTTCTTGTCGAACCTCAACGTATAATCGATCAGAGAGAAATCATGCTCTGAAAACGAGCCATCACCCAGGTTAAAGTGCAGAGGAAGCACTTTGGCCCAGATGAAGCCACCTTAGGGGATGAAGGCTTTGTTCGGGAAGCGTACCCTGAATTATTTATGAGAGTAGAATGAGAACACCGAGGATGGTGTTCACTTCCAGGGGGGAAAGTTGTAATAGCTGGCTCATTGCTAATTGATGATTATGATATGTTGTTAAGACATTAAGACATTTGTTGTTACTTTTATTTTTTATTTTTACAATATATTATGAGAATAAAATTAATATTTATTAAAGTAATTATGGAAGTGATTTCCATAATAGAATAACAAGAATGATGGTAAAAAGTAATTCAAGCACTGAGAGTTAGTTGGACAGAATCAGTCCAAACAGTTACCCACCTCTGAGGATAAATGAATAATCCTAGTGAGGTTTGGGGGTTCTGTTCGGTAACTAAGGAAGGAGAATTTGCAGAGAATAATTCCCGAATTGGTGCTAACTAGTGGAATACTCTGATTTTCTGAAAAATTGTCTAGATTAGAAGACTATACTGGATTGTCTCGAGGTCTCTCCAGAAATTTCTGTCAACTCACAAAGCTAAGACTTGGAGCATGGGGGAGAGCAGAGGATGTGATTTCCTCTCTCGAGGTAGGGAGGAACTAAATCAATGAGGAAAAATTCATAGAACAGATAAGTTACTGCAATGGCGTGTTTTTATTTGCTTATGAATGGAAAAATCATGCTAGTTTAATTGTCTTATCTGAAATAGTTACAGTAGTTCAATGTTTTATGTGTCAGGTTTTAAATGTTACTCTTTCTAGATTAATAAGGAAGATAAATGAAGTTAGAAATTATTCTCATACAATGAATGGGACAGGGAACTGTTAACCCAGAATCCTCAAGAAGAGGGCTCCAAGTTGGTCGTTCCCTACGATTTAGGGTAAACACAGAAAAAATGGTTCGACCATATTTTATATAAAACTTTAAAAAATAAAGAAAATAGTCTATATATGACTGACGAGTTATAATAGATTATGCCAAGAACATAGCCACAAAAAAGAATCATGCAATCTATTTATTTCAAAAGAATTAGAACTTTGTGACTGGAAACAAATTCTTGAATTAAAATGTAGACTTTGTAGTTGTATGCAGGAAGATAGATTTAAAATAAAACAATTCTGTAGAAATTAAAAGGAAAATTGTAATTCCTAATTATGGAATGATAGAAAAAGAAACAATGAACTAAAGAAGCAGTTCCATGAAAATATAATTGAAAAGAAAGGGTATTTCCCATTTGTTAAATACACTATACAATTGAAAAGGTGCATAATTTCATTCATTAAATGGAATAATACTTTTAAAATTACCAAACAGTCTCTCGGTAAATATATACATAAATGTTCAATAACTTCTGAGTAGTATGGTCAATAGTTTAAACAGTGCTAGGAGATGGAAACTATAGACTTAAATTCTTACAGTATATAAATTCTTTACTGTATATAAATTCTTCACATCATATTATCCACTTGCAGTAAAATGACAAAACTATACATTCCAATAAACTGTATACATATATGAGAAAACAGAACTGCTAACCAAGGCAATTCTCCATAAATCTATCATTGGAAATGAAAATCCCTAAATGGGACTCGAACAGATTCAATTGAGACAAACGGAGAAACCAAATATCAAGGTCGAAAGAAAAAAGCAAACCTAACTATGTATTGGCACTTCCGACAAGAAAAATAAAACTGATACAGTATTTTTACACAAAGAGGACTCCGAAAAACTAATTTAGGGTATTGTCCATAAGGAAAAAATTTTAAGTTCGAATTAAAATATTTTGAAGTTGAAAACCCCATGTCAAGACGGAGAAATTTCTTTTGCAGGCTTGACAAATTCTGATATCAAGATTTCTCGTTGCAAAAGGGTACCTAGAAAGGTCGGAGTAAGTTAAGGAACAAATATACATTGATTTTCTTTGTAGAACACTTTCGCTCCAACAATCCTTAGAGAATGTACCTGTCAAGAAAACGGAGAAAGATTATCAAGCTTCTAAATCTCAAACCTGGATAAAATTATGGGAATAAGAATATTAAGGCAAGATGAAGTGCAGTTGTCTCACCTTAGGGTATTGACATAGGAGTCTAGAGGAGGCAGCTTGCAAAGTTAACATTGAATTTTAGGGTAAGTAACTAGAAAAATTCATGAAAAATATTATAGCGAAAAAAGTATGAAAAGGAAAATGAGAGTGCAGTAAGGGTTCCACCTCTAAAATTTCCTTGAGATTGCTTATTTGAAGCCTGTAAAATTCCACAGACCAAGGCCAGAAGAAATACAACGATCTAGACATAAAACCATCGAATTATTAAGACGTGAACAGGACAGAAAATGCCATATCACCCAACTTCAAGTCTATGGGATGAGAAACAAACCACAATAAACAACGAGAAGGCTAAGCCCATTTTAGTACTGCTGTAAGAAAAAACCTGAGGAAAAAATGCATTTACCTGGAAAATATAACGGATGCAAGCCTATTTTCCACCGAAAGAATCTTGCAGGGATAGACGCAGAGGCAGAGAGCATCCTCAGAGGATCGATGGTGAAGTGAGCTGAAAAAAAAGTGGAAATAGTTATGAGAGGAAATGTCATTACCAAAAACCCTAGCACATAACCACCATTGGATCACCTAGGATCAGATCAAGGGCGGAGGAACACCCACCTGTCCACCATAGTTAATGACAACACAGAGGTAATGACTCAGCAACCAGTGTTAATAACCAAATCCCTACTAGATTTGCTACGCGGGAAGATAACCATCGAGTGCTTATTTATTGCACTAAGTACGTGTACCATAAGTTAATTAAATCCAACTATACAACTTGGCAAAGATCTATTTCGAATGATTTAAAACATAACATCAATATTACTAAAGTTGGTTAATATATGTGTGGAATAAATCCAAAATTCGATTGTTGTACCATTGTATTTCATATGCAATTTATATTAAAGTGGCATGTGGTGCATGGTAAGTCGTGCTTAGAATAGTTAATGGTAATCTATAGTGACAATTAAATAAATGGTATAGGTAGATAGGGATTAACTTTTATACAAAGTTTAAAAAAAAAATATGGATATAGTGGAGTATGTTACAGATGCACTAATGACCTCGGTGGTTCACCTCTACATCATGCCTGGTGGGCATTTCAGTTTTGTAGAATCATCCTATGTTATGTCAGGTTTTGATTTTGGTGTCGAACTAATGTGTATATAAGTTGTTGCGTATAATTGATATCAACATGTGCCCAACTGGAACATCGGCCTAAATATCATGCGTGTAAATATGGTGCACAAATTTCAAGCGTAAAGGAGGTGTAAAAATGTGTTCAGGGGTGTTACTCGGAGACAAGAATGATATACTAAAATTTAAGTGTACTGATTCAAAAGAAAGGTTTATGTGTCTAAAAATTTATAATTTATGTTGTTTAATGCTAAATTAATAGTGATTAATAAAAAACAAATCTTATAGTCTTTGGAAAGAACTATTAAATTAATTAATTGTTATTTCAAGTACAAGGATGTGCATAAATTTTGATGGGTAGTAACTACTAGTAAGTGTACATAAGTGCTGAGGAAAACACAAAAAATGAGGAGAGTAACTCCTCGTAAATATATTTATTTACATCTTACCCCTATCATTTTTTTATGCAAATACTTACTTCAATTATGGTTGGAAGTAACTTATAGTAAATATGTCATTTCCTAAGTATAAACTATTTTCAAAGATTTTATTTTTGGATGGTTTTCTTGCAAATATTAAGAATAAAAAACCACTACACAAAAATCTAAGAATCATGCATGAATATTGCAACCATATACATAAATTATGGAATAAAAGAGGCAAATATCCACATGAAATTATGCTATACAAGGCTACAATAAGACCTCTAGGTTATGGTCTAATCAAATCTTTAAAAAGTAGTTTTTAAATAATATTGAAAAATAAATATTTATTTTTCAAAGTTAAGCATTAGAAGTTTCATTGCTAAATGCTAAAATAATAGTAGTTAACAGTCAAATCTATTGCTAGCACTAACTATAATAATGTGAATATATTTATTTAATTTATAATATATTTAATTATATTATATTATTATAATTTATTATATAATAATAATCATATTAGTAAAATAATGATTCATGTATTTAAATAAAATAATATGTTTTGGCCCCTAAGGGTTAGCTCAAGTGGTCTAGAGTGTGAAGTTCTTTCATATTGTGACTAATTGTTGTTGATAGCTAGTTTGAATCTCTTGGTTGTGATTTTACATATTTGGAAAAAAAATGAGAAGAAATCACCTTTTCTTTATATTTTTAAGTTATGTTTAGAAAAGTAAAATATAAAAGTTCACATTTATTTCAATTTTTTATTTTTAAAATTTATAATTGAAAATAATAATATAAATTAAAATAAAAAAATAAAACCCCAGATCTGGGTGTCCAGATGAGAGAGGGTCACATTAACCACCCTCATGATTATTGCGACCAAATTAATTAATACAAGAGAATGACGATGCCTCTAGCCTTCCCTCTCAACTATCCAAAGACCAAGTGTTACAGGTGGTGGCATGCTACTATCACCCCGACATTTATGGATAACCAGGATTCATACACACATCCACCTAATAGTAGTAATATTTAACTTGAGTCGAATGTTAATAAGGTCAGAGGTGTTGGAAACAGAAGGAAAAGATGTTGGTTGTCGAAGGATGGAGGAGTGGGTAGTAAAAGGTTGGAGGTGTAAGAAGATGATGAAATGCAGTAATATCCATACTTTGCAGCGATGGTGAGAAAATGTGGCAAACCCCGAAGGGGAGTCAAATGCAGAGGTAGTCCACCTCTACCTCATTAGCATGGCCAAGTAGCCAAACACTTCGATAACAACATGAACTGGTGATATCAACACTTAGTTGTAAACTTGGAGGCCCAAGAGCTGGGAAACACCAACAACCACCTATGGGTTGTTCACAATTTGTTGGGTTGCCACCTCAGAGATCAAGAAGATGTTACTGTGGGGATTTAGGGTTGTGTTATGGACCTTTACTTTCACATCAGTCATTCCTAGGTAGCTTTGCGAGCTATTGCTAATGTTATTGGTCTTGAACTCATAAATTATTCCTTTCCTGCGAATAATTTCTCTTCTCAAATACTTGTAGGTTTTGTCTCAAAAGACACCAAACCCATAGAAAAAATACAAGAAGCACTGGGGGTCAATCCTCATCCATGCCTTAGTAGTTGTGCAATGCAAATGAGGAAATTCCAGTGTATCTTGGAACATTTGGAAGCAAAGGAGCCTGAACCAGAGGCCACCACAACAAGGAAAAGACACTCTAGCGGAAGTTATAACGCAGGTTTTTTAGTGTTATAGAATTGGCCAAAATTCTTAAAATAACATTTGCTACAACATCCGTTTTTGGTAACATAGGTTTTGGCAGAGCTTCTAACGGAATCTCAACACAAATAAAAAAACTTGACAGTCGGAGGTTTTTACGGATGTTTTCCTCATCGATGCGCTAATCAGGTGTCAACGCATCGATGTGTTTTACGGTGAACGCACTGGTACTGTAAACCTACCAAGAACTGGGACGGAAAACAAATTTAGGATGCCCCAGGGTGTTTAGCAATGTCTCAGTTCATGTCAGCCAGATAGTCACCTCGGGGTGGTCGAAGGTTCATGCACTGGGCCGTTAAGGTCTAAAATCACACCGGGCGCATTGTAGGTGATACAATGCACCGGGTCGTTCTAATTGGTATTGGTATCTGTGCAGTGCCCATAGGTCGTATCAATGCACCAACGCGTAGTATTTTACAAACACACCGGTGCGCAGTATTAGACAAACGCACCAAGCGTTCTAATCGGTATTGGTATTTGTGCGGTGCCCATAGGTCATATCAAGGCACCGGTTAGAAATCTCACATAAACGCATTGGTGCACAATATCACACAAATGCATCGAGCGTTATAATTAGTATTGGTACTTGTGTGGTGCCCATTGAAACGCACCGGTGCACCATATCATACAAACGCACCAATGCACAGTAACTAACACGCACCAGTGTTTATTTTGTATTTTTTAGAAACATCGACCTTTAAGAGTGAAATTATTGTGATTTAATATTTAATGCTAAATTTTTTATTTATTGTACGTAATCAAAAAATTCAATGATTACATATTACATTTGAAGCACATTGTTGTTGAGATGCCTCCTCGTGCGATGCAATTATGTCCATTCCTTTAACCATCTCCTTGTACACCATTTTGGACATTCCTACTGGCATATTTTTGATATCAGCTCGTTCATCCTTCGATATTTTCATAATCTTCCTGAAAATGTAACACGACAATAAACTATTTAATTTTTATATTGATATATGAAAAGTAAATATAACAAAAGTGATATTTATAAATGCTTGCTTTCTAGTAATATATACATATAATTGTAGAAAAACATTTAAAGGAATATTACTTTTTCATTCTTTTTTTTTTGTACATTTTTGCTATTAAAAGTATGACATGTCTCATTGACCAATTCTCTGGAAACTCATCCTGTAGTTTAGATAAAATTTGGTTCTTGGAATCATTGGATTATTTTTTGTATTTTAAGTGGAAATAACGTCTATAAATTCATTCCACTAGATCCCTCAAAATTTTGCAAAGTTTTTTCCCCCTTTCGTTAACCTCCTGCGCCACTCCAGATGAGCTTAGGAGAAATTCATTTTCATTTGCATGTTGTTTTCTTTTCTTTTCTTAGAAAAAAATTCCTTTTCTGAGTCGCTGGTCCCTGTAGAACATTAAACATATGTGAATTAATACATTGTTTGAAACATGTTATCTAATATTTTAAGTATATTATTAATGAAAATTAAAGAAGAAACTCATATTGGATTGATAGTATTTTTTCATTCGCCTGATTCATCCTTCTATAATTTTTCCATCAAGATTTTACGCTCTTCTAGTCCTAGATCAGAAATAATATTATCAAGCTTCGTCATTTTGTGGCTCTGCATGATACACAGTAAACAATACATATTAGTTAAACTTACATATAGTTCAAAAATAATATCTTTTGTAAAAAATTTACAAAGAACTTGTTTTTTTTTCTTTTCTCGATGTGCTATCAGTATTTTTGTTACTTGATCTCTTGTCAGCCATTTATTTATCAATATGAAACCTGTACCATACCATTCATTAATATATTTTTATAAATAAATCATAAAATTTCTAGTTAAAAAAATAAAAATGAAGAAAACGATGCTTCTTTAATGATGTACACACCGACATCGGTGTGACGTGTTCTTATAAATACACCACCAAAGAAGTATAAACATCGTACGTTTTTCCCTGTCAACAAGGAGAACCGTTGCGTTATATGTTAACCAACACACCGATTAACACAAAAATTAATAAAAATCCTCTAGTATTAGTTTTTGTAGCATATTATGTCGTGGCGGGGGGGTGCGGCATGTTCTTATAAACGGACCACGAAAACAGGGGACCACCGTATGGTTCTCTCTGTCAACAAGGTGACCCAGTGCATTATACATTAAACGATGCATCGATTAACACAGACATAAAATAAAATAAAAAAACTTTTTGTCAAAAAGTACATTGAAATAACGCACCTGTGCACAATTTTACATATGATGCACAAATTTAAAAAAAAAATGTTTTTAAATTGCTTTTATCAAACAATAAGTGCATGGTGTGCTATGATAAAATAGCACACCAGTTTGCTATTTTACATAGGGTGCACCAATTAAAAAAATTCTGATTTTTAAAAATTCACGCAAGGACCGACATGGATTGGGATCAGACTCTGCAAGTCGTCATGTGGGTTAGATGTCATAGGCCTATCTATATATAGCAATACAAACCCTATGAATATAAAATGAAAAGCCCTAATTCTGAAGTCACATAAACAGGAAGAAACAAGGGCAGAAACAAAAAGGAATGAAGGTTTTATCGTGAGAATGGTTTTTTATTTTTTTTTGAAAACCAATAGTAAAATTTAAATTTTTCACTTACCATGTATTAAATCAAACATAAAATGTAAAAAAAATGATTATTACAGTGAAATTTAATCACTATATGGTTTGAAACTCTATGCTACAGGGTTTGAATCACCAGAGGTTTGGAATTTTGATTTTCTGAATAGTTATGTTCGAAACTATTTTGCTGCTCCACAGTGCTCTCTTGCTCCAGGTACGTCTCTCGTGCAAATCTCTCCCTAAAAATTTTTGCAAAAATAATGAAATAATGAAAAGATTTTACTATTTAGAGAATTTTTTTATGAAATTATATTTTTGAAAATAATTTTCTGCCCATTTTTCAATTTACTGTTTTTTTTTACTTAAAAAAAATAAAGATTATTTTTTTTATTTGCAGCTATTCGGCACCGGTGCCTTGATAACTAACAAAACACTGGTGTGGTTAACTATACATTAGCACCGATAATAATAAGTCCATTTTTAAGGCACCGAAATTACTTTTAGGTGTGTACATCAAAATTTATTGTTGATTTTTCTCAAATGCAGGGAGAAAATATCATAATTATATCAAATGGAAAATTCTTCAAAATCCAGCTTATTCCATAATATTTCTCAAATTCCATCGTGGATTTCTCCCTATCCATCTTAAGACGTAATATTTACTTCAAATTTTATGTATATTTCCATTATCTAATTGAATTCATATTTTTTATCCATGTCAATCAACTTAATAAAATTAATTATGTATGCAAATTTGCAGGTTCATGTAGATTCGAAATCGATTTCAGATGCACAAAATATTCAAACAGATCCAAAACATTGGAAGCTCTTATCAGGAGCAAGATAATTAAATGCACATTTTGTAGATGAAAATGGACAACCGCTTCACCATGCCAATTGTAACATTTCATCTTCTAGCCACAATCCTGGGACAATGATGGTAATAATAATTGTTTGGTATATTAATGTAATTATTTCAACATCAAACCAATTAATCATACATTGTCGACATGATTACTAATTGATATTATATATTTTGCACTAATCATGTTCAAATATAGTTTTTGAAATTATTAGGATTCTAGTGATGATGAGCAACCTACCTAACATCATCCGTTGCACCCCACGACAATGTCAAATCGAGATAAGGTTGAATTAAGAGAAAAAATTAGAGAGGAACAATATCAAGAATGGTTGAATCAACCACCTATTCAATTCCCACTACGTCTAAATTCACCAATTAGGAATGACTATAGCAATAGTAGTTCTTCACAAGCTGGCAATGGAGGTAGTCAAATAGAGGTTGGTATGGATACTTACTTAAGGGATACAACTTCCATGGAGACAATGATGTTAGATGCATTCCAGAACGATGATCCAAAATTCTTCGACACCTATGTTGAGAAATTTCCCATTGGGCTAAAAAGGAAATCTATATTTTATAACCTCCCATATTGGGAGCATCTTAAGATTACCCACTTATTAGATCCCATGCATATATTTAAAAATGTGTCATCTTCTTTATGGAGGCACATATCATCGTAACAAAGTGACACATTGGTTGTTAGGAAATATCTTATTACTTCAAAAACTAAAAAGAAACATTAGCCAAGACGATTAGAAAGTACATGATCAAAGGCAGGTGATGGTCCCTCTAATTCATGGTATTTCAAAGAAGGTGATGTCCCATAGATTTTAAAAAAACATGATCTTTCTTTGGCAAAGGAATTTATAATGGGTGTGAGCGTGCCATCTTCATATGGGTCTTCACTATGGCACTGCTTCACCATGGATAACCATTTGTCGAGGTTGAAATCACATGACCATTTGAATCTTCTAAGAGTACGTATAATTTCAAAAGCATGATTTTATTATTTGTTTTATCCCATGCATGGATCATAAAACATAACTAAATTTGTATATTATTGCACGTGTTTATAAATTTGCAGTGTCATTATCCTTTGTTCATGTGTGGGTGTGTGAAACATGAATTCCCCCAAGACCTAGGATGTTCCATATCTAAATTATCTTCATTTGTACATTGGATCATGTCAAAAGAGATTCATGTGGCTAGCTTTCCACGGTGGCATCAAGAGATAGTTGAGATTGTTTGTATGTTTGAGAAGGAACTGCCAACAAGTTTCATGGACTTGTAGGTTCATCTTCTAATCCACCTAGTATATGAGGTTGAATTAGTTGGGGTGGTTTCTTGTAGTTGGATGTTCTTATAGAGGTACATGAAGAAATTGAAAGGTTTTGTTCGACAAAGGGAAAAACCCAAGGGGTATATGGAAAAGGGATACATATCGTATGAGTCTTTATATTATGCCATTTATTACATCAAGCAGATCGACAACAAACTAGGTGCGGTGATTTGGGACGATGAAAGGGATGAAGACAAAAGAGAAGGGGAGCTGCTCCAAATGAATGGAAAAAGGAACTTGATAAAGAGTAAGCGACTTATAATTTCTCAAATTTATACAGAGTAAATATTCATGTTGAACTTCGATATAATGTATATTTTGATCTCATTTGTACTATATGTTGGTTTGATTTCATCAACGAATGCAGAAATTGAAGCAATCAATAAATTTGTTCTTTACAATTTCGAAGCAACAAAACTGTGGGTTGCATTGTATGAACAAAAGAGGATGAAATGGGATAGTGAGATGAAAGAATTCAAACAGTTTAATGGTATAAGTGTGCCTTATCCTAATGATTTAAAAGAAAATATGCCAAAAATATGCCCCAACAGTTGGGTTGCTGACCAAGTCAGAGAGAAATATGGTGCAACCGGTCGTTACCCGCGTGCTGAAGAGGATGCACTAAACGTAGGGATTGGGTGCACCCACTCGGTAATAATATATTTATGTA
The DNA here is from genome assembly GCA_034641835.2 of Pinus albicaulis. Classification (NCBI taxonomy): domain Eukaryota; kingdom Viridiplantae; phylum Streptophyta; class Pinopsida; order Pinales; family Pinaceae; genus Pinus; species Pinus albicaulis. The sequence continues at coordinate 291,068,693 of CM076577.1, read as the reverse complement.
CATTTTAAACTTAATAATGCACCTTTGAAATGTAATTACATCTATATTTCATATTTTAACTGTTGTCTTATTATAAGACACATGACACTATGATTTTTTAACTTTTTTATAGGTGCATTTGTTCCCATCTATGTGGGCATATGGACACCATTTTCGCATAGAAAATGCCAATGATGGACACATGACACAAGGTTGTAGAGTGGAAGTTGATTTCGATCAATCTAGTTGATCTAATCATCATGATCAAAACCTAGTATGAGGGACATTAGGTTACGTTGGAAAGATACAAAAGATCATTGAAGTGGATTTCTCTTTGTCCAATGTGTTATTTTTAAGTGCAAGTGGTGGGACACCTTTTATCAGAATAATGTAAAGGAAGATTGTAATAGTAGGCTGATATGTATCAACTCTAGAAAGATGTGGGATGAAGCTAAGGAGCCCTATGTTTTCCCCATACATTGCAACCAGGGGTTTTTTTTACCCAGTTGTGTTGGATAGGGATTGGTGGTTCGTATTGAGACATGACCGTAGATCAAAACATATTTTTGATAAAAATAGTGTTATCATGGCAAGCGAGCTAGAAGATAATGAGGGTGATCATGAGAACCAAGAGTGATATGGTACATGTGTTATTTCATCATTTATATTTTTTAAGATGATTTTTTATAAAGAAGAGGACTTAATTACCTTATAACTAAGACTCTTTTTTTCAAAAAATTATAATATGTATCTTGAATTAATTGGTAATTTGCATTGTCTTAACGTTAAAATCATTTCACTTGATAATTTGCAATTATATTGATCTCGAAAAAAAATGGCGTACTGTATAAAGTTATTTTTTTGGTATGTAAGATCATAATAAAATAATGATAATTCTAAAGTACATGAATTTATTTTCATTATTTTCTAAACTTTACTGTGTTATAAAAAATCGTATTAATCTAGATTTATTATTTTACAATTATTTATATTCATGCAAATTTACAAATTTACAGTTATGGTAATTTAACAATATTTACGGTATACATTTTACTTATGGTAGTTGTGGTTCAAAATTGACAATTAATTTCCAAATTTCCAAAATTGAATACCGTAAATATTAAAATTTCCAAAATAATAAAATTGAATAATGACAATACATACAATTACAATCACAATTTTACAATTTCATAATACAATTACAATTAAAATTTTAGAACTTAACATACAATTACAATTACAATGATTTCACATTAATAGAATAAAAATTTTACATACAATTACAATTAGAATTAGAATTCGAACTACGATTAGAATTTTACAATTTTCCTATTACAATTACAATTACAATTTTAGAATTTTACATGCAATTACAATTACAATTTTAAAATTTTACATATATACAATAACAATTACAATTACAATTTTACAATTTCACATACAATTACAATTTTACAATTTTACATATATACAATTACAATTAAAATTACAATTACAATCATTTCACAATAAATTAAATCTCACAATTAAAATTAAAGTTTTACAAATATTTTACATACAATTACAATTAGAAATACAATTACAATTTTACAATCTTACATACAATTAAAATTAAAATTTCAATTACAATCATGACATAATATTTAATAAATATCATGATTTAAAATTAAAAATAAACATCACGGTCATGATAACCATCGTACAAACATCATATTGGACTAAAAAACACGTTCAAATTCGCTAACGTCATCTAATCATCGTGATCATGATCATCTAACAAAACACAAGCATTGTATAACATCATCACAGCACAAACATCAAATATACATCTCATGTCAAATAACTGCTATCACATACACATCTATCTACAAGTTGCACATTAAATGAACATATCTAACATGACCTAACAATATACACATCATGATAAACACCAACATATAAATTAATTACAACTGCAACATGAACATAAAATAGATGGACCATATATATATATATATATACACACAACTGTAATATAACTGCATATAATAAATGTGAAATATCAGCTTGTGGTACATCAAAGTAGTACTAATCGAGGCCTGATCAGTCGATGGTGCAGCCTCGACATGCTCAGATAGATGTCGATCATCACGTGCCTTCTGATCTAGAGGTGCCTCATGCTGATCAGGATCAACAACCTTCTCATGATGATTCGATGTGGATGGTCCAGCCTGCTGATCTGGGGATGGTGTGGCAACATGCTCAGTCAATGGACCTGCGCCCTCCTCAGGATCAGGTGCCTACTAATGATCATGAATGTTGGATGTTGCAAGTTTCTCATATTCGGTGCGAGGTGGAGGAGGAGGTGGAGTAATAGCTGAAAATTTATCACTCCCCTGATCGTGACCATCAGATGATGCATTTCTCGATTATCGATGTACTGCATCTTCACTATGCCTACATCGAGCAGTCATCCTCACCTGTGCCAGTAATCTGGTAGCTCCAATGACATGCCGCATTAGGGTTTACATATCATGTGGCATGCCTCTCCATATCGTCATTAGCCTATCATCATCCTGTATCTCTTTGATAGTGACCAACTTGACTCCCTCCTCCACTAGGAGTCGACAGAGTTGGTCGCCCAACTCCATCCTAAATCTAGTGTCAGGCCTATGCCTCACACCCACCGGTACCTGCGCATGATCATGAGGACTAGGTTTGTCATTGGCCTGATCATCTAAATATGCCATCTCCTGATCGTTTGCAGGATCTACACCTGGATCATTTGGTGGCAGTGGCATCTCATCGCCAACAAATTACATAATATCTACAAAATATATATAAGTACATAAAAATAATTAGAAAATTTCATTAAATAATTTAATAAAAACAAGTTAAAGAACGTGTTAGAATAAAATTAAAGAAAACACTAATATTACCTCTCTCATCTAGTGGCTCATCAACTGTGAAGAGGATGTTGGCACACCCTTGCCAATCCAAAATAACACAAGAACATGGCACCAGAACGAAGGCATGATCATCAACACTGGATAGCAACTCCTGTGCATCATGACATATCCTCACGGCAAACTCAAACTCGCCCCTCTTGGGCATCATATGGCACCACATCTCCATCTGTACGTGAAACATTGGCCTACGAGGCTACCGAACAAAAGTAGGCCTTGTCACTGGAAACCTCTCAAAAAATAAACAAATAGCTCTGAAGAAAAAGGGAAGTTCACCGTCCCTTGTGCCTGAGAACGACATCTATCTAAAGTTGTACAGAACTGATGCAAAAAAATCGCAGACCACCTCACAAGTCATGGCACCTGTAATAAAGAATCAACATAAAATTAAAGCAGGAAACTAATGAATTGCCCGTCACTGGTATTGTGTGCAATGGTCAACAACAGTAGTGAGAGGAACCTCACCCCATCTGCACCAAATGAAGAAATATGTAATTGACCACCGAAGACTTGAAAATCTGCAGGAGACAGTATATCGGTGCTAATGTATCTCTTGGAGTACACGAACTGACACCTTGTTGCATAGTTGATGGGGAACTATGGGAACGAGGGCAAATCCTGCCCTCTTATAGATAGGCTAGTAATGAAATACATGTCCTCCTCAGTGGGCATCTATCACTAGTTAGGACCAACCTGGAAAGCCTGTCATTGGGCATTCCACCTAAAGATGAGTTGTTGTAATAACCCATTATGGCCGTTTAGCGATGTAGCCTCCTCATATAACTTGAGGAGGCCTACCTCCCTTAGGAGCAACTAGGTGGTTGTCGTAATAGGGTGAGGATACATAAGTCTCTCCCTCTCTCGTACCTCCCACAGGCGAACCACGTTATACTGGTCTGCCATATGTTCTTGTTGTTCCCTCTCTTCTCTCCTTTGACGTCGCTAAACGAATCACATATTAAATAATTATTTTTTTATTAAATGAGACATGACATGTATTTACAAATATATATATATATATATATTTAAAAAACAAAAAAATAGTTGGTGCGCCAAAAAAGAGTCATGCATCGATACCGGTGTGTATGTTTTTATCACACACCATCTACAGTGCACCTAGAAATTTTCAGTGCACTGTACAACATGAAATGTACTTTCTCCGATGGTGCGCTAATGAAACTATCCATCCCGGGTGGATAGTTACGTTAACGCACCACCCAAAATTAATTCATGGTCAACGGTACAGTCGTTTAACAGACCGCACCATTGACCATGTACTGATGTCACGAGGGAAATGCACTAACCAAACTACTCGCCTCGGGGCAGATAGTTTCGTCAGCACATTGCCCTCCTAGCATCATTACACGGTCAAAGGTGCAGTGGTTTAACCGACCACACCGTTGACTATGTATCGGTGTCAGGAGGGCAGTGCGCTGACCAAAATATGCCCCTTGGGTCATATAATTTAGTCAGTGTACCGCCCTCCTGACATCAGTACATGGTCATCGGTGTGGTCTCTTAAATGACTGCACCGTTGACTGTGTACTAATGTTAGGAGGGCGGTGCGTTGACTAAATTATATTTCCCAGGGCACATAGTTTGGTCAGCGCACCGCCCTCCCAAACTTGGACATAGTCAACAGTGAGGGTGGTTAACCGACCACACCGCCATTTATGTTTTTAAGAAAAAACACGGTATGGATTTTCGGTACCACACCAAAACCAGTGTGATTTCCATTAGCACCAGTCGTGGTGCGGCCTATAAATTTACAGCAGCATCGTGAACTGGTGCAAGCCGAACATCTTGAGTGAATCGCGTGGGAATTTTTTTTTTTTTTAAGGGTAAATTTTAAGTTTTTTTAGAAATCTAATCATATAAAAAGTTTAATTATGGATAAACAAGTAAAATACTTGTACGTTTGGGCATTGAGGAGGCATGTTTTTTGTATAATTTTCAAAACTTGATTTGCCCACCTTTTTCCAAAATTCAAAATCGAGATGGTGGGTAATGGATAGCAACAGTGCGTGCAGTGGGAGCACCGATGGCAGGGCGCCTAACATAAGGGAAATTCACACTGGTGCTTGAGAGCTCTGGAGCACTGAAGAAGTGAAAATGCAGATTTTTTGGCTGTAATTTTTTTTTTATTTAACCCTGTTCTGGTGCTCAGGTTTTTGAGGCTCACCAGGCGATTTCTTCCAAGTGCACCGAGCCTATTTTAGTTTAGCATAGGTTCTTATGATGCATCGGGCCTAAATTTGTGTAGCGCACTGGTGCACTACAGTAATGAGACGCATGAGGAGGTTTTGTCCGGAGAGCACGGTGTCTCGGTGTGCCAATTTTTAGTATGCACCAGTGCTTTTCTAGTTGAACGCACTGGTGATGAAAGCACCAGTGATGTGTAGGATGAGGAATGCACCGAACAAAAAATATCTGCAAAAACCTCCACCCACCAACCTCCTCTAGAAACCTCCACTACAAATGGATATATGGGCTATTTCTATAAGGGGTTCCTCAAAAACATCCACTAGAGGGTCTTTTGCTTGTAGTGCACAATGGTGTTAACCATCTTCCTCCAACAATGCACCAAATTCCAATTGGGCATATTTTTCTAGTTGAGCACCCTCTTCATAATGAATAAAAATACTATAGACCGATGTCAGTGGAATGGGAAAATCCACCTGAGCTCAAGAATGGTGAGGAAACCCATATCAAATAGAACTTGGAACTACTTAAGTTACCAATGTGACTCAAGTCCTTTTATAGCTATTGTATTTCCATTGTTCTCATGTTTTTTGATACTCTAAACTTTCTAGGAAGTCATATGGTTTCCCTCACAAGGGAAAATGGTCCTACATATAATAGTTTTGTGACATCCAATGTAATATTCCAAAATTCGCATGCAGCTAATTGGAATATGGATTTTTTCTTTTGACACCTAGGAGGTGAATAAATGGGTAAGGAGGCCCATACATTTCTAAAATATGAATAAAATCCCTCATGATGTGAAAAGGATCATTATAATAGCTGGATTTCACACCCTCATGTGTGAAAAGGGGCAATTACATGTGGACAAGGTCAAGTTTGACCAAGTCAACTGCACTGGAATGGAAGGTTGAGATCATCTATGGAGATAGTGCAGTGATAGTGGGAGGAATATTCCTTGGTGGAGGAAACCATAATGAGTGGGACCCAAGGTGAGAAGGCTTCCACTTGTTTATAAGGAGGGTAGGGTAGCCATATCAAGACATATTATGGATTATTGAATTTGTGGTCTGCATGACTATTGTGCATTCTTTAGTTGTTTAGTTGAGATTGTTGTGTTGCTTAGCACAAGGTATCAGAGCATAATCTTGGCATAGCCTGTGGATCTCAGCCATTATGATATAATAATAAGAAGAATAAAATATGTTCAAAAAATACAAAAATAAAAATCCATTATTTGGAGGAAGGAAGGAAGAGAGGCTCTCAAAGTTTTTTTTTTCAAGCTATGCAGAGCATTCATGGAGAAATCAAGAAGATGAGAAGGGAGAGGTATAAGGAATCTCCAAGGGGGTTTGAATATGCAGCAATCCCTATATTTTTGCATGATGAGTGTGAGCATGCAGCCACACATTATGATTCACAACGCAGTCATACGCCCAGATCTGCTATGTGGGAGATGAAAGAAGAAGGAATGCCTAAAGAGGAGACTCTTAGGGATTATCTACAGGAATATGAATCTCAAACTAAGAGGTTCAAGATCACATTAGCTTCCAAGATTTTTGCAAGATCAAGGTGGAGAGGAGCAAGGAGCATGACATGGGTAGATTTTTTCTATATACTTTTGATGGGTCACCAACATGTTCAGCTATAGCTTGGGTGGAGGAGCTACACACCTATTTGCAATAGCACCAAGTTTATGAAGATGAAGCCATCAAAGTTGCAACACTGGATTTTGAAGGTAAGTCCTATGCTTGGTGGATATTTGAGTCATTTTCATTAGGAAATGCAAATACTTCTTCTTATGCAAAGTTCACTAAGATATTAGTAGAAAGGTTTGATGGAGGACATTCTGAAACATATTTGATGAAGTTAAACAAACCAAAACAAACCAAACTTTTGCATGGGTTGAAAGGAACTATAAACTCAAATCCATTTCAGGAAACTGTTGGAGAGGCAATAAATTTGTCTCATATTCTTGGACAAGAGGGCATGGAGAACCCTTTTCCAAAGGAGGATCCACTTATTGAAAGGTTTCCCATTCATATTAAAGAGGAAGACATGGTTTAGGGAAACAACGCTGTCATATCTAAAGCATATCTAGCACCTCATGTATACGTAGATGGAGCACTTGCTCCAACAAGAGGGATTCTTGTATTATTGCAAGAAATTCCCTAGGATCTCATATGTGGAGATCAAGGCACAATCCATGATCAGCATGTGCCATTGTTGACAGATTGTGAAACCATGCAGATAAAAGGAGGAGGTAGGGAGGATGACCAACATCATTTGATGAGGAGCACACACCCCTATCTATTTCAGAGGGTTGATGCACAGAAGAGGGAGACTGAATTGCGTAGTGAGGGAAGGGACAAGTCTATCCATTCAGGTATGTAGTCTACTCTTGATATTGATGTCTCATTGCATGGAGGCATCTCACCGAGGAGACCAACAGATCAACAGATGATGAGGGATGCTTCACATTTGGAGGCACCACTCATTGACTCTAGCGGGGTGAGGACCTTGGGAGAGCTTGGTATAGTGCTGAGAGTCTTGGGTAGACTCAAGGAGAGGAGAGGCATTCTCCCAACATCATCATTACCCACTCTCATTGCAAGATCTGTGATATGGTAGGAGTAGCTTGGGAAGGATAGTAGCCTTCCAACTTGCATCTTTGGCATGGGACATGTCAAAGATGAGGACCACCATATGACAGATTTTCTTTGTGATAGATCATCAGCGCTGTCACTATGGAGGATAGATCCATATTGGAAATCCCAGCTGTTGGTGGATTATTCCAAGGATCTTTTTACTTGTATGATATTGGATGACCAGTTGCATGAGGATGGATATTTAGTCAGAGATGGGGTCATCTACTATCATGGTATGATCTTCCTATCTAGAGCTTCCAAGCTCAAGAAGAAGTTACTACAAGCAGCTCATGAAGATTTCCTTCTCATCCACACTTATTATATGAGAGCATGCCACACCATCATGGAGGGGTACATTTGGGAAGGCTTTGAGGAGGATATATATCAGCATTTGAGGATATGCATGGATCATGTGGAGATGGAGGAGATACATAACTCTTTGGGGGAGTTAACACAGCCACCTCTTTTCTATTTGAGAATGAAAGGGGATTCACCTATGAGCCACTTCATTTTCATGGGCAAAGCATATGGTAAGGATGTTTTTTGGTTGCGTAATGATTTGTATGATGAATATGTGCATTCCTTAACCATATATGTGTAGGACATTGCTCAAAGAAGGAGCATTCTTCCTTCTAGACTTCATGGTCTACTTGAGGCCATAAGTAGTATTGATGATGGTCACTTCCTAGGAGGTCTTGGGGAGATGATATCTGATGAAGGATATGCTCACTTTGCACCATACATCATACACTTCATCCAAACTTGTGAGGAGATTGGGGCAGCAAGAAAGTGTTTGGGAAGCCACACACCATGCCATTTTCTAATGCAGTTGAGAGTAAAACTATGCTAGTTTCATTTGAGGGACCATTGTACTTCCCCCTTATTACACATGGCAGCTCGCATGATGCAAATCATGATTCCATTTGTTGATGTTTTCCCTACCTTTATTGGGGACATGATTGGAAGAGAGACACATTGGTTGGATGTGTCCTTGGGGAAAGAGATTTCCCACACTTTTTGCATTACATGTTCCAAGGGGAGCATCGGAGGTGACATGGCCACTACAGTAAAACACTTTCTCCTTTATGAGGTGGGCCATGGGATTGATTGGAGCACTTTGGGTATGCCTCTCATGAATCATTGGGAGGAATTTTTCTATGAGTTGCCATGTTGGGAGGTAACTAATTTTATATGGATTATAGCTTGGGGATGGAGGATCCACATGGGAATGATGGTTCCCAATGCATTTCAGATCCCATACCTCAAAGGGACCACTAGACAAATTGTTGTTGCCTCCTTGAGTATTCTACTTCTTCATGATGATAGCTCCTTAGCTAGCTTGCATACTTGGGAGGGGAAATATGGAGAGTTATTAATGAGACAACATCTTATTCCTTCGAGGATATTATCATATGTGGATGCTATAGGAGGAGGAGGGGAGACTTCTCAGTTCTATCCCTGCCGTTTCTTGAGGACAAGCAACATTTGGGAGGGGAGGACTGTAATATTCCAAAATTAGCATGCAACTAATTAGAATATTGATTTTTTATTTTGACACTTAGGAGGTGAATAAATGGGTAAGGAGGCCCATACATTTATAAAATAGGAATAAAATCCCTCATGATGTGAAAAAGGATGATTATAATAGCTGGATTTCACACCCTCATGTGTGAAAAGGGGCAATTACATGTGGACAAGGTCAAGTTTGACCAAGTCAACACCGCTGGAATGGAAGGTGGAGATCATCTATGGAGACAACGCAGTGATAGTGGGAGGAAGATTCCTTGGTGGAGGAAACCCTAATGAGTGGGACCCAAGGTGAGAAGGCTTCCACTTGTTTATAAGGAGGGAAAGGTAGCCATAGCAATAAATATTATGGATTATTGAATTTGTGGTCTACATGAATATTGTGCATTCTTCAGTTGTTTAGTTGAGATTGTTGTGCTGCTTCGCACAAGGCATTCCAGTTTAGGAATTCCTTCTCCTTTCTAGAGAGGCCTCTTAAAGGAGTTTTCCCTTCATTTCTCCACATTCAGGCTTGAGGCCAAGCTACCTCCTTTAGTTATAGTGCAGTTTTTGTTTAGAGCTGGGTTGTGTTGTAGGGTGTTGCAGTGGAGGGTTGAGAACACCACTTCCGGAGCTTTTTTTCAGAGGAGAAAGCTTTCTTTCCTTTGGGAAACCAGTGAGGAAGATTCTGTAGCTTATTTCACATCTTGGCACTTGGCCAACATATTTTCCATCACCTACAAAGCAATACCTCTCCTTGACTGCATTATTTTAGTGAGCATTTGTAGTGAGGGGTTGCAGTGTTTGATTGGAGGGTGAGATCTTCAGTGATTTGATCAGTCTTTCACCTAAAGGATCTATTGGAGGAGGTCTATTCATCTTATGCATCACCTTCAACCATCTCCATCTAGTTCTTGAGTTGCAGCTACTACTCAGCCCTAGGGCTGCACTCCAGCATTTTTGTACTTTTACATATTTGAGGAAATCCTTTCTGGATTGTCTCGAAATTGTGTTTGGGGGTTTAGATCTTTACTCCCGACACTTTTTAAACCATATATTTGTAGATACATATTATTTCACATTTCCAGTAGTAGTGTACCATCTATGACTACATTTTTCATGTTCATGAGCATTCTACAAAGTAGTAGCATTCCATCTTTGGCATATGTATTCATGGAAGGCTTGTTTGCCTAGATTATTTGAGTTTTATTGTACTTATTTGCTGCTGATTTACATAATAAAATGGCTCCATGGTTTTCATACATTTTGGTGTAATGTTATTCACTGTTATTTCCAGTTTTATGTTCATGTATTGCTGCATCCACATTTGGGAATATTACATCCAAATTTTTTTTCTTTTGGCTCAATCTAGTAATTGACTAGCTAAGACTCTCCAAGTATGTAAAATCTGTATATTTTTTGTAATACAAATATTTCTAAGTTAAATTAATAAATTAATATATAATTTTTACTATGATTCTTATCTAACTTAGTCAATAATAAATGTAGTTCTTTAAGATAAATTTGTGAAAGATTAATTAACATTATAAAGTAACCATTGCAAAATATCATAATCCAACATAAACCTCCATGAACATTAGAGTATGACAAAGATATTAATGAATGTCATAGTTTTTCATCACTTTTCATGAATACCAAAATTCAAACAAATCCTTACTAAATGACATAATGTGTATAAAATTTTATCACACATGTATTGATATCATGAGATTCCTATTACATAAAATATTAATATAATAATAAATTATAGAATTTTTAATAAGCTAATAATGTGGCATCGTATTTCATGAATGTTGTAATCTAAATAAACTCTTTCATTATTAATACTATAACCAAATACTTAATCAATAACAAAATGTTTAGTGTGACATTAAAACAAAATGATTTACAGATATCCTCAAACAATTTCACTACCACATTATTGTTAATATTGTAATAATAATTCTATAACCTAATATTATTATTAACAAATATAGTAATCTGAATAATAGTTTAAAAAGAATAATTACTTTAGAATATATTGTAATCCAAAAAAACCCTTCATTACTAACACTACAACCAAATAATTAATCAATGTCAAATTGTTTAGTGTTACATTAAAACAAAATGATTTACAAAGATCCTTTAACCATTTATTTATTAATGTTGCGGTGCCACACTAATGTTAATAGTGTAACATTACTTTTCATAATCTAATATTACTATTAATCAATATAGAAATCTAACAAAATACTAGATAATTTCATAATCTAATATATCTATTAATAAAACTATTATTCCATAATATAATATACCTATTAATAAAATTATTAGTAAATATAGTAACAAAATACTAGATAATTATATAATACCTATTAATAAAATTATTAATAAATATAGTAATTCAACAAAATACTAGATAATTATATAATAGCTTAAAAAGAAAAATTGCTTTAGAATATGATATAATTGCTTAAAGGGAACAATTGCTTTAGAATACGATTTGTATTGTGATTTGATATATTCTAATATAATATTTTTATTATATATAATATCGTGTTAATATGTAAAATATTATAATATAAAATTATATAAATATATTATTATTATTATATCAATCAAATATATTTTTAATATAAATTAATATTTTTAATGGTAATACTGTAACCTAATATAGCTAATAACAAATATAGGAATTGAAATAATTTTATAACTTAATATAACTATTAACAAATACAGTTATCTAAATAATAGTTTAAAAAGAATAATTACTTTAGAATATATTGTAATCTAAAAAAACCTTCAATACTAACACTACAACCAAATAATTAATCAATATCAAATTGTTTAGTGTTACATTAAAACAAAATGATCTACAAATATCCTTTAACCATTTATTTATTAATGTTGCATTGCCACACTAATGTTAATAGTGTAACATTATTTTTCATAATCTAATATAATTATTAATAAATATAGAAATCTAACTAAATACTAGATAATTTCATAATCTAATACTTATTAATAAAACTATTATTTGATAATTTAATATATTTATTAATAAAACTATTAATAAATATAATAATTTAACAAAATACTAGATTTTTTGGAATCTAAGCTTCTGTGATCCATAATATAAATTTGTAGAAATTCTTTCGGTAGTAATCACATGCAAAAGAACGAGGTCGACGCGTTTCGAACCAACCAGTGTGGTTCATCATCAGGACTATGTGAGAGATCAGATCCAGTCATTAAGTATAAATAGATGTAGAAATGACTCAACTAGCCGTTATCCTAACGGCTAGTTGAGTCATTTCTACATCTATTTATACTTAATGACTGGATCTGATCTCTCACATAGTCCTGAAGATGAACCACACTGGTTGGTTCGAAACGCGTCGACCTCGTTCTTTTGCATGTGATTACTACCGAAAAAATTTCTAAAAAAAAAAATACTAGATATTAAAATAAATCTTCCAAAAAATCACATGAGAAATTTTTAAATTTCTTATGTAATTTTTAGGAAAATTTATTTTAATATGATATAGATCCCAAAAATTTAGTCTAAAAAATACTAGATAATTATATATAGCTTAAAAAGAAAAATTGCTTTAGAATATAATATAATTGCTTAAAAAGAACAATTTCTTTAGAATATGATTTGTATTGTGATTTGATATATTATATATAATATCATATTAATATGTATATATATATATATATTATATCAATCAAATATATTTATAATATAAGTTATAAAATTTATAATAATATATAATACTATATTTTTATATTATTTATCAAATTAAATCTAAAAAAATATTTAATGGTTGCTCAGTTTTATTAAATAAAATATATAAATAATATAATAAAATATAAATTGATATTAAAATATAATTAAATATAATATATTTAATTATACTATATTATTATTATTATTTATTATATAATAGAAATTATATTAATAAAATACTATATTAATGAAATAATGACTTATTTATTTAAATAAAATATAAATTTGTATTTTAAATACTATACACATAATATATTAAATATAAGTTTATCAATATATTTAAATACATTAATTTTTTTTATGGTTGTTAGTGCATATATATGGGAAAAAGGAGAAAAAGTTAACTTTTTCTTAATATTTTCCGATTATACTGTTTTTCAAATTATTTAGAAAAGTAAAAGAGAAAAACTTATTCATTTTTTTGTTTTCAAATTTTATAATTTAAAATAATATTATAAATTAAAATAAAAACTATATTTTATATAGAGAGAGGAAAGAAATCAATTTTCTTCTGAGGTCGTTAGAATTAATAAGCTCACAATATACTCACTTTAAGAGTTCATAAGGCTCACAACCAATACAACAATATTCATCAAAGGAATTATAGCTCATCATGTCACTACATGGGTGGGGAAGATAGCAGTTATTCCACCCAAACACATAAACCCAATTGAAAAATTATTATATGAAGTAGTATGTAAATAATGAGATTCAAAGTTCAAATCTTAGTGGGTAAAAGCCATCTCTCTCTCTCTCTCTCTCTCTCTCTCTCTCTCTCTCTCTCTCTCTATATATATATATATATATATATATATATATATATATATATAGAAGCACACATTAACATAAAATTAATATCTTATGTCCATACAGTAGATAACTAAGTAGAAAGTCAATTGGGGTTATCTCGGATGGTTGGGAAGAATGGTTTTTATCTTCCCCGCCTAGGTTCAAATGTTCGTTATTGACATGATGAGGATTGTTGTAATGGAGTTCTGCCTATGCATATTGTTATATTGGCTTTATGTCTCTGAACTCTTAAGTGAGTATATATGTGGGTTGGTCTTGTACTAACAACCTCACTCTAGCCCTTGTGCTGAGAGGGAGGCTAATTTCTTTACTCAAAAAAAAATATATAACGAAGTAACAAAGATAATATCTATGTGGTTTTCGCTTATTTCCCTTCACACCCTTCCCTAACTCTATCTATCAAAACCCTTGGGAGGCTCACATAGACGAAGGCACACCATGGACTCCTAGGGTGTGTGGCACCAACATCGTTCCACTAGAAAAATTACAAAAATTGATTGTACTAGACTTTGACAATACTTCATAATCTTCCCTAATTAACCCTTTAAAAAATATTTAGTTAGTAACCTATTTTATTCATTTACAATTGTAGTAATATTCAATAATTCAAAAAACACAATAATTATGCCTTAATCTAATACCCAAAATCATATATATAGCATTGGAAAAGTTTTACAACATACAAACCCGATGCTTTTAAAACATTGGCAAATTCTAGCAAAAACTAAAACTTGGCCTCACCTTGTCCAAAATTCAAAAATTTGGCAAACCACAATTTTAAAGCAAGATGGATAGTCATGCAATACTTGAGGTTGAGCTTCAGATAGAACCCCCTTGACACTTTCCCCACTTACCCTTACCATCACCGAATAGGGGATGACCTCACTCCTCATCTCAACTTGTCGTCCAACTCGATCACATAGCGATCTTCACCATGCATGTTGTGGTACACTTGTCTAGCTATTCGATGATGTGTGGTAACTATTTGATTATTGTGTTGCCCCACTAGTCCATTCATTTACTTGTACACTTCAAGCGCACCTCACCAAGAAATTCATCAATTAGGTGGAATGGGTTGACATGCCCATTTACTTTCCACACATGACATTTAGTCTACTCTCAACCAAGATAACGTGAACTCATATTGTTGCATCATTTCACTTTTCCACTCACTTATTCATGTTGACGTGTCCATCACATCCCACCATTCCATTGTGCTCTTTGTTTGTTTGGGCCAATGTTCCACCTCGTCATGTCGTTCCATAGTGTTGATCATTCCACCTCATCATGTTGTTCCTACCACACTTGCATGATGGAGAAATCTCAAAATTGGTTTTCTCACCTGGATGCACTCTTGTATGAGCTCCTAACTAAACAAATTTTGGGTGGTCCCACACTATGTCACTATACACATTGTGTCATAACCTAGAATGGCACTTCTCTTATCTCATTTGACTCTTCTAACTAATTTGTTGCAATGGTGTGTGACTCCAACACTCACTCATCCATGGATCCTCCAATGTTATGAAACCACCCAACATGCAATGTTGTATTGTGACATTGGTATCACCCATGTGACTCCAAGGTAAGGAAACCACAAAATATATATGGGTAACCAAATCAAGATGATCTCTGATATTCTGAAGTGTGTGCATGCACCCAAGGAACCTTCAAGCTTGAGGTTATTACATCCTCGCCCACTCAAAATCATTTTCATCAATGGAAAACCTCCAATACTTCTAGGTCATGGTAATCATCCATACTTCTAGGTCATGTACATTACCTCCCCCATTAAAAATCATTGTCATCCTCGGAAATCCTCCATAAGTAAGCTACACTTGTAATGGATTAGTGACAAGAAGAATTGGGGTAAGTCCCCATGACTACTACTCCCATATCCATCCAAAATCGACTCTATTTCTCATGGTAAATTTCCTCCATACTTTTGGATCACATACATTAGTAATAGAATGTGAGAATCAATATTTCCTTCAACCTCCTATACGAGTTGCTCCAAATTTGGATGGTAGGGACACTCAACCTCTCTAAGTCTCTATGTGGTAAGACCAATATCATGTTTAGCATGTTTATACTAAGGTTATGAATCCCCTCATCACATTTTAGGATCATGTTTAAATCATCCATGTAAACCCATGAAATTTTCTAACAATATTATCTCCCCATATCTTAAATCTTTCTAGTTTGGAGCACTCTATTAAGTCCTCTTTGTCAAAGCTACCAATATGTCTAAATGTTGTACCAACACATTATCCACCCTATGATCTCCTTGTGCACTAGGATAACATGTCTTACCAACTAATTGTCTCCCATCCCGGAAGTAACTCTATCAACCATGTGAATTGGAATTCATGCGAACTCTCATTTAAGTAGTACTCCTCTCAATAGCCACAATCGCTAGTGAGGGACTAGAAAACAAATCCAAAAAGTCTAAGTGCAAAATCTATATGGTCTTCTCTTCTCTCATAAAATCATAACCCAAAACCACCCCATATTCAGCCAAAGGAAAAATGGTGAGACCACAATGAGACTCATGTTTCCTCACTAATATTCAAGATTTATTGGTACACGTTGATTGTACCAGCCACCCTCTACACTCCTAATTTGATGGAATTGAAGGATGTATGTGTAGGATCAGGTTTCAACCCAAGGTATCCCACAACATCCTCCCTAAAAAAATTATGAGTCAAACCATTTTCAATCATCACCACTACCTTCCTCTCATTGATATCTACATGAAATTAACTTAGATGGGTTCCTCCTAGTTCTTGTGATGGTGAAAAATGTGGCTCCACAACCACATACAACACCTACAACACCCAAAATTTCAGATTCTCTATATGGTCCAAAGTTAATAAATTCTACTTCAAAGGATAATCCTTTTCATAATTCTCCTTGCAATTGATCCAACATGATACCAGATTCTTCTCTTTCTAGGTAGAAAATTTATTAGTATCTCCATGTTTTTACACCTTCATCTTCTCCTTATCATTTTTCTTCTTACTCTTGACACCATGCTTCGTCTAATTACTATTTGGACCAAAATTCCCCTAACCTTTATATTCCAAGAATTCATCGGTAGTGGTGATAGTTGTTGCAAGACTCTGAATTTTTTACCATCGCAACTCACTCTATTCCCATGAATATAATCCATTCATGAAATCGAATACTTTTCCTCCTATAACATGTCCTCGATCCCCAAAATGAGCCCTAAAAAATTCGAGATATATGTCTATATATTCCCTAAATTCTTCAAGGATATCAACTGGATCTGATCCATCCATTCTTGGTTTCTAGGCCCAAACTATACATGCAAAGTATCCTTCAAGTCTTTCAATGTTTCTGTCATATCCTTATAACCTATTGCAAACTTAGAATACTCAATTTCTTGACCACGACCTATCGGTCCTTGCTAGAAACATGGCTACAAAATTAACCTTCGCTTCATTTGAACCCCCATTCATCTAATCCAAGTATTGTTCCACATCCCAAGAGAACTACCCAAGTCACTCTTTGCACTTATCCTCCCATCATATGGTTATGGTTCCTTGATTTTAATTTTGATAGAGGTTCTAGATGTGCCTTTCCCAAGATACTTCTTTAATATGTAATCATATCATCCTGATCCTGTAAATTTTTGAAATGATTTTCAATCCACCCTTTGCATATTTCAACCTATCTACCACATTCTCATTCGTCCATATCATGATAGCATCTGCAACATCCTAGACTTCCCATATGGGCTAATTTAAGGTCCACATCATCTATCACATCTTAGCTTCCAACTTATCTAATTTCTTTCCATGATCATTTAATGAGCCTATCAATTGACTCACAACCTTATTAAAATTTTCAATAAATTCCTTCATATTGGGGTTCTTTGATTCCCTCTCAGTTTAACCACCTCCCTACTGCAAACTAGTCGTGACTATACACAAATATGTCACTCCAAGAATCCATGAACCAACCAACTATTAGCCTTGTGATCTTCTCAAATAACACCATAATATGCTACAAAGATATACCTATCATCATTGCAATGATATTCCACCTGAATATCACCAATCATAGATGTAATAGTGAATAACACCTTATAGAATTTACCTCAACTAACATAATCCTTGATATGGACTAGTCACAATGTAACCCTTATTTTGATATACCACCATGTCACACCAATGATAGTCGCACCCATTTTATCTTCATGTCAACTCTGGTACCAAATTACATAGGTGTGATAGTGGTGAATATCACGTGAAACCATATCTACAATATCAACTCTGATAACACCTTTCACAAGCATGACAATAGTGAAGAGTACTCGAAACCTTGTCTACAATATCAATTGTAATACGACCTTTCATGAGGGTGATAATGGTGGAGTTCCTCTCCCTCTTCCTTTATTTGAACTCTAATAGCACATGTCACAACCTCATGGAGACCCATATGGATCAAGGCACACTATGGACTCCCATGGCATGCGACACCATGCTCTCTAAATTGTCATGGATATTTCACTAGATGGTTCATCTCAACAAATTTGATAAATTTATACTGAAAATATAAAATCTAAACTATGAGGGTATTTTCCTTAGAATTATGATTTTTTAAGTTTTCATGTCATATATAAAATGTATAAAATGGATACAACACAAAAACAAAATCACTCACAACAATAACAACACAAGATATGACTTGGAAAACCCCTTTCTGGAGACTACCTAGTTAGAAGGTGAGGTTGTTGTGCTATGTATTTCTCTTAATGGAAATGGATGCAAGTACAAATAAGCGATATCTATAGCCCAGAGGATACTATATTGTACAAATCCTATTTTTTTCTCTCTCTATCTACTTTTGACTACTCTTCTCATCTATGGAACAAAATGCACTAAAATAGAATGGAACACCTTTTCCTCCCATTGGCCTGGTTATAATACATCACAATAGCCTTCTAGTCGGTAAGTATGACTCCTTCAACTATTTAATAGAGTTAAAATATTAAATATTCTAGATTATTTTTCATTTTTATCATGTGAATAGCCCCTTTTCCATGAATTACATCGTATCCTGTCGAACCATGGTGGTCAAGATAGGAAGGACAACTTCTAGGTGGCATAACTTTTGCATACATATTCTAATTGAGGAAATTATTGCATTGTTAAAAAGTTATATGTGTGTATAATATCTCTAGGGGGTTACAACACTTACATGAAAAAATTTTACCCAAGAAATTTTTTTTTGTATGCCTAAAAATTATTTGTCAAATTTTTAGATACCAATTTGCCAAAATAAGACCTCCTGGTAAAATTGTCCTTGTGAGCCAATTCCTCCATGTTTCCACCACTATAAAAGCATCAATATGGGTGAGAAAATATAGTGATCCAATCAAATCATACCCCCCTGTTTGGTGAGGATTTTGTTCCCAAAATATTTTACTGATTGAATTAAGGAACATTTTCTCCACCTTCTCTCAGGTGTACCATTTATCCTTTATCTATAAGTTTTATTTTCAACCCAATATGAAAAAATTCATGCTACCATTACCTTATATTTTTGGACCACTTCTGCAAAACTATATCCTATATAAACTCTTCCTAATTATTCAGTCCTAAATCCTCTATAGAAGGTAGGACTTGTTTCTCTTCCTGATCTACCATGGAAGACTCATAGAGTTTCAAATTATCTACATTTATCACTGATTAAATGCGCATGTATGGGGGTAGACAAATCCTATAGAAAATTTTTCACACATTCTCAAGTATATCAAAGGGACCATATCACAGAGGCTTGATTTTCTTACCAGGACCTGTTAGCCTCTCAATGCTCAATTGTAACCATACTTTTTCTCCCACATCAAATAACTTCTCTATTCCCTGCTGATCATTCCTAGCCATGTAATTTTTTTTTATGAATTTTGTAATGTCTCTTGTACCTATATATGGATCTTCCTTATCTTCTCAACAATTTTTTTTCCCATTAAGGCATCCCATATAATATCCTCCCTCACTCCTCCTGTTTTCCACATGAAATATCCAAATGTGAAGGTGGAAAATATCATAAAGGAGTTTTAAATGGGGACTTATCACTAGAATTATGGATTAATGTATTATAAGTGTTGTATATATACCTTATTTTCATCCTAATTCTTCAAATGTTTTTTATTATAACCCTTCAAAAGTTGAACCAAAGTCCTATTGACTACTTTTGTTTTCCCGTATGTCTATCAATGGAATGTTGTATACCTCTTCAACTTCGTGTCTATCTTCTCCCACAATGTAGTCCAAAATCGACTAATAAATATTGTATCGTTGTCCAAAATAATTCACATTGGTATTCCAAAGTGTACCCAAACCTATCCAAAGAACAATTTTGTTTCCTATTTCTTGTTGATGGTATTTTCACGGGGCATTAGAACACACATATTGCTAAAATTTTCAAGTACCACAAATAGGTAGCCATGTCCATTCCTGGATTTTGATAAAACTCACATAAAATCCATGGAATTGATTTCCTAAGCACGAGTGGGTACAACTAAGGGAAGGTATAGACCCATTTTCCTATTGATAGGCTTATTAGTACAAGAAACCATGCATTCTCTTATGAGCCTAGCTAACTCTTCTTTCATTGTGGGTTAGTACAAAAACCTATGCAAGTTGTCCTATGTCTTCCATACACTAAAATTCTATACAACCCTAGAGGTGTGAGCTTCTCTCATCAGTTGCATACACTCACCTTTAGGAACACATAATTTATGCATTTTGGAGATGATAGTCAATTGTGTTGTCACCATCATACACATGATCGTAGATTTAGAACTGTTTAAACACCTCATTGACATACTCATCCTCTATGTATTCATCTTTGTATAGATTGGGGGTGAAAGGATACATTTCATAAGAGTTCCAAAGGTTGTGATTTTTGATGTGGATGTCCTTGAAAGCATGTCGACCATATTATTTGTGCTACCCTTATTGTACTTTATCACTAAATGAAAATGTTATAGAAACCCCATCCACTTGTAATGTATGGTTTTTTGTAGCTTATATTGGGCCTATAGGTGCTATATTGGCTAGTGATATATATGTATTACTATTTAATTTCCCATCATATAATGTTTCCACTTCTTCATATGTTGCACCAAGGCATATAGGTCCTTGTTGTATGTAGTGGATTTCATAATCACCCCATAAAATACTTCAAAATAGTAGCATATGGGCCTTCCTTCTTGTATCAAGACCACTCCCATAACATTTCAAATCACATCTCTCTCCACTCCAAAGGGTTGTTTCAAGTTTAGTATTTCCAAAACTGGTTCTTGAATGATCTTCTTAATTAACTGCTCAAAGGCCCTCTACTGACCCTTTCCTGATTGGAAACTCTCACCACTTGATTTTATGGTGTTGAATGGTGTTGTTACTATTGAAAACGAGGCTATGATTTTACTCATATATTGTTATGCCCCAATGAAACTCCCGGCCTCATAAAAATTAGTAGGAATTGACTACCTGATGATAGGCTACATCTTGGAAAGATCTATTTTTCGCTCTTCCACACCAATCACAAATCCAAAAGACAACAAATAATCTTGTGAAAAATTGCACTTCTTGATATTTTCCAGAAGTTAGTGCTTATTTAATGTCTCTAGAACCTATATCAATGTGATTTGTGCCACTCCTAGGTAGCATTGTATACCAATATATCACCCAAACAAAAAATAACAAATAAATCTATAAAAGGGCATAATATATCATTCATTAACCTCATAAGTGTGGTTGGTTCATTGCATAGGCCAAATGCCGTGACTAACCACTCATTAAAAAAATATTATTTTGAAGGTGATCTTTCAGGAATCTTCTTCTCTGACTCAAACCTAGTGATATCTAGACTTAAGTCTAGCTTGTAGAAGTATTTTTGTCCCTGATATTGATCCAACATATCATTTATCCTTGTCAAGGGGTAGCTATTCTTGAGCATGATTTTTTTAATGCCTTGTAATGAGTAGACATTTTCCAAGTTCCATAAATATTTCCATAATGATCATGGGTGACCCACATAGTGAGGTCCTTGGTTGAATAACATGATGTTCAAATATTTATTGCATTGCTTCTTCATATCAATTGCCTCTATAATTGCCTACCTGTACAACCTAATGTTTGGAAATGGAGAGTCCAACAATAGTCGAATCTCATGATCCACTTCCCTTGGGTGATATCCCCTTAGGCTCCTGGAACACATCCATATACCCCTCTAGGGATGAATTATCTCTCGTGTACCCTTCTAGAGAATGATTTTCTCATGGAAAAAACAAAACACATTTCTTGCTAGAAATAATAATTTTTTTGGCGTCTTTGGAACTTACCAATGAGATCTTTGACTTTCCCTTATGCACATTGATGATGAAGTATTTCCTACCATTGATGAGGTGGTATTTTTTAGATCTCCACATGAAAATAACACCCCACATGTACATATGACTCTTAAAAAAACCACCACATACATTTTATGGCAATGCATCCAATTCTACTTCACCAATAAATTTACCATTGATAATAAATTTGATTTTGCATTGTTTGGTTACCTTTATCTCTACCTCCTTCTTGGCACATTCCAAATGGGATAGTCATGAGTGTCCAGTCCCATTTTCTTGACCAAATCTGTTGCTATGATATTTTCTTGTGATCTTGAGTCAAATAGAGCATCGTTTTTCATCTTCTTGACCTATACCTTTATATGGAAGGGTATGGTAATTCCATTCTCTTCCTCTTGTATGATTTTAAATTTTATAGTGGTTGCACTGGATGTTGGTAATTTGCATTGGTGTGCTATGGATATTGTATTTTTGTATTTTCCACCTTTCCACTTCTTCTTCCCCTCCATGGAAGCTTATTGGTGCTCCTAATTTTACCAATTCTTTACCCTTTCTTCTAGCCTATGTTGTCCAGATTCTGTGGTTGTACACAATCCTCATCCACCATATTGGATTTGAACATCACTTGCTTCTATAGATGGTTGTGTAGGCCCGCTAAATAATTGAGGAGTGTGTATAGGTTTTGTAATGAAACTTTCCAATTATAGAAACAAAGGTATATTGAGTCTTAACCTATATAGATCCCATAGGTTATAAATAGGAAGAATAAGGGGTCATCATAATGTAATAGAATAATAATTAATAAAAGGGGTAAAAATTCACCCATGGTATTAACCATAGTTTTTTCCATGGTATTGAAAGTATGGAATTATTATAAAATGGGAGAAGGATAATGGAGGGAGACAAAAAATAATTATTAAGATATTTCTAAGGAGCTCCAGGACCTTCCAGGTAAAAAAGGGGAAACCCTGATAATCACCAACTTCATTATTGAGAGACATAATCTAGCTATAGATCATTGGATTTAGGTTTATAAGACACTCCCTAGTCAAAATAAAAAGGGGAAACCCTGATATTCAATTAGGAATATTTGAAAAATAAAATAAAAACACAACAAATTTAATATTTTTTAGTTATGTTTCTTTATGCCTAGAGAAAGAGATGAAAAAGGTATATTTTCCAAAGAAAACCCCCCAACAACTCAATCACCCATAGGAGCGGGACCATCAGGACTAATTACACTAGTTGTTGGAAAACCAACTTTAGAAGAATTGGAAGAAAAACAATTACTAGGAAAAATATTGACTCTTGTTGAAAGACAAACCTTGTTAGCCTATGGAGTGAAAAGAAAACAAACACTGATAGAAACATATTTCATATAAAAATAAAAAGGAGACAAGGAAACCAATTGTTAAACAACTAGATCAACCAATTCTTGAACAAATAGAGAAAGTTGAGGAAACACAAACTCAACCTCTTATTGAGTCATTACAAACAACTGTGAAGAAAATTACGGAGGAAGGAGAAGGATCTAATATACCGATATTAACTCCAGAATAAATTATTTACTATGAAATACAATAAAGAGAGTGGCGGAGAAAAAGAGATGAAGAAATGAGAATAGAAGCAGACAGAAAAAGAGAAGAAGATGCAAAAAGAGAATATGAAAATAAAAGACGTAATGATATAGAAACAAACAATGATCAAGAAGCTACCTTTCGATTCCCAATTCTGGATACTAGAGAAATTCTTGGAGAGGAGGTAAAATGAAGAATATCCCAACTTCTGTTTTACCAAATTTTTATGGAATGTCTTCTAAAGATATGGATTCATTCATGTTTGAATTTGATATTTTATGTCGTAGTTATGGATATACATATGACACACATAAAATTTGTCTTTTTCCTACTACTCTTAATTTAGCTGCATTGAAATGGTTTATGGGATTAGGAGAACACACTATTGCCTCTTGGGATGACATGAGGAAAATGTTTCTTAAGAAGTATCAAGCCTATTGCAGGCATAGAGATTCAAAGGAAGATATTTTTAGGATGTCTCAACAAGAAGATGAGAGTTTGGATGAATATTTAGAACGATTTCTTTATAATTTACAAAAATCCAAACAACACTCTTTAAATCCTGATACCATTCGCACAATTGTTCTCAAAGGTATATGAGATGAATACTTTGATATTCTCAATGTAATGTGGAAAGGAGACATCTCAAATTTTCCATTTGATGAGATTTTTGAACTATGTTAAAAATGTTCTAGAGGAAGAGAAAAGAGTGGAAACAAAGATGTAAATTCAAGAGCTTCTAAATCAGCAACATGAGGAGTGACGAGAGCATAAATAGGGAGTTTGTTAGAAAACTTTAAAATCGATCTTTTCAGCACTTTAAGAACACAATTTTATGTATTGGAATCCAAGTAAAATCAATATGATCTATATCATGTACTATATTTTTTTGTTCCAATTGTAGAAAGAAGCATCCACTAAGAGAATGTCATTTAGATAATATTCAGGTGTGTGGACTTTGTAAAGAAAATCATTCAACTGAAAATTTTCCAAATCTTAAACAATTGCAAGTAAATTCAATGGAAGAAGTACAAGGGTTGACTCTCTTTACTATATGGCACCAAGGATACCTTAGTAGCCACGGTTTCTAGGTATGACCCAACATTTACCTCAGCAATTTACTCAACAAATCCCTCAGAATTATCAATATCCTTCTCAAATGTCATGGAATAATCCTATGCCATGGTAGCCTTAGCCTCCACAATAATACCAAAACCAACCTAGACAAAGTTGGAGAGGATATAGTTATGAGACCCAGCTGCCTCAACAAATCGATCCTCAATAACAATACCAACCTTATCCTAAACAACCATATCGACAACCATATCCTCAAAAACCATTTCAATATCAACAATTCTAGCAACACCCTCAACCAATGCCATTTCCACAACAAAATCCTGCACCCTTACTAACTCAACCACAACAAAATAAGTTGCCTTCTAACCAACCCCCACCTAGACCAGCTCAACTAGTAGCAAATTCGAGTAACAAAGTGGAAATATTAGCATATAATGTGGAAGAAGAAACATTTTTTCCTACTTATTCTATTCTTCCTATTCAAGACATCCACTTAAGGTCTGGAAAAGTATTACACAAATATTCTCCACCAATCATAGAAGAAAAAATTGAAAAAGGAGAACAATCTGAAAAATCTAATCCAAAAAGTCAAATTCAGCGAGGAAAAACTATTATGACTCAAACACCACGTTTTCCAGAAAGGTTAGTAGAGCATAAAACTTCAATTTCTCTTACTGAATTTGATATTTTGGATGAATTAAAGAATTATTAGGTCAAAATTCCTTTGTTGCAAGCTATCAAAGTTATTCCAATCTATACAAAAACAATAAAGGAATTATGTATTAAGAAAACTGGCAGAAAGAAAAGAGATCCGCTGACAATCCAAATCATTGGAAAATTATCTAGTCTCATGTCTGCAAAAACAAAAATTGAAAAGTATATTGATTTTGGGATACATATAGTTACCATTTCAATCAATAATTTTTCAGTTCCTAACACTTTAATTGATCTAGGAGCTGCTATAAATGTCATGAAAGTAGAGACTATGAAGTATCTAAAATTGCCAAATATTTGACCTACTACTACAATTTTAGAACTAGCAAATAGATCTAAAGTTGTAACAGAGGGAATACTAGAGGAAATAATTGTTTCTTTCGATTCATGGGAATACCTTGTAGAATTTCTAATCTTGAAGCCAAAAACAAATCTTG
Source organism: Pinus albicaulis (assembly GCA_034641835.2). NCBI lineage: Eukaryota > Viridiplantae > Streptophyta > Pinopsida > Pinales > Pinaceae > Pinus > Pinus albicaulis. Next base: position 291,042,619 of record CM076577.1, on the reverse strand, counting down.
GAGACCATCCTTTAATCCTAGGTAGTCCATGGCTAGCCAAAAAAAATGCCTTCATTAGATGCAGATCAGGAAGCATGATCATATCACATGGAGATGAAAGGAAACATGTTACACTCTATCCTCTGGCTCAATCTCATTCTTTATTATCATGGGTTGATGACCAACAGCAACAAGAAAATAAAACTATTATAAGCATTAATCAAGTCTTTAATTTTAGAGAAGAAGAAGAAAATGAGGATTTAATAGACCTTTTTATCTTAGAACCTGATATTTCTGAGCAGCTACGAATAACACAATATGAAGTTGCAAATCATCTTTTGAATAAATTTTTTCAGGAAAATTGTACTTTTCAATCATTGCATAATTCATTTGAAATAATTTTTTATGTCAGCTCAATTACTAATTTAGAAAGAAAAATCATTAAAATTAATATTGGAAAAAGTCTAAATATTGGTAATAATATACAATCATCACAAGAACAACAGGTAAGTGCATTATTAAAAAAATATTAAAAAGCTTTTTCTTGGGACTATATAGACATGAAAGGAATTCATCTGAAAACATGTATTCACCATATCTATACTGATGATCATATCAAACCAGTTAGACAACCACAAAGAAGAATGAATCCTATGATGAAAGAGATAGTCAAAGAAGAACTACAAAAATTGTTGCAGGTGGGATTCATCTACCCTATTTCAGATAGTCAATGGGTTTCTCCCTTAGTTGTGGCACCAAAGAAAAATGGAAAATGGAGAATATATGTATACTATAGTGAACTAAATAAAGCCACATTGAAAGATCATTTCCTATTACCATTCATTGATCAAGTACTAGATTCACTAGCACAAAAGAAATTATTTTATTTCCTTGATGGATTTAGCGGTTTCAATCAGATTAAGATAACATTGGAGGATCAGGATAAAACTACATATACTTGTCCTTGGGGAACATATGATTATAATGTTTTACCTTTTGGATCATGTAATGAAACTACTACGTTTCAAAGAGTAGTCCTAGCCATGTTTGCTAATTTAATTCATGAATGTGTATAAGTCTACATGGATGATTTTACTGTCTATAGAGGTACATTTGATGATTGTTTGAAAAACATGGAAAAAATTCTAAAGAGATGCATAGAGACAAACTTATCCCTCATCAATGTGAAATGTTTTATGATGTTAACTGAAGGGATAGTGTTGGGACATCACATTTATTCTTATGGAATAAAGGTAGACCCAAAAAAGATACAAGTCATTGTAAAATTAATGCCACCAACAACATAGAAGGAAGTAAGAAGTTTCTTGGGATATGAAAGCTATTGCAGAAGATTCATTGAAAAATTTAGTAAGATAGCTCTACCCCTGTTCAATTTTGGCCATTTTTTCGTATCCTAAATCCATATATTTACCACCATATTCCATATTATTTCACCAATATATGCCTCATTTTAGTCTTATTTTTCATATTCAAGCAACTAAATTAAGTTTTTCAAATTTTAGAAATTTTTGTAAAAATTGGGTTTTAAGAGTAATTTTGGACTGCATTAAAAATTCACATAATAGCTTCATTGAAGTCATATGTGCAGGACACCTGGGTGAGATCTAAGCACATATTTGGAAATATTTGGAACAACAAATGGAGAAACATCTATTGGTTCAGTCAAACTGAGAAAAAACAAGCCTGGTCAACGCTAGTCAAACTTAACCTGTCATTCAGGAAGTCATAGTAAAAAGGGGTAGACTTATTATTTTGTGGGATTTTTCCTAATTTTATGAACCAGAATGGATGAGCTCGACCTATATGGACGGGATTAGGATTGATAATACTGTTAGATAAATTATAGATTTTTTTTAATGTTTTTCCTGTTTAAACAAAGTTTATGGACCATTCAGATATGTAGAATATATGTAATTTTGTATTTAGACTTTTGGATACTTTGAGATAATTTGAAGAACTAGTTCTACTATTCTATTTTTTGTTCATGTTGTGGATGCTTTATTAATATTTTGTAGCTGAATATTTCTTCAAGTGTTCAAGGAAAGGGTGGAGGGCCCACATACCAAGCTAAGTACACTTTGGTTAAATTAGCATAGTTTTGATTCAATAGTTCTTGTTTGAGATGTATGATTCAATTATTTAGATGTGTTATGATTTATTTATTATTCCTGGATGATTATTGGTTTCAATGTAATTTTCATACAAAAGTAAAACCAATAATTTAAGTTAAATTCTCTTTCTATCAAGTTATGAATAACAACTAAAATTCATCCTTTATACATTTCTTGAATTGATTCTTGAAATTCCAGATTCAATGCAACAATAATGTTGTTGGAATAGAATTGTGAAGAAATACAACCATGATCTCCTAAGTTAGGAGCCTCTTCTCTTGCTTTCTACACATCACAAACAGTTACTCAGTTTCTCTTCTTGAGGATAGTACTGTGGGGAAGGACAACCACGATCTGCTAAGTTAGGAGCCTCTTCCTTCGCTTACTACATCTTTAATGGGAAAATTTTTAGTTAGATCTTATATTTGTAATATGCATTTTCATTAATCTAAAAATTTAGAATATATTTGTAATATGCATTTCCTTCAAATCTTAAACTTTGTATTCTAAAATTGACTTCACCTGAAATCCATATATTTTGGACATGCTTCAAGTCTAAAAACTCAGATTGACAAGTAAAACACCTGTGTTAGTTTACTTAGTAAATTGACCCAACAGGATTCTAGTTGTCAAATTAAGTTATCTCATCCAGAACTTGGGTCATAACCACCGCTTGCATAAATTTTCAAGGAGTTGATTTATTGATGCAAGCACGAGCTATTATTGAAAATTCAACGAGAAATGTGTGTCTAATTTAATTTTCCATTAATTAAATTGGACAATAAATTGTAATATTATCTCATAATCACTTGTAATAATTAACTAAGTTTTATCTACTCAATTATCTCATGAAATTCTAGTTGAGGGTGGTTGGTGAGGCATGTAGAGTGATTTTATTTGTTTTAGAGTCCAAGTTGTAGTTAGTGTATTAGTTTAATGCATGAGAAATCAATTAACTCAATTAAGTGAGATCAAGTCAGTCTAACTAGTTATAACTAATTGTTGCACTAGTGAGAGGTCAAGTGAATTAAATCAAACTTAATTCACATGCAGCGTTTTTTCAAGTGACTAATGATTTACTGTTAATAGTTGCATGCTTGTCAGTTGTGATGAAGACCCATTTGAGACAGAGTTTAAATGGATGTTATCTATAAGTTGTATTGTTAGTAAATTTTCGGCGCACAATTAGACAATGATAGGATTGCCCATGATGGATCGTGCATTTTTGGAAGGTTGAATTTCCTAATTAATAGGGATCAATTTTTCTTATAATTGCACAAGCAAGGCAAGTTCAACAAAGGCAGTAAATTGGCTAAGTTTTGGTCAATTTTGTCTGGATCAGTGTGAGACAGTTGGTAGAGTGTAGCAGACTCTTGCGAGAAGAGTTCATTGGATTTTTTCATGATTCATTGATTGATTATACAATAATGATAGAGGGGTTTTGAGCAGCAAGTTTTCCCCAGGAAAAATATTTGCGTTGTGCGATTGATTTTCTTCTTTCTCTTACTTTGTATGATTGTGCGATCGTGTTTATTTTCCGCAAATATTGTAGAAGGATTCAATATCTTGTTTTAGTATATTACATGATTGTATTTAATCCATTGGTGTAATTTCTACATGGTATCAGAGCGCCATAAATCACAATAGTGGAGAAGAAATTGATTTTGCACTGAAAAACATTCGAATTTACAAAAAATATTCTTTGGTGCGACAGACGGATCAAGATGGATTTAAATGGATTAAGATTGGAATGTGCACTCGGGGGAAGTTCTAATTATATTGCATGGAAAGGAATAATGGAGGTAGCTCTGGAGGACAAGAAGTTGAAATAATTTACTGACACTAATATTCCAAGGCCCGTAGTAGCAAGCGCCACTCTTCTTCATGCTTGGCCAAAGAAGGTTGCAAAGGCGAGGAGGATCTTACTAGAGGGAGTTTGAGATCACATTGTCTCCAGTCTCCATGGAAAGGTGACTCCATATTCAATGTGGAAGGCCTTAACAGATATGTTTCAAAAAAACAGTGACCACCTAAAATTGGCACTGAAGGAAAAGCTCAGGAAAATCAAAATTTAGAAAGGCGACACTATTCTGAAATACTTGACCAAGTTCATCCAATGTCGAGATGACCTTGGAATTGTCAGGATTACTATAGCGCTGATGACTTGGTGAGCCTAACACTTCTAGGCCTTCCCAAGAGCTAGCTTAGTTATTAGGACTCTTTCAATGGGAGGGAGAAGCTACTAGATTAGGAGCGACTTTTGTCAGATTTGGTACAACAAGAATTCAGGTGGAATACCAGGGATGGATCCTCATCCAAGACAGATGATGAGGAAAATTATGCCTTGGATGGTAAGGAAAATAAGGGGAAGGGAAATAAATCTTATTCCAAATCTTATATCGGCAAAGAAGGCAAGAAGAATGACAAGTCCAGAGTGAAATGTTTTCACCATCATGAGCATGGAAATTATGCCACTAATTTTCCACAAAAGAATAATAACAACAAGAAGGCTTCAGGATCTGCAGCAGGTGATGCTTAGGCTTCACAGTTTGAGTTGTACTTCTCACTCATCGCATGCATGGTGTCTAGTGTGATGGGATTAGTGTTGTACTTGGATAGTGGTGCATCTTTCACGTGATGGGAGACATAAATATTTAGTAGCTTCGAGGAGAAGGATCTTTAGATGCACATACAGATGGGTGATGATGGGAGGTATAATACTACTGGGATTGGTACAGTTACTTTCCAGAGATAGTTAGGTAAACCTTTCTTATTAAAATATTTCATGCATGTACCAGCCTTGAAAAATAATTAACTTTCAGTTGCTATGTTGGAGGATAGAGGATATGATGTGGTTTTCAGTGAAGGGAAATCATTCCTTCGACGCAAAGCCATAGGACAGGTTAAGAAGATTGGTCGGGGTTCATTTGAATAACCTCTACAAACTCGATGTAGATGGTTGCACGGCATTGATGAATAAAGAAGATAGAGTTGTGAGCAGGGATGATGGTGAGTTATGGCACAAGAGACTGGGCCATCTACACCACAGAGTTTTAAAGGTCATCCAACATATTTCTACGGGGCTTCCAAAGGGTACTCTTGCGCATATAGGCACATGCAAGGGATGTACCATGTGGAAGTTGTTTAGTTAATTTAATTTTTTAAATTTCTATTATAAATTATTAACCTAGGTTAGGAATATGATGAAGAGTGGTGCACTTTATATGCTTATATGCCCTTATTTCTTACTTTGTTGTGTAATTTTATATATTGTTTTTGGGGGATGGTATTTTATGCCTAGTGTTAAGAACTAAAATTGAACTAAGGAATTAAATCTAAGATTTTAAATGAAATATTTAAATGCTAAGAAACAACTAAATCTAAAAGAAATTTAATGATGAAAACTTAATCTTAAAGAAGGAAGAAAAGGAAATGTTATTTTTACTCTAAGAAAATAAATTGATTTACAAATTACTCTCAACAAAATGAATGAAATATAAAATTTAAAAGAAGGAAGAAAAGGAAATGTTATTTAACTGATCTATTTTGCATAAAAATAAATCAATATTTGAATGGTTAAAATCTGAGCTATGTTGACTATTATATGTCGGCAAAATATCTATGGAAAACATATAACTAAATTGATTCTTCATTTAAAGAAAGCAATATTCTTAAATCTCATTGAATTCTACTGATCTCTAAATGATTTTCTATCTATCAACATAATAAAAATACAACCATATTCTACTTTATCAATTGAGAACATTAATTCTATGAAAACAGAGTATCTGATCTACTTTTTAAAATCCATCTAAAATGATCAAAGTACAATTCTAATCTAACTTTGTCCTAGTTTTAAATATATCTAAAAATGATCAACATATAAGTCTAATCTAACTCTGTTCTACATTCCATGGAACGAAACATAAAATCTATTACTATGAAATTGAAATGATTGTACTAATTGAATTCAAATTTTACTAAGGCAAGCAAAGAATGAAAAAGTATCTATTGCGCAAAAAAATATGTCTAATATAAATCCTATGGTTGTTGTGTAATCAAATACGAGAATCAATTTCAATTGCGAGCTGACAGAGTCACAGTAATGAAACAATTCATGAGAGCATAAGATATAAAAATCAACTGTAAATGTAAACTACTGATTCAGAAAACATTTAGAAACTAATTGACATGAAATTAAACTATGAATTGATGAGAAATTAATCTAAGAAATGAGGATATATTAGCTACGAATAAATGAGAATTTTAGCTATGAAATGAGAAGAAATTAAGCTATGAAAATCATAGTAAATTAAACTACGAAATGACTATAAAAACCTCCTTTCCATGCAAGGGCCCTCTGCAATAGGACGAGTGTGAATCTACTTAGGCTATCTATGCATCAATGGTCTGGAACTGGTCTTCTTCATTAATAAAACAGAGTTTAAAAGTGTATCACGACATTATCAAAAAATCAATCTTATTCCTGGTTTCAACACACCGATATTAATATAAGTTTTTGAATTAACTATCTAAGACAATTTCGCCTATGGAAAGAAAAATAAAGCTAAGCCTAAAAGTATATTCAGAAGCAAAGTCTTCATGGCTCTTCCTCTATTTTCTACGAAGGAGAAAATTGAGAATCTTTGTCCGTTGATCTTGTTCCTTCTATTAAACTGATCTTTCACACGATTGTAAGCATGATCCTTCTCAAAATTTAACAAGTAAGTAGGTTATGATCCATATATGGGTGATTTCAAAGCTACCCATATGACTCGCTTCTTCATTTTCTTCTTGAAACCTGTCAAATAATAGTGGTGGCTCGAGAAACAAAGGTTATCTACAGAATTGCATGAATTATGTAGCTAATTACATAAATTCATCTAAATAATAAGAAACATTATAATATAAAGTAGAGACCATCTAAATGCCTTCTCAGATGTAAAATATGTTAATTATCACAGATTGAGTTTATGGATTTGTGAAAAGGGAAGAAAAGATGGTGGAAAAAGATGTCAAAATAGGAACAATTTTGAGGTTCAACATACCCCCACTAAGAGACCATTGCATGTCCTCATGCAATTTCCAAAATTGTGAGCCTTCACCTCTTACTGCATTTAATCTGATACCTCTACCAGTACATCCAACTTCCTCTTCTTTCCTTTCTTTGAAGTGATTTCATTCTTGGTTTCTTCATGAGGAGTTTGTACTTCAAATCGATGACTTTTTTGTTCAGGTATCCATTCCTTTTCTTCAGTTTCTTGATCTTTTTATACCATAGACTAGATGTAGAATAGTATTTTCACTGATGACGTTTTCTAATTGATTTTGTTCCTTCAAAGATTCATTTTCTTGCTTGATGTGCCTAGTCAGTATCTCTAGTTCATAGATTTATTGCTTCAAAGTGTTCAATAGAGGTTCTTGTGGACTGATAGACTTGTCTTCAACACTTGGATTTCCCTCTGCATGTCTCTTTTCCAAGGAATCAATGTAGTCATAAATCTCTCGCTATATCGGGTAAATTTCTGGGTTCCTTCTGCTCGAACTGTGTATAGGAGAGGCAGTAACAGGTGATGGTACTCGAGGCTCTTCATCTAAATCAACAAACTCTACTTCCTGTGGGGATGTATTCTTCAAGGGTTTACGAAGTATAGAACTTATCCTTGGCTATGGAGGGTTTTATATTTCTAAGTTCATAACTTTCACCTTTTTCTTTACATTACCTCTCTTTTTGTAACCACTTGGTTTCTTTTTCTTCAGTAATTCTACAATGGTGATTTATTCTTCTTCTTTCTATGGTTGAGCTAAGGATTTTTCTTCAATGCAGGTATCAACCTTTCTCCTCCTACTTCTTTTGGTCTTATCATCCTTAGGATGTTCTTATGCTTCTTCTTGAAAATGATTACTAATTAGGAAACTTTCCCAGGAGTCTCCTATACTTTTTACATGAAATTCAATGAGTATCTTTATCAATCTATGATGATACATGATATTGTATATGGATTGGACTCTTTTCTGCACAGTTCTTGAAATTTTCTTTAAGATGTTCAATATGAAGTATGGGCGATTTATCTCTCCATCCTCTAGGAAATTCATTAATAGTCTAGAATGGTATAAAAATATACAACCAAATCTAACATCACAAGTAAAAAAAATTTGAATTATTAACAACATATTCCTCCATTTGTTTTTAAGTGTCATACTGGGAATTCCCTTCTTATTAGTGTCCATACCTGGATTCTTCAGAAAAATCTTCCATTATTCTCCATGAATTTCCCTGTTCTTGAACCATCTTTCACCTATTTTCGGAAGTTCTGTGGCTTCTGCTATGAAGGACTCTGTCACGGAAAACATTATGTCTCCAATTTCTACCTCTATCCCATCGAAGGCCCTTGCGAAGGATTTGGTGACCTCTTTGTGGAACCCATCGAACTTCTCTATGAACTATAGCCATCATACCTTCTGGAGCATCTCCTTCATCTGTGGATAACATTCCATGAATTTTACTCCCATAGGCCCGATTCTTACTATTAGACCCATGTCTCTGTCATAAGGAGTTTTTGCCTCCAAAAATTTTTCTCTTCAACCAGGTGGATTTAGGATTTGGCTTTGAGTTAAGGATGTCGAAAGGAGATTGTAGAGACGTGTAGGTAAAATATATATTCAGCCGAGGGTTTGGGAACGTGAGTAAGCGGGTTACAGAATCAAATATTATTGTTAATCATTAATGGAAGAAATATTTCTTAATCATTATGGGATGAAGTGGCGAATTATGGATTTTTGGTGTGAACTGAGTACAATGAGTTTTAATGATGACAATTTTAGGTGGCAACACATGATCATCTAAATTATATACACTAATGTTTTTTAACCTTATTATTTTAAAAAAAATTGTACCATACCTTGGAACTAACCTTTGTTGATCTTGTTTGTGTATTGATTCCTCGAGTGTATTTCCAGCATGATCTTCAATGGGGTCTTCAATTGCTTCTATTCAGTATGTTCTGCTTCAATAGGATGCAAAAGTGTACCAGAGCTGCAAAATGTGATGATAGCTGCAGATTATTCTGAGAGCTGTAGAAATGTAGCAATTATGTAGCTAATCTTTTATTGCTTCTGAAAAAAAAATGGAACAAAGAATTTGGGATTTTCAGAATGGGAGAGAATATAAAATGTCAGAAATGAGCTCTGATTTTCACCTTGTATTTTATGTACAAGAATGCCAATTATTGATTGGTTTTCATACTTATACAATTTTTTTTTCCTTTTTTGAATAGTATATATATATATATATATATATATTATTTATTTTTTAGATATGAAAAGTAAAAATATGACTAAGTTGGGGAAGAAGAAGGATTCTTCTTCACCAACTTCATATCAACATTGTCTTGAAACTTTTTGATAAATTCCTCTTTTGTAATTGGTTTATGATAGAAATTTAGTTGATGTCCATTCACAAGAAGAGGTACCTTTTCTTCATCAATTTTCCTTATCCTCACTACCCCATTGTCAAATAATTTTTCAATCTCATAAGGCCCAAGCCAATCAGTTCGAAATTTTCCTTGGAAGTCTTTAAACTTTGAATCGAAAAAAAATTCCCAATCTCCTGCTTGAAATTTTATTTCTTTTATATATTTATCATGCCATCTGGACCTTTGCTGCTGAACTAGGCTAGTCTTTTGAACCGCATCTTGCTTGATCTCATCAAGCCCATTGAGTTGCTCCATTCTGTGCTTTTGGGTTTCTGATAAATCAAGTCCCAATCTGACTGTTGTCTTGAAGATTTTGATCTAGAATTCTATTGGAAACAATACTTGCTTCTCATAAACAAGTTCATTGTTAGTATGTCATGTTTTATTCCTCCATGTAGTTTGGTAGGCCCATAAGGCTTCAAGAAGCCTATCTTCCCAATCCTTCCTATGTACATGTATAGTATTTGTGAGGATTGCTTCGATCACTTTATTGGTGGACTCCACTTGTCCATTTTCCTATGGATAATATGGAGTATACTTTCTATGTTTGATCTTATAATCCTCCACAATCTTTTGCACCATCCTGGATGTAAACTAAGATCCCTGATCTGTCACAATCTCCCTTGGGACAACTAAACAAGTTAAAATATCCTCAAAGAGAAATGAAACTACAAAATTTTGATTAGCAAAATAAATTTCTTTAGCCTCTAACAATTTAGTGACATAATTAGTGCAAACCAGAATGTACCTCTTTTGTTTTAATGGTGGATTGATTGGTCCAACAAAATCCAAAGCCCATTTCTCAAAGGGTTCGACGAGTACCTAAGGTTTTAAGGGCATTTCATATGTAGGAACATTTTTCCCCATTCTCTGACAACTATCACACCTTTTCAAAAATTCCTTGGCATCTTTAAAGATGGATGACCAATAATATCCTAAATGAAGGATTTTATAAGCATTCCTCTTATAAGAAAAGTGTCCACCACAAGACTCATCATGGCATGCCTTTAGGATTTCAGGTATTTCATCTTCTCGTACACATCTCCTGATGATGAGATCTGGACCTGTTTTATACAATTCATCATTTACCCATGAGTATAATGCACTTGTTTAAACTATTTTCCTCTTTTCTCTAGGAAGCAAGTATGATGGTAATTTTCCTGTAGCTAAATAGTTAGAAATATCTACAAACCATGGAGATTTACTATATACTAAAAAAATATATTCATCAGGAAAATTATCCTCTACTAGATTATCATTAAAATTATTTTGAGTTCTAGACAAGAAATCAGCAATTGTGTTTTGTTTTTCAGGTCGACCTAGAATGGTGATGTTAAATTATTTCAAGAGTAATAACCATTTTTTGATTCTCCTATTAGTGATTGAATTATTTATTAAATACCTAATTTCATAATGATATGTGTGAATAAATGATCATGTGATCATGTCCAAGTGGAAAAAAATGCTCAAAAATGGAACTAATCAGAATTGGTTACAATCTAAACGACCGAAAAGGCCTCGTCGCTACGATTCTGGTGCCATAAACAAGACTCAAATCCGATTTCGTATGTGAAAGATATTGAAGTTTGAAGTTCCCCAATAACCTTCAAAACAAGACTTTTGAACAAAACAAAATTTGTCATTTTCCAAAGTTTTTTTTATGGAAAAAATTTAATTTTTATATGTTTTACTAAGGGCCTATTAAAAGGTGCCACGTGGCCTGCCTAGAGGCTGCCACGTGGCCCCAGGCCAAAGGTTCAAAATCATGTGAATTTTGTGGGCAAGGTGGTTGGAACTCTTGACCTAACCCCTCGAGCGGAGGTCGACCCGACCAACATGGAAGCGGGGTCACCCTGAATGAAAAGTCAGGTCAGGCGTTAAATGTGTGCAGTGGATGAACAAGTTGGGTCATCGGCAGCAGGCACATGTGAACGTGTTTGGGTCATCAAATAATGTGCACAGCGAGCAAGTCGGGTCGAGCTTTGTTGAACGAGCAGAGTTTAGGTGTTAAGCCTTCAGGGCTAAGGAATAACGCTTCGTGACCTCGCACCAAGACCAAGGGCTAAGCCCCATATATTTGGAGGAACAAACGGGCCTTAGCACTCGGGTGCTAGCGCTCTTTCCATATGACCTTCAGGCTGAGACCAGGGGCGCGGATTCTTTAACATTATCCTCCCACAAATAGTTCCAGAAAACTCGCATGTGAACGCGTTTTAACTGATAGTCACATTTATTTTTGCCCCCAAACTTAGAGCACGGTTCCACTGTTCTAACTTGTCAGACTATTTTGGTGGTATTAACTGGAGTTCCTCCAGTTTTGGAGGAGATTTTTTAGTGCCACTGGGAAAAATCTTGTTTGGGTCATAACTTTCTCAATGTTTGACCAAAAAAGATGAAATTTTAGTCAATTGTGTCTTTCTTCGACCTTCTGGAGTGTTTGGGATAGGTTTTAGAGTGAAAAGAGGTGTTATTTAGCCATTTTTCTTCAGAGAAGAGGAAAGGGCCACTAGGGCCATCATGAATATGGAGATGTATTGGGTTGTACTTCATTGTTTGAGGTGAAACAAAAGCCATTTTTAGCTTATTTCTGTCCTCTGAAGTTGATTTCACAGCTGGTTTTGCCTGTTTATGGATATTTCTCATTGTATAACCATTTTGAGCTACTTAGTAGAGCAAGGACATGCCCATTGGGAGCCTTGGACCTGACAGATGTAGCCCAGGAGGGGTGAACTACCTCATCAGTTTACTGTGTTATGCTATGGTGAATTTCTCTTGTTGTGTATTCTTATATAATATGTTAAACAGTAAACTTAATTAACATTTCCTCACACATAAACTCAGAAACAATTACCAAAACACTTTGTTTAACCTGCAAGACATGGAGAATACTTGCACACTTAATTAAATGGAAATGGATACTTTGCAAAGCATTTAAAAATAGTTCCATTTACAGATCAGTTGGTATCAGAGCTAGAGTTTTACTCTGCATTTGTTTTGTGCAAAGATATAGTTGATTGTTTGCAAATTTTGATGCTTACTAGGCTTAAACTCAAGAGAGGTGAAGGACGCTTGGTTAGTGCACAAAGTAATCCTCAACCAAGAAGGATCACAGAGCCACCTCCAAGAGTTACTGAAGAAGCCTCAAGCATGTCTTCAAGAGAAGGAGAATCTCCTAAAGGCATTGATCCAAAAGAAGAAGAATGGGTATTCCAAAAAGTTTTTTTGGACATGATGGAGATGGTGAGGATACTCTACCAAGAAAAGAATGATAGGCTTGTTGGAGAAGGGTCTAAAAACCAGAAAGAAGGAGAGGGTTATTCAAGAGGAAAGAAAAGTGATGACAAATAAAAAAAAGGAAATGGAGGAAATGGTGATCCACCATCCCCACCTTCATCCTCTTCCTCTACATCGTCATCATCTAATTCGGTGTTCAAATCAATCTCACAAGTCTAAAACCACTGGTAAAAGTCCATTTTTAAAGCTTGATGTTAAATTTGAGTTGCCTATGTTTAACGGTGAAGTCAATGCAGAGAAACTTGAAAATTGGATAAGACAGTTGGAAGTTTACTTGAGGATACATAACCTTAATGATGACGACACCAAGATATAGTTAGCTTCTTTGAGAATGGATGGAGCAGCATTGGTATGGTGGGAAGCCAAGACCAAGGATGAAATTAAAAAACATGGTAAGATCACTTTATCATGGGCTGAATTTATTACTGCAATTAAAAATCATTTTTATCCATTAGCTCATTTACAAAAGGCTATCATGAACTGGAAAAAATTGAGACAGCTTAAGGGACAAAATGTACAAGACTACACCTAAGAGTTTAGGAGAAGAGCACTCTTATTAGGGGTAGACCTACAAAGTCAAGATACTTTACTTAAATATATAGGTGGTTTTCACAGCTACTTTAGACATACTATCCTTATGTTCAATCCTACTAGTCTAGACGAAGTTTGTGTACAAGCTATGCATTTAGAGGCTAGAGGGAAAAACACTTTTGATGAGGGTAGAAACAAGCCTTTTAAGGGGAAAAACAAGGACAAAACCTTCAAGGGAAAAGGAAAAAAGAATGCATCTGTCAAACAAGATGGTGAAAAAGTGATATGTAAACATTGTTCAAGAGAAGGCCATGAAGATAAAAATTGTTGGAAACTAAATCCTGAAAAAAGAACTCAGTTTAACAAAAACAAAGGAAAGAATAAAACTGTAGCTACTACAACTACACCACAAGACTTAGGTGATCATTCAGGTGACGAAATCAAAATTGCAGCCATGGGTTTGAAGAGTATGAATGGAAAGGAAACTGAAACTAAGCCAAGCACTAGTACTTCAAACTATCATGTACAAAATCCAAATGAGGAAGAAAGAATTGAATTTTTCCATGTGAGGGTAGTCTCAAAACATACAAAAATTGACACACTATTTGACAGTGGGTCATAGGAAAATCTCGTATCAGAAGACTTGGTCAAACAGCTTAAACTTGAGACTATTCCACATCCAAAGTCTTATCCACTTGGGTGGATATGAAAGGATGCAAACTTGCGAGTCTCAACAAAGTGCATATTGCGATTTGCAATTACTGCACACTTTATTGACATAGTTGAACTTGATGTAGTACCGCTTGATATATCAGGAATTGTTTTGGGAAGTCCTTACTTATTTGACAGGAAAGAGATCTTCGATCACCATGAAAAAAAGTATCATCTCTTTAAATATGGCAAGGAGTTCATTGTCAGAGCACATCGCAAGAAGACAAACATAGCGATGGTAAATGCGGGACAGGTAAAAAGACTAGTGAATTCTAGTCAGAGTTTTGTACTTCTTATGGTTAAGCCCAAGGTTGATGTGAATCATGAGTCATTTGAAAATTGTGTTTCCAAGATTAAATCATATTTATATGATGTAGTTGATGCACATCATGAAATGTTTCAGGAACCAATAGGTTTTCCTCCTAAAATGAAGATTCAACATGAAATCCAGTTACAAAAAGATTGTCCTCTTCCTAACATAGGCATGTACCGCATGTCTATCATCGAGAATGCTAAAATAAAGAGGCAAATTAAGGACTTGTTGGACAAAGGGTTCATAAGGCCAAGCACTTCGCCATGTGGGTCACCGATAGTGTTGATTCCAAAGAAATATGGAACTTGACGCATGTGTGTGGACTTCAGGGCATTGAACAAGATAACGGTAAAGAATCGTTACCCACTCTCAAGGATATATGATTTGTTAGATCAGCTGAAAGATGCTGAATTTTTCACTAAGTTAGACTTACGTAGTGGTTATCATCAAGTTAGAATTGCAGAAAGTGACATTTGGAAGACAACATTTAAAACCAAACTGGGACTCTTTGAGTGGCTTGTTATGCCATTTGGTTTATGCAATGCACCTGCAACTTTCATGAGGGTAATGGATGATGTCTTACGTCCTTTTCTTGATGATTTTTTTATTTTCTACTTAGATGACATCTTAATTTTCAGCAATACTAGAGAAGAACATGTCATGCATGTTAAGAAAGTACTTGATATTTTGAAGAAAAATCAGTTGTTTCTTAAAATTTCAAAGTGTGAATTTGGAAAGACTTCTTTGGTTTATTTGGGACACATAGTAGGAGGAGGTGCTTTGAGAATTGATTCTTCTAAGGTAGAAGCCATTGTGAATTGGCCTACTCCAAAATCCATTACAGAGGTAAGAATTTTTTTGGGTGCAGCTCAGTATTGGAGGAAGTTTATTTCTAACTTCTCTGCCATAGCAGCTCCTATGCATGCAGTGACAAGTGTGAAGCATTATTTCCAATGGGGAGGAAAGCAATAGAAAGCTTTTGAGTCTTTGAAAGAGAAGATAAGTTCAGCTCTAGTCCTTGCATTACCAGAATTGAGACAGCCATTCGAGATTCAGACCGATGCTAGTGAATACGCCATGGGTGCAGTTCTCTTACAGCATGGTAAAACTATCGCATTTCATTCTCAGACATTTAATGGTGTTGTTGTGAATTATCCTAAATATGATAAGGAGTTGTATGCGTTGGTACAAAGTGTCAAAAAGTGGAAACACTATTTGATGGTCAAAGAAACAATTTTTCATACTGACCATCAGCCTTTACATTACTTGCAATCACAAAGTAAATTGTAGCAATCACGACATTTTAGATGGATGGGTTTCCTACAACAATTTCACTTGGTAATAAGGTACAAAAAATTTATTTTCAATAAATTTGCTGATATGATTTCAAGGCCTATTATTAGTGCTATTACTTTACTTAAGAATGATTCTATTATGCATGAGAGCTACATAGAACAATATGCATCAGATGTCAATTTTAAGGATGTGTATGCTAACTTGAGTGAAGGGAATCATGTTGAGGAGAATGATTATCATTTGCATAATAATTTTTTGTTTCATATGGGAAAGTTATGTATACCACAGGGGGAGAGAATAAGCATCATGAGAGAAGCTCATTCTTCCCTTATTGCTGGACATTTCGAGGTAAGAAAAACGGTGGCACATTTACAGAGGTATTGTTATTGGCCTCGCATGGTAGATAGTGTTTCAGGTTTCATTAGAGGTTGTTCATTATGTGCTACAAGCAAGCCTAGCAATAGGAATCTTGGTTTATATAGGCCATTTCTGGTACCTTCTAGACCATGGGAAAGTGTTTCTATGGATTTTTTTGGAGGTCTGTCATTATCTAGAAAGAAGCATGATTATCTTTATGTTGTAGTTGATAGATTTAGCAAGATGTGTATTCTTATGCCATGTAATAAATCTATAACTTCTGAAAAAACTGTTGATTTATATTTTGAACATGTATGGGTTCATTATGGCTTGCCTACTTCTATTGTTAGTGACAGGGATTCCATATTTGTTGGGAATTTTTGGTCCAATTTATGAAAGATGATGGACACCAAGTTGAAAAAGAGTACTGCTTTCCATCTAAAAATAGATGGCCAAACAGAGGTAGTGAACAGAACCATTGTACATCTTTTGAGAGGTTATTGAAAAAATTATCCCAAGCTTTGGGATTAGCACTTGCATTACATTCAGCATGCTTACAACCGGGCCAAGCACTCTTCTACAAATACTTCACCTTTTGAAGCTTGCTTTGGGTATTTGCCTAAGTCACCTTTAGATTTCATTCTTGAAAAGGATGTTTCCATTGATGGGCATAGTGGCATTGAAAAATCTTGCATGTTCATTGAAATAATTCAACTCACACATCAGCAGGTTTAAGAACAGCTTGAAAAAATTCAAGGCAAGTACAAGGAGAGGCATGACAAACACATAATTGATCATAAGTTTCAAGAAGGAGATGAGGTATGGTTGCATATTAGTAAGGAAAGAATGCAAGGAGAAGGTAAAAATCTAAATCCTATTCGTTAAGATCCTTAAACAAGTTGGAAATAATGATTTTCAACTAGATTTTCCTTCATATATGCAAATGTATTCCGTTGTGAATGTGGAAAATTTACATTTGTATGAACCTCCTTTAATTGTTGATTATGAAAGTGACATTCAACTGCCATCCATAAAGGATTTCTCGCCATAATTTTTGGATGAGCTGAAAGAGGATGTTATCCTTGACAGAAGGACATGCACTTCAAGGAGGGGAATTGTTGATTATGTTCGAGTTGGTCTTAAAGGAAACAAACTGAGTAAGGAAAAATGGATGGAGGTGGAAAAGATGATGGATCTGTACCCTCATTTTATTAACAGGTAATTGAAGGCTTTTGGAGTCCAAAAGCTTCCCAATGGGGAGGTGTGATTAGGTGATCATGTCCAAGTGGAAAAAAATGCTCAAAAATGGAACTACTCAGAATTGGTTGCAAACTAAATGATCGAAAAGGCCTCGTCACTGGAATTTTGGAACCGTGAAGGAGACTCGTATGTGAAATATATTGATGTTTGAAGTGGCCCAATAACCTTCAAAATAGGACTTTTGAACAAAAAAAAAATTGCCATTTTCTAAAGTTTTTTTTATGGAAAAAATTTGATTTTTATATGTTTTACTAAGGACCTATTACAGGGTGCCATGCGGCCTGCCCGGAGGCTGCCACGTGGCCCTAGGCCAAAGGTTCAAAATCATGTTAATTTTGTGGGCAAGGTGGTTGGAACTCTTGACCTGACCCCTTAGGCGAAGGTCGACCCGACCAACATGGGAGCGGGGCCACCCTGGACGAAAAGTCGGGTCAGGTGTTAAACGCGTGCAGTGGTTGAACAAGTCGGGTCATCGGCAGTGGGCACACGTGAACATGTTTGGGTCATCAAATAACGTGCACAGCGAGTGAGTAGGGTTGAGCTTTGTTGAACGAGCGAAGTTTAGGTGTTAAGCCCTCAGGGCTAAGGAATAATGCTCTGTGACCTCGCGCCAGGACCAAGGGCTAAGCCCCATATAGTTGGCGGAACAAAAGGGCCTTAGCACTCGGGTGCTAGCCCTCTTTCCATATGACCTTTAGGCTAAGACCAAGGGTGCGGGTTCTTTAACGTTATCCTCCCACAAACAATTCCAGAAAACTCGCATGTGAATGCATTTTAACTGACAGTCACATTTATTGCTACCCCCAAACTTAGCACGCAGTTCCGCCATTCTGACATCTTCAACTATTTCGGTGGGATTAACTGGAGTTCCTCCAGTTTTGGAGGAGATTTTTAAGTGCCACTGGGAAAAATATTGTTTGGGTCATAACTTTCTCAATTTTCAACCAAATAAGATGAAATTTTAGTCAATTTTTTCTTTCTTCGACCTTCTGGAGTGTTTGGGATAGGTTGCAAAGTGAACATAGGTGTTCTTCAGCCATTGTTTCTTTAGAGAAGAGGAAAGGGCCACTAGGGCCATCAGGAATATGGAGCTGTATTGGGTTGGGCTTCACTGTTTGAGGTGAAACAAAAGCCATTTTTAGCTTATTTCTCTCTTTTGAAGTCAATTTCATAGCTATTTTTTCCTGTTTAGTAATATTTCTCATTGTATAACCATTTTGATCAACTTAATAGAGCAAGGACATGCCCATTAAGAGCCTTGGACCCGGTAGATGTAGCCCATGAGGGGTGAAATTCCTCATCAGTTTGTTGTGTTATGCTATGGTGAATTTCTCTTACTGTGTATTTCTGATATAATATGTTAAACAATAAACTTAATTAAAATTTCCTCACACATAAACTCATAAAAATTTACCAAAAACACTTTGTTTAACCTGCAAGACATGGAGAATACTTGCACACTTAATTAAATGGAAATGGATACTTTGCACAGCATTTACAAATAGTTCCATTTACAGATCAATAAAGGTTTCATAGCCAGTGATGTAATGTCTAAAATTTTTAATAGCATGGACAACAACTAGAAACTCTTCTTCAGTAACAGTGTAATTTAACTCAGTAAGAGTCAATTTTTTTCTTGTGTAATAGATGGCATAGGGGGTCAAGTATTTTTGTCCTAATACAGCTCCCATAGTTGTATCTAAAGCATATGTTGAAATCTAAAAAGTTATTCTCCACTTTGGTCCTCTTAAGATGGGTGCCTTAGATATTTTTCTTTTAAGGTTTCAAATGCCATTTGGAGATTAGGATTCAAACTAAATTCACAATCTTTGGTAAGAAATTTGAAGAGTGGAGATGCAATTTTCATGAAGTTTTCTACAAATATTCTATAGTACCCTGTAAAACCTAGAAAACTTCTAACATCCTTTTGAAAATTTGGAATTGATAATTTGGAGATGACTTCAACTTTGGATGAGTATACTTTAATTCCATCCCTTGAAATGTGATGTCCTAAACAAATTCCTTCAGTAACATCATAAAGCGTTTTTCATGACTTAGTGAAATATTTGCTTCTTTACATTTTTTAAGAACCTTTTCCGAATTTTCAAGAGCCTCTTCAAAAGAATTTCCATAAACTGTAAAATCATCCATATACACTTCCACACAATCATGTATTAGATCAAAGAAAATTCCTAATACTACTCTTTGAAATTTTCCAGGTGCATTTCACAATCCCAAAGGAAGTACTCGTTAAGCACAGTTTCCCCATAGACAGGTGAATGTGGTTTTTTCTTGGTCTTCAGGTGCTACTTGAATTTGATTGTAACCACTAAAACCGTCTAAGAATGAGAAATATTTCTTTCTTGCTAATGTATCCAATACTTGATCTATGAAAGACAATGAGAAATGATATTTTAGAGTAGCCTTATTCAATTCTCGAGAATCAATGCATACCCTACATTTACCATTCTTTTTAGGGACAATTACCAATGGAGAAACCCACTTACTGTCTGAAATTGGATAAATGAAGTTTACATTCAACAATTTTTGCAATTCTTCTTTCACAATTTCCCTAAGATTTGGATTCATCCTTCTCTTAGGTTGTATAATAGGCCTCGATTTTTCCTCAATATAGATATGATGTATGCAATTATTAGGATTAATTCCCTTCATGTCAGTGTACTCCCATGCGTATGGAGAAGAATTTTTTTTTAATGTTTTGATTAACTCTTCTTGTTGGATTTTTTCCAAGTTTTTATTTATGTTTAAAGATTTCACTGGAAATATTTCAACTACAGAGTTACCAAATTCTTCCATAGAATATTAAGACATTCGTCTGGATGAAAAGTATTCAATATTACATTTTTCTTGAATATTATGATCATCTTCACATTGTGAAGATGTTTCAAAATTTTCTATTGAATTTGAAATTTAACTTTCTTCACTAATGTGAGAAATAGTAAAGAGAGGTTGTATCTTATTTTCATCATCCATCCATTCTTCATTTCTATTTATGTAATTTTTTTTGCTGGAGGATATAGATTGAATTTCTTTGTTGAATTACCATCAGAAATAAACAGATTACCAGATCTACAACTAATGAAATAATCAGTTGTAGCTAACCAAGGTCTTCCTAATATCAATGGATGTCCCCTCTAGGTTTTTATTTGGAGTTAATATCATTAAGTCAACTAGATATTCACAGGAGTATAAGGACACATAAATGTCTTCTAATACACCACCTGGCTTGATTAGTGATATGTATGCTAATTGTAGTAATGTTGGTGTATACTAAAGATTTCGAAGCCTAAGTTGTTCCATGGTTTGTTTTCTCATGATGTTTATGGCTAATCCTAAGTCAATCAATGTATTTGGAATATCAATACCATTTATGTGTGTTTTTACAAATCGACTTCCTGGATCCAAATATTTTTGTATCCCTATTTTTCCCATCGTAATGTCTACAATGTTTCCTACTAACTGAATCTTTTTTACTTCTTTTGTCTTTCTTCCTGTTTTTTTTATTCTCAACTCTCTTATTGTTTTAGCTAGGATAGGAATCTCTTTAATGACCTGTAACAAAGGGATTTTGATACAGAATTTTTTCTATTCATCTTGAAAATCATGGTTAGGAAAAAGAAATTGTTTTTCTACCCCTTTATCAATTTGTAATCTTTCAGGGAAAGGAGGGTTAGAAATAGATATTGAAGGTTTCTCTATGATAGGAGTTGAGTTTATTGGATCTTCTTGTTTTTTATTTTGAAAATTTTGATTTTGTTGAAGGGATGTCCATTCTCCAGAATTTGTATTTTGCTGTAGATAAATTTCTTCATCAAGATCATCTTTTTCTTGAATAAAAGCAAAGGGATTTTTCCTCTATAATATCCTACCAGACCTAAGTTCAAAAATGTTAAGATCTAGTGGAGTAATCATATAAGTTGGAAAACTTTGTCCTTCTATGTTATAATTAAATTGAACATTTTTATTATTTGGGTTTGGTAATCGCTGGGCAGGTCGTTGACTTGGCCTTTCTGGAAATGGTAATGAAAGTCGTGGGTTATGATTTTGGAATTGAGGTTGTTGATTATGTTGTGGAAAATGTTGGCGAGGATAGTTTGGATAGGATTATGGATATTGGTGATATTGAGAATATCTACCATAAGGATTTTTCATTCCTTGTGTCCAAAGTTGAGGCTGGTACCAATGTTGTTTCCATGGCATTGATGAATTCCAATTGTCTGGTGAAGGTTGAGTATACATTTTATTGTTAAAACCTTGAGTTTGTGGCCCTTGCCATGGTCTTCTATACACAAAACAAACACATTATACTGTATGTGGAGCTACTTCTTCTTGGAAAACAGACTTAAGACCTAGTATAGAGGGACATCTTTTTGTTTCATGGTTTTCGGCACAAATAACACAGGTCTCTATGACTTTTAAATCAATAGGTCATTCTCTTAAGGCATGTTTCTTTCTACACTTAGGACAGAAAATAGTTAAGGCATCAATTTCATCTTTCTGCTTGTTTTGTAATTTTAGGGTGTCTATTTGTTCACTAAGACTCCCTAAGATATATTTTTTAAATTCTTCAAAAATATTTCCAATTTCTTCCCTACTCACTATTCTAGTTGCAAATATATTCACTCTAGAGAGAATAAGATCTCTTGCATCTTTCCCAGTTTTTTATTTTCCTCTTGAAAGATGAATGCATAATTTAGCAATTTCAGGTAATGATAGTCAAGAGATGTCTCCCTTTCCCATAATATTAAGAATATCTATCCATTCATCTCTGATGGCTTTAAACAAGAGATATTTTAAAGTATCTTGATCTAAGTTTTCCATTTTAGCTCGTTTTATATTATAATTGAATCTCTCAATTAAGTCTTCTAAGTTTTCATCCTCCCTTTGCATAATTTTAAATACTTCATCCTTCTGATTAATAGGTGTGCAGTAATCCAAATACCTTTGTAAAAATGCACTTTTCATCTCATCCCATGTCCTAATAGATTATGTTATCAAGCCCATGAACCATTTTAAAGTTGCACCCTTGAGTGTTGTAGGAAATAGCTTCGATTTTTTAGAGTCTTGTAAGTAAGCATATGATCTACGTAAAACCTCAAATTGAAATAAAAATGTTTCAGGATCTTCACTCCTTAATCCATGGAAATTGGGAAGGATGGAAGCTGAAATATTCTTCATTGTGGCATTTGTATCCTCATCAACTATTGGAAATCCAATAGAGTTATGGTCCTCCCTATTTTCTTCTCTTCCTCTAGCTTATCCTCGACCTCGTCCTCCACCTCTTCTTCCTCCTCATATTCTTAAGTCTTAGCCATTCAAAACTTCTCCTTCTCCGACCAATGTAGATTCCTCAGAACTAATGTAGGCTTCTAACTGTAGAGTTATTTTTTCTTCCTCTGTTTCTTCTACCAATGGGATATTGAAGAAAGTTTCTTCTTCTTCCTCACTAGGGATTTATAACTCTTGAGCTATAATATGTTCTCTTGTAGAGGTGAAAAAGGTTGCTCCTTCTGTTGGATATCTAGGATCTTCCTCTTCTAAGACTGCCTTAGTAGATGAAGTTGTAGAATGTCCTGGTTGGATTTATGACCTTAAGACTTCATGGTCTATATCTTGTAGTGAAAAATGGAATATGAGTTTGAGATGGTGGTGTGGCACTTCGTGTTCTTGGTGGAGTGAGTGGCGTTTCTGGAATCAAACTTCTACCTCTAGCTACGAATCTACCCCTAGAGTCTCTTTCTCTACGCATATCAAATTTTTTTTTAGATGTAAGAAATAAGGATTCCTATTACACTTCCCTGACCATGGTGCAAAAATGTTTAGTCAATTTAATGTCTTAAATTGCTATCATAAATTATCGACCGAGGTTAGTAATATGATGAAGTGTGGTGCACTATATATGCTTAGATGCCCTTCTTTCTTACTTCATTGTGTATTGTTATATATTGTTTTTAGGGGTTTTTATTTTATGCCTAGTGTTAAGAACTAAAATTGATCTAAGGAATGAATCTAAGTTTTTAAATGAAATCTTTAAATGCTAAGAAAAAAATAAATATGAAATAAATTTAATGATGAAAACTTAATCTTAAAGAAGGAAGAAAAGGAAATGTTATTTTTACTCTAAGAAAAGAAATTGATTTACAAATTACTCTCAATGAAATGAATGAAACATGAAATCTAAAAGAAGGAAGAAAAGGAAATGTTATTTAACTAATCTATTTTGCATAAAAATAAATCAATCTTTGAATGGTTAAAATTTGAGTTATGTTAGACTATTCTATGTCGGAAAAACATCTATGGAAAACATATAGTTAAATTGTTTCTGCATTTAACAAAGCATTGTTCTTAAATCTTATTGAATTATAATTATCTATAAATGATTTTCTATCCATCAACATAATAAAAATAAAACCATATTCTACTTTACCAATTGAGAACATTAATTCTATGAAAACAGAGCATCTGATCTACTTTTTTAAATCCATCTAAAATGATCAAAGTACAATTCTAATATAACTCTGTCTTAGTTTTAAATCTATCTAAAAATGATCAGCATATAACTCTAGTCTAACTTTGTTCTACATTCCATGGAACGAAAGCATAAAATCTATTACTATGAAATTGAACTGACTGTACTAATTGAATTCAAACTTAACTAAGGAAATAAAATAATGAATGGGTATCTACTATGCAAAACAAGATGTCTAATATAAATCCTATGGTTTTTGTGTAATCAAATGCAATAATCGATTTCAATTGGGAGCTGAGAGAGTCACGGTAATGAAACAATTCATGAGAGCATAAGATATAACAATCAACTGTAAATGTAAACAACTGATTTAGAAAAAATTTAGAAACTAATTGAAATGAAATTAAACTATGAATCAATGAGAAATTAATCTAAGAAATGATGAGAGATTGACTACAAATCAACGAGAATTTAAACTACGAAATGACAAGAAATTAAGCTATGAAAATGATAGTAAATTAAACTACGAAATGACTATAAAAACCTCCTTTCCGTGCAGGGGCCCTCTGTAACAAAATGAGTGTGAATATACTTAGGATATGTGTGCATCGATGGTCTGGAACTGGTCTTCATTATTACTAAAACTGAGTTTAAAATATTATCACAAAATCAAGCTTATTCCCAGTTTCAACAGACCGATATTTATACAATTTTTTGAATTAACTATCTGAGACAATTTCCCCTATGGAAAGAAAAATAAAGCTAAGAATATAATTCTATTCACAAACAGAGTCTTCATGGATCTTTCTCGATTTTCTACATAAGAGAAAATCAAGAATCTTCTTCCGTTGATCTCATTCCTTCTATTTGACTAATATTTGACCACTCATGTAGGCATGATCCTTCTCAAAATTGAACAGGTAAGTAGGATAAGATCCACATATGGACCATTTCAAAGCTACCCATGTGACTCACTTCTTCATTTTCTTCTTGAAACATGTCAAACAATAATGGTGGCTAGAGAAACAAAGGTTAGCTACAAAATTGCATGAATTATGTAGCTAATTATAGAAATTTATCTAAACAATAAGAAACATTATAATATAAAGTAGAGACCATCTAAATTCCTTCTCAGATGTAAAAGATGTCAATTATCACTGATTCAGTTTATGGATTTGTGAAAAAGGAAGAAAATATGGCGGAAAAAGATGTCAAAATAGGAACAGTTTAGGTTCAACATAAGTATACAAAGGCCAATTTTCAGGAGAAGGAGAACTGAGCAGCTGAAATCCTTGAGATATTTCACTCAGATGTGTTTGGACCATTCTCTATAACTTCTACATCAAAGCACATGTTTTATGTGATTTTTGTTGATGATTTTTCTAGAAAGTGTTGCATCTATTTCATGCAGAAGAAAGATCAGACATTATCAAAATTTTATGAGTTCAAACCACTAGTTGAGAAAGATACAGGGAAGCAGGTGAAGGCTCTAAGGAGTGACAATGGTGGTGAGTACATCTTCAATGAATTCTATAACTTTTGTGCCAAAGAAATAATTCAGAGAGATTTGATTGCGCCTCATAACCCACAATGGAATGGGGTTGCAGAAAGAAATAATAGAAAAATTGTGGGTGTGGCACAAGCTATGTTACATGATCAGGGCCTACTATTGCATCTGTTGGCAGAGGCATGAAACACAACAGTATTTTTGCAGAACTGTAGTCCTCATCGGATACTTAGCATGAGTACACAAGAGGAGGCTTTTTCTAGTAATAAACCTGATGTTTCATATTTTAAAATTTTTGGCTCATCTGTCTATTGCCATGTGACCAAAGATTCCAGAAAGAAGCTAAAACCAACAACATAAATTGACTATGAGGAGAATTTTGCACTAGTTGCACAGTACTCATCGATTAGATCTATCCTTGCACTCTCATCGCAGATGGGTTGGAAAATACATCATATAGATGTGAAGACTACATTTCTCAGTCTATTTATTGAGGAATAAGTGTACATTGAGTAGAAAAAAGGTTTTGAAACCTTTGACAGGGAGTTGCATGTGTGCAAACTCAAGAGAGCACTGTATGGGATGAAACAAGCACCTTGTGCTTGGTACACTAGGATTGATAGCTATTTCACGAGGTTGGGTTTCACGAAGAGTGAATCAGATGCAAACCCGTATTAGATTGTGGGTTGATGGTAAGCTTCTAATTATTGTACTTTATGTAGATGATCTTATTCTGAAAGGTGATGAGCAGCTGATAACTTCTTGCAAAAAAGATCTTGCAAGAGATTTTGATCTAAAGGACATGGGACTCCTTCACTATTTCCTTGGTTTGGAGATATGGCAGCGGGATGGGGAGCTATTTGTTACTCAAAGAAAGTATGCCAAAGAGATTATGAGGAAGTTCCGCATGGAGAGTTGTAAACCCATGGAGACTCCTCTTGCAGGAAACTGGAGGAAGGAGGATGCTACTTCAGTTGAGGTAGTGGATGCTATTGTTTACAAGAAACTTGTGGGTTCACTCATGTACTTGGTGAACACATGACAAGACATAGCTATGCAATTAAACATCTTATTCAAGTTATGGTTAAGCTGACCAAGCTCTTTTGGAAGGCATGGAAGCATGTCTTGAGATATCTCAGGGGAAGTACATAGTATGGATTTTGGTATAGACAGACAGAGTGAGTGAATTTTCAAGGCTTCACTGATGCATATTGGGCAAGTAGTCCATCAGACAGGAAGAGCACATAAGGAGGGATCTTCAACATAGGATCGACAACCGTTTCTTGGTACAGCAAGAAGCAAAGATCAGTTGCACTCAGTTCAACTAAGGCAGAGTACATGGTAGCCAGTTAGGCACCATGTGAGGGCTTCTGGATGAGGAAGATACTTGCTCATTTGTTTGGTCATCAGATGGATCCAACGATGATACATTGTGATAACCAAAGTTGCATAAATCTCTCGATTAATCCAGTATTACATGACAGGTCCAAGCATATTGACATCTGGTACCAGCATCTAAGAGATTTTGTTCAGAGACACATTATGTTCTGTACTTACATTCCCATGGAGGATCAAGATGCAGATATTCTGACGAAGGCGCTCACCAAGAGAAAATTTGAATACCACAGAGGCAAGATCGAGGTAGTTGATAATCCCTTTATTGTTGAGGGGAAGTGTTGAAAAGAAAACTATAAATCTATGTCTAATTTAATTTCCCCTTAATTAAATTGGACAATAAATTGTGATCTTATCTCCTAATCACTTTTAATAATTAAATGAGTGTGATAGACTCAGTTAGCTCATCAAATTCGAGTTGAGGGTGGTTGGTGAGGCATGTAGAGTGATTCTATTTGTTTTAGAGTCCAAGTTGTAGTTAATGTATTAGTTTAATGCATTATAAATTAGTTAACTCAATTAAGTGAGTTAAAGTCAGTCTAACTAGTTGTAACTGATTGTTGCATTAGTGAGAGGTCAATTGAATTAAATCATATTTAATTCACATGCAATGATATGTCAAGTGACTGATGATTTACTATTAATAGGTGCATGCATGTCAGTTCTGATGAAAACCCAATTGAGACATAGGTTAAAGGGATGTTATCAATCAGTTGTATTATTAGTAAATTTTTGGATCGCAATTAGACAACGATAGGATTGCCCATGATGGATTGTGCAGTTTTGGAAGGTTGAATTTCCTAATTAATAGTGATCAATTGTTCTTTGAATTGTGCAAGCAAGGCAAGCTGAGCAAAGGTAGGAAATTGGCTAAGTGTTGGTCAATTTTGTCTGGATCAGTATGAGACAGTTGGTAGAGTGCAGAAGACTCTTGTGAGAAGAGTGCATTGTATTGTTTCATGATTCCTTGGTTGATTATACAATAAATATAGAGGGGTTTTAAATAGCAAGATTTCCTAGCAAGAATATCCATGTTGTGCAATTGATTTGATTCTTTCTCTTACTTGGTGTGATTGTGAAATCGTGTTTATTTTCCACAAATATTGTAGAAGGATTCAGTATCTTGTTTTAGTATATTACATGGTCAGATTGAATCCATTGGTGTAATTTCTACAGCTATATTTATTCTCAGAGCCACATTCCATTTCTTATTCAAGTCTGAAAATAGGAATCATTAATCAAAGAAGTGGTCACTGATAACATCAATTATAGGGGAAAGCTCTACATATCCACAGGGTCGATCCCAATTACTGGTCAAGGCTAAGAATTGGCATCATTAATCAAAGGGCATGTCTACATTCATTATATTCAAGGCCACTTCCATATACTCTCAAGGTCAATTTAATTGTTTTCAAAGGGTTGTATTCATCGACTACAAAGTTTGTGATACCATCAGGAAGCTTAGGTTTCACACATGTTATCCCAAAAGGCCATAATGTCATTTTAACATCCTAGTTCAATTCCAATAATTGTTCCTTGGGCTGAGTTTATGACATGGACATATCATTGGAAAATCCTAGTCTGATTCTAATAACCATTCCTTGGTCCAAATTTATTACATGGTAGGCCATATTAAAAATTATTTGATCAAGGCACAACTCCACACAAAAGAATCAGGGTAGAATAGATGAATGTAGGATGTCAAGGATTGAATGGAAATTTATTTGGATCAGGAACTGAGGTTACTCATTATAGAGGAAAGTGTTCAATGCAACAAAAAATCGAGTTGAGTCATGAATTCAAATAGAAATAAAGTCAAGTCCAACAATGATCAAATCAGAGATTTAATTGTCTGATTGGATTAGGGTTTTAACTGCATAAGGTTTGTTGTGAAACCAACTCCAAAAATATAAGAAAAGAGAAATCAACACCTTATAAATAAGCCACTTCGAGGGGGAAACCTCCAATACATTACAGGAATGAACAATTCTTGGATGATACAAATTACAAAACCTCCTTTCTATATATAGGAGTCCATGGGGCCACAATGTAATCTTAGTGGGGCCATAATGTAATCTTATCCGACCTAACAATAATAATTTAAGGGCACAATAATAACGATATGGGGGTTACAGGGGTACAAAAATAACAATAATGGGGTTACACTAATAAGAATAAGGGACTATACTAGTAATATAGGGACCTAACATGCCCCTCTCCTTCAAAAAAGTGTTGTCCTCAACACTTGAGTAGCTCTGGGTGCTTCTGTATAAAATTCTCATCCTCCCATGTAGAATATTTAGTGGGTAAGTTCTTCCACTTTATGAGATAATGTGAAATTGATCGATTTCGTAGCTGTTGAGTTCTTGTTTCCGTGACCACTTCAGGTTCCAATATGATTTTTCCTTCCTTATCAAGTTTTGGCAATATTGTTTGAACTAGAATATTTTCACCTAGAACCTTCTTTAAGCATGAAACATGGAAAACTGGATGCACTCGTGAAGAAGCAGGAAGCTCCAATTTGTATGCCATAGTACCAATCTTTTGCAACACCTTGTAAGGACGATAGTACTTTGGTGATAATTTATTATCATTCTTAGCTTGCTTGAGGGAAATTTGTTTGTATGGTTGTAGCTGTAAAAATACCTAGTCTCCTACATCAAAACTTCTCTCGCTGCAATGTTGATATGCTTGTTGTTTCATTCGATTTTGTGCCAAATTTAGGTTATCCTTTAAGAGCTAGAGAACTTCTTGTTGATGCTCGATGTGATCTTCCACTGCTTGAACCTTCGAATTTTCTCTTAAAGATGATGTGATGGATGATGGATGATATCCATACAGTGCCATAAATGGGGTCATTTTTACTACAGTATGGAAGGAAGTGTTATACCACCATTCAGTGAGAGGTAACCACTTGACCCATTGTGTTTGTTTATCAGATACAAAACAACGGAGATATCCTTCCAAACATTTATTTACTATCTCAGTTTGACCACTGGATTGAGGATGATAAGATGACCTATGAGCTAATTGAGTACCCAAACAAGAAAATAACTCCATCCAAAAATTTCCAGTAAAAATGGGATCTTTGTCGCTCACAATAACCCTTGGTTTTTTGTGTAGCTTTTGAATTGTGTCCATAAATGTAGTAGCAACTGTACTTGCTTTAAATGGACGAGATAATGCACAAAAGTGTGCATACTTGGTAAATCTATCAACTACCACCATGATGACACTCTTTCCTTCGGAATTAGGTAAACTTGTGATAAAATCCATTGAAATATCCTCCCAACATTGACTTGGAATGGATAAAGGTTGTAGAAGACCTGGGGTCTTAATTGTCTCAACTTTATTCTGCTAGCAAATCAAATATTTTGCCACAAACTTTTGAATATCAGATTTAAGGCCATCCCAAAAAAATTATTTCTTCACCCTGTGGTAAGTTTTTAAAAATCCTGAGTGTCCTCCTAAAGGAGAAGTGTGCAATTCCAAAAGAATCTTTTGTTTTAGTTGCGAATTCTTACAAAGATATAAGCGATCTTTGTACCATAAGGAATCATTTTTCCAACTAATGTATCAGATATACTAGGATCTTGCTGCAACTTTTGAATGAGTGTCCACACTTCTTCGTCCTTCTTCCATTCATCTCTTGCTTCGGTTATCCAATCTGGTTGGATAATAGAAATGGCACAAAGCAATGCTTCCATCTCTTCATTCTTTCTTGAGAGTGCATCTGCAACAACATTTAGCTTCCCTTTTTTGTAGATTATTTCAAAGTCATAACCCAACATCTTTGTGACCCATTTTTGCTGCTCTTCTGAAGATAGTCTTTGTTCCAAAAAAGTGTTTAAGACTATCATGATCAGTTTTTACCTTGAAGTGTCTTCCCATTAGGTAAGTTCGCCATTTCTTTAGTGCATGCAGTATTGCTAACATTTCCTTCTCATAAATAGGTTTTTGTAAATACTTTCTTTTGATTGGACGACTTTCAAAAGCAATGGGTCTTCCTTCCTGCATTAAAACCGCACCAATTCTATTTCCTGAGGCATCACATTCCACAATAAAGGTTTTTGTGAAGTCTGGCATAGCTAAGACCGGTGCTAGGCACATTGCCTCTTTAAGATGTTCAAAGGCCTTAGTTGCTTCAGGAGTCCATGAAGATGCATCTTTCTTCAATAATGTTGTTAGAGGTGCTGCTATTCTCCCATAATTCTTAACAAACTTGCGATAATACCCTGTTAACCCGAGAAATCCTCGCAACTGCTTTATGGTCGTGGGGACTTTCCATTCCTTAATGGCTTAAATTTTGTTAGGGTCTACTTTAACACCCTCGTGAGATATAATATGACCCAGATATTCCACCTCTTGTACTCCAAAGAAACATTTGGATGTTTTGCATATAATTGTTTCTCCTGCAATAGTTTGAGCACCCTGTCAACATGTTCAACATGATCCTTCCAAGACCTGCTGTAGATTAGTATATCATCAAAAAATACTAGCACAAATTTTCTAAGGACGGGTTTGAAAATGGAATTCATCAACC
Organism: Pinus albicaulis; assembly: GCA_034641835.2. Taxonomy (NCBI): domain Eukaryota; kingdom Viridiplantae; phylum Streptophyta; class Pinopsida; order Pinales; family Pinaceae; genus Pinus; species Pinus albicaulis. Next base: position 291,011,336 of record CM076577.1, on the reverse strand, counting down.
CTTGAAATGTAGAAGGTGCATTGGTAAGGCCAAAAGGCATGACCAAAAATTCATAATGACCCTCACGAGTTCGAAATGTTGTTTTCGAAATATCTTCAGTCTTCATTCTAATTTGATGATAGCCTGAACGAAGATCCAACTTGGTAAAATAAATTGCTCCATGTAATTCATCCAATAATTCACCAATCGCAGGAATGGGAAATTTATCTTTAATGGTGAGCTTATTGAGCTCCCTATAATCTGGACACATGCACCATGATCCATCCTTCTTGTGTACCAATACTACAGGAGCAGAGAAAGAACTTTGACTACGTTGAATTATACCAGCCTCTAACATTTCTACAATCATACGTTCAATTTTGCTCTTTTGGACATAAGGATATATATAAGGCCTGATGTTTGGAGGAACACTTCCTGGAATCAAATGAATAGCATGATCATGGTCACGAATAGGTGGGAGTCCTTTGGGAGTTTCAAAAACCTTGGAATGATTGTCCAAGACTTTTTGGAGATCTACAGAAATAGATGATTTTGATGTTGGGACTTCTAGTGAGCATAATTGTGCAATTACACCTCGTTTTTATTTATTTAGAAGCGTTTTCATGACATTAGAGCTTATTATCTTTCCCGTCCTCCCTGCAATACCCCGTAATTCGACTTCCTTTCCTTCTAAAAAAAAATTCAAGAAAAGTTCTTGAAAATTAAAAACTACCATCCCCAAAGATTGTAACCATTGTACTCCTAGTACAACATCAACACCTCCCATAGGAATGGAAAGCATTGGAATATTCAATACATATTCCCCCATGCTTAGCTTGATATTATGGCATTTTCCAAAGCAATTTATAGTTCCTCCATTTGAAACCATCACTTGACATTCTGGTGTTGGGTATAGGAAACAATTCAATTCCTTGGCTACCTTGCAATGAATAAAATTATGGGTACAACCTGAATCAATCAACACTATTACCTTTTTTCTTCTTGATATGTCCTTCTATCTTGAGAGTTTGAGGAGTGGTAATTCCTGCCAATGCATTACACAATATTTTCAGACTCATTTCTTCCTCTTGTAGGTTTGGTTCTTGGTGTATATCCTCTTCTTGTTCATTTTATTCTTCCTCTTCACAATCTATATAAGATAATTTCTTCTCAGCACACTTATGACCTTTAGTGTATTTTCTATCACAACTATACCAAAGCCCTTTCACTCTTTTTTCTTCCAATTGTTGTGGTGTCAACCTTGTAGGTTGTGGAAATCTAGGAGTAGCAACACTTCCCTCTTTATAGAAGTGAGTGGTAGGCTTCCTTGTCGCCATAATTTTACATTCAATTTTTCTTGCCAACCTGAATGCCTTCTCCAATGAATCAGGTTCCAAAACGTGAACTTCATGTTCAATGTTATTCTTTAAATTATCTATGAAGAGATCAATCCTGTGTTCCTCTGGAATATCAGTTACCCTTATATTCAATTTTTGGAAGTCCTCATTGTGCTCCCCCACTAAACCCTTTTGTTTGAGATTTATCAATTGGCTAAAGAAGATTTTTCTCTTTGTATCCTCATAGTGTGCTATAATTTCCTCCGTAAAAATTGACCAAGTGACAATTTTTTTACGGGAGCAAAGCCATCGATACCATACAAATGTATTTTTTTGTAAATGTAAAGTTTCAATGTGTGCCTTTTTTGTGTTTTTCACATTATTGAGATCAAAATATTGCTCCATCTGTAGTATCCATGTTACAGGATCCTTTCCATAAAACTTCCTCATATCCATTTTTGGAATATGGTGGTTCTTCCTGCCAACATTAGAGTTTATGAAATCATGATTAACATTTATTTTGTTATCATCATGAGTTTACTCTACTATATTTTCACCATTAGGAAACATTTCTTGTATCAACTTTGTCAAACCTTCCATGTCTACTTTTAGATCATTCTTCATGTTTTCCATTTTTTCCTCGATCTTAGCTTCCATGTCATCCATCTTAGATTCCATGCCAGCTTTCATGCCATCTATCTTAGCTTCCATGCCATTCTTAAAACCGTCCATCTCAGATTCCAAGCCTTTCTTCAAACCATCCATATTAGTTTCCATGCCTTTCTTCAAAACTTCCATGTCATTTTTTGTTGCTCTTTCTGAGAGCGAAATTTGTTGCACCTTCTCTTGTAATTTTGATATGTCATGCTGTCATTCTTTGTCTTCATGATTCATAGTAGAGCCTTATAAAGTCTTAATGTGTGTTGAATTCTTTTTAGGGGCCATTTTATAATCCAATAATGATATCTATTCTACAATATTCCCTTGGAATCAATTCAACTTGATTCTTCAAACAAGACTTATGCAATTCGAGAAAACAAATACACACCTTTTACTTGCTTTTGAGGAGCTCTATATTGAAATTGAATTATCTCTATAATTTTGGATCCTCAATATCTAAAATTTAGCCTTGTAGTAGCCCTCTAAATATTCTTTCAAATGTCATAGGTCTGACCTGATTTGGATCCTTCAAGGCAACGTTATGTCCAATCGCCCACAATGACCCAATTATGGATTGGTTCAGTAGAGAAAACTTGTACAACTTGCCACGTGTCACTAGTTCCTCCTTTGGCTCAAAATTGATAGACATGAAACTACAGTCCGTGTACTTGCGGCCACATTTTACATCATTCCAATTTGATTCTCAGAGAGAGAGTTACGAAGATTTTCCCATGATAACCACTTTGAGATGAAATTTGGGAGCTTGAAAAAGACCTATCTTCCACAAATCATATCTCCGAAAATTTTATGAACCAAGCTATGACATTTTGCAACAATGTTCCTCAAGATTTCGGCTTCGAACTTATCTAAACATTTCAGCGTCTAAATATTTGTAGAAAAATAGTTATAGCAAAAATTCCACGATGACCTTTTTAGGTTAAATTCAGGAGCCTACAAAAAGTGTTAACTTCCACAGATCATATCTCCAAAAATATTGTGCACCAAGCTTGGAAATTTTGCTACCCTATTCCACACGATTTCAACTTCGCACTCTAAAAATTTCAGCTTCTGATCCTTCGTAGAAAAAACGTTATAGTGAAAATGCCACGATGACCAGTTTGGAGCAACGAAAACCCTAGAATCCAAAGCTCTGATACCAAATGTTGTGAAACCAACTCCAAAAATAGAAGAAAAGAGATATCAGAACCTTATAAATAAGCCACTTTGAGGGGGAAACCTCCAATACATTACATGAATGAACAATTCTTGGATGATACAAATTACAAAACCTCCTTTCTATATATAAGAGTCCATGGGGCCACAATGTAATCTTAGTGGGGCCACAATGTAATCCTAGCCGACCTAACAATAATAATTTAAGGGTAAAATAATAGCAATATGGGGGTTACAGGGGTACAATAATAACTTTAAGGGGGTTACACTAACAACAATAAGGGACTATACTAGTAATATAGGGACCTAAGTTTAGTTAGGTAATGTCGAGGGCCAAGAGCCAACTTTCATGGGGGATTGAATTGTTTTCGAGTTATGATTGTCTAAAAAATGAATTTTTCCTTGAGCACACAAAAAAACAACCAAATTTGTTCCTTTTTTTTCTAGTTAGAGGTCAAATTAGTATATCGAGTTTTTTCTAGGTAGGAATATCTAATTTCCCCAAGTATTGATTCGCATGCTTACTCTAAGTTCCATCTCGACATTTTGTAATAATTTTCCATGATTTTCATTTAATAAATTTTCTAGGTTATTGATCTATTCAACTATTGTTGTTTATTTCTTAGTGAATTCACATATATCTATCGATCTACTCTCCTTAAATTAAGTTTTTTAAATTAAAAAAACCTTTGAAGTTCTGGTAAAATAAATAGGGATTTATTAGAATGGTATCAGAGTTTGTAATATTGCTACTTAGCCCAAGCTAAGAGGAATATACATTTTTGTTTCATTTTCTGTTAATTGAATAAATGAATCAAGGAGGACATGTAAAACTTCTGAAAATAGTGAATAAATCCATGCCTATGTGAAAAAAAGACAAATCTGGGCTATGTAAAATAAACACTGTAGATGTGAATGGATTTGAACTATGAGACTGGGTCAACCTTGACCAAATCCACATCACAGTCTAGATGCAATGTATCTCATGGATGCACAACTCAGTTCTAGATGGAGGCTCCAAATGTGAAAGGAGCTAACTCATTGAAGTGGTTTAGCCTTTGACAAGGCTTTTATCTTATAAAATGAAGAGGAGAGCAGCATGAGAGGGTTGTTGATGATAATCATTTTCTGAAGATATTGTCTGTTTAGAAATTTATGATTCTCTTATTGTTTAGCTGAGAATAATGTTGTTTAGCGTTGGGTTTTCTTGAGCGGGAATCCCACCTCCTTCCTAGAGCAGCTCTTGGAGGAGCCTTGTTTGTCTTGTCCACTATCTAGCATTTGGCCAAGCTTCATATTACACCTACAATGCTGGTCCTTTTTAGGATTGGGTTGTCCTTGTGAGCTGCAACAAGTGGAGGATATATCTCTTCAGATCTATGCAGCTCTAGCACCCCTTTTCACTGGGAAATTCATCTATCCCTTTTACAAGACTGTTCTAGACCTTGGGAGCTTCAAGTCTAGATCTTGGCATCAGAAAAAAGTATATTCAGAGTCTACAATGCAATCCCTTTTGCATTACTGCGTTATTTTCAGTAGAATAATTTCAGGGAGTTTTGGCAGAAACTTGGAGGAGAGATCTCTAGTGATTGGATCCTTCCTTTCACTGTGGTGATCCATGGATTGGCCATCCAATCCATGTTTGTTTCAAATCTGATCTACTGTATAGTATATACTTCAGAATTTTCTGAATATTACTGCAGATATGTAACTTAGATCTCAGATCTACTCTTGTACTTTAATGATTTGTTGAGATCCCCAAGGGGAATGTATAAAGGAGCCTTTCTTGTATACAAATCTTAATTAGATCCATATTTTTGTGTACATATCTACTCTAGATCTAAGTTATAATATACTGCTGCTTCAGCCCCTTTAAAATAACGCTGTCAAGTTTATGCAGAATTTTCTTGTGGTTGCAGCACCTCATTTCTGAGAGTTTCTTCTTGTACATTGTACAAGATGTTGTGTAAGTTTATTTTGCTGATGTATGGGTTGTTAGTATCCCCAAATGGAAACCTTATAACTATCTCATGCAAACTAGAGTTTGATGTTAGAAATAACGCTGTCGAATATGAGGAATTACTGATAGGGCTGCAAACTTCTAAAAATATGAATATTGAATGCTTATCAATTTTTTGGGATTTCGAGCTAGTTGTAAAAAAATTCATGATCCAATGCCAAACCAAACATCTGAGGTTGAATACATACAAAAATATGGTATGGGACCTAATTGAATTTTTTTTCTAGCATTTAATATCTCATTTCTACACAGAGAAAAAAATAGAATGGTTGACTACTTGGAAATTATAGCAAGTACCTTCAAACCACCACAAAACCCCTTGCGTAGGTATGAAGTTGAAGTCAGGTAAATACCCTTAGTACCAGATAATATGAAACACTGGAAGATTTTCAATGATGAGGATTAGATCAAACGTTTTATGGAGGTGATTGGAGAGGTTTCCAATTTAGTGATTGACTAGGAAGGTGAAGATGCGGAGGAGAAACCACATGTATCCTAGGAAGAATCGATTACTTGGCAGAAAATTTTATAGTTGAAGGGAAAAAAAATTCCCAAAGGGTTGGTTCCACTAGAAGTATTTTTTAATCCAAATGATGACGCAGTCAAACCAACTAAAAAAAAATCAAAAAGAAGATGTAGAATACTATAACATAGGTACGTATAAATAGCCTAAATTTGTTAAATTGGCTAAAGGGATCTCAAAAGAATACAAAATAATATATCTTGATCTATTTAAAAGGTATATTTATTTTTTTGCGTAGTCCTATGATGATCCAAAGATATTAGACTCGAGTATCATTCAACACAAAATTACTTTAAATATGGGAATGAAACCCCACAAGCAAAAGATTAGGAAAATAAATCCCTTACTACCCCCACTAATTGAAAAGGAAGTCAGAAATTTTCTCTAGGATAAAATCATTATGCCTCTATGATACTTATATTGGGTGGAAAATTTATTCCTTGTCATGAAAAAAATGGAGAGATCAGATTATGCGTAGACTTCATAAACCTGAATAGGGATTCTCTAAAGGGTAATTACCCCCTACCCAAAATGGATTACATTTTGCAAAAGGTGGTAGGATCATCCCGATTATCCATGATTGATGGGTTCTATGTATATAATTATATTGTTGTAAACCATGAGGATCAGAATAAAATAACTGTCACCACATCTTGGAGGACATTTTGTATGTTAGGATGCCCTTTCGTCTCATAAACCTTGGAGCCACCTTTGAAAGGGAAATGGATATATTGTTTGTTAGGGAGAAAAAAATTGTTGTATTTTATCTGGATGACATAACTGTCTTCTCTAAATATGATAAGGAAGATCTCCAACATTTGCAGCATACCTTTGAAAAGTGTAGGAAGTTTGGCTTGTCTCTAAATTCAAAGAAGTCACTATTTTCTCTAAGTGAAGGCAAGCTATTGGGACACATAGTTGCAAGAGAAGGAGTAAATATTGACCTCGAAAGGGTAGAAGAAACCAATAATATTCCATTTCCAAGGAATAAAAAGGAGATACAAGTCTTCATAGGTAGAACAAATTTCCTAAGAAGGTTTGTACCTAACTATGTTGGAATTGTGAGAGAGATCACATATATGTTGAAGAAAGACAATGAAGTCAAATAGATTGATGAAGCCAAAAAATAATTTTCCAAGATCAATAGGGCCTTTGTAGAAGCTCCAGTCTTGGCTAGCCCTAATTTTCAAAGACCATTCCTCATTTTTATTTTTCATCTCCTAAAATTGTGGCAGTTTTTTTGCTGAAAAAAAATGATGAAGAGAAGGAACACTTGATTGCATTTTTAGTCAAGTATTAAGGGATGAAAAACTGAAATATGAAATTTTGGAAAAATAAGATTATGCTCTAGTCAATGCCATGAAATATTTCTGAAATTATATTTTTCAATCCAAGATAATCACTTATGTTCCCACTATTTTTTTTAAGGACATTCTCACACAAGCAGATAGTGAAGGCAAGAGTAGAAAATGGATAACTAAGATTCAGGAGTATGAAATGGATGTCAAGTATACCAAATTTATAAAAGGATAGGGATTCGCGCAGATCTTATCAGAATCAAATTGTCAAGCCTTGGGTATAAACCTGCTAGCCAACAAGGAAAAATCAAAGAAACAAGGTGAAGAGGGAAATATCAGAAAATCAACACAGAAAATTCAGATGGAATATTTGGTTTATGAGTGGTATAAATTTGTTGTTAAATATCTACTATTTATGGAGTGCCCACCTAAATTTAAAAAATTAGAATATATAGCTCTAAGGTGACAATCACATAAGTTTATCATCTCCAATGGTTATTTGTACTGGAAGGACCCTGTGGGAATCATGTTATTATGCTTGGTGGAAGAAGAAATTTCAAATGTAATAGATGAGATTCATAGTTGTGTTTATGGGGGACACTATAGCTGAAAGGTCACAACCCACAAGATCTTGAAGGTTGGCTTCTATTGGCCCAGGTTATTCAGTGATGTCCACGCAGAAGTGAAAGTCTGTAAAACAATCCAAATTTTTTCTGAAAAATAGAAGCTAGCACCTCTCATTTTGATCCCTGTTCTTATAGATGATCCATTTAGGTAGTGCGGCCTTTATTTTAGTGGGGAAATGCATCCACCATCCTTTGGAAAACAGAAATGGAAACTTGCAACAATATATTACTTCACCAAGTGGATAGAGGTCATTCCTGCTAGGAATTCAGCCGATACATTACTTATTAATTTTATGGGGGACAACATTATATCCATATTTGGTTGTCGAAGAAAAATTGTCACTGATAACACACAGGTGTTTAAGTCAGCCAAATTTATCAATTTTTTCAGGATTATAATATTATCCCAGGGAATTCCATTGCTTACTAGCCACAAGGAAATGTATTAGAAGAATCATCTAACAAGACATTAGGAAAAATACTTAAAAATAGCATAGCACAAAATCAAAATATTTGGGATTCTTAGATTATTTTTTCATTATGGGCTAACAGAGTCACTACTAAGAGGTCTAATGGTAAATCCCCACTTGATTTGGTGTATGAAAAATTTGGAGTATTCCCTACTCAATTATCCATGTTAGTGGAAAAACTCATCCAGTATGCAGAAGACGATCTTAATCCATTGACGAGGACAATAAATCAGTTGGTTGAAATGAAAGAGAGTAGAGAGAAACTAACTCAAAATCTCATCAAATACTAGGATAATATGAAATCTATATTTGATAGGAGAGCTAAAGACAAACATTTTCAGCCAGGTGATCTCATGCTTAGATGGGATGTCCGAAGAGAGTACAAAGGAAAACATGGGGAATTTGATCCCATGTGGTTAGGACCTTTCAAGACAGCTAAAGCCAAGGGGAATAATATATTTCTACTGGAGAACCTTGATGGTGAGGTTTTTGAGCTTCCTATAAATGGGTAGTACTTCAAACACTACTTTAGGCATTAAAGAAATTTTCTTTCTCCCATCGTAAATACCAGTGAGCCATTATAAATATCGAAGTGTCTAGTTTTCTTTCAATTTTTTATAAAATTCTTAATTTGACTCCATGACAAATTTCAAGGAGCTAATATGTAAGTTATCGGTGCCCTGCTCGGAAGGCATTGTCCCCAATAGGATCTGATGTTGTGCTCTGTATGTTCTTTTAACATGGTTGATTTGTAGAGTATTTTGGTCTACAAGTCAAAAGGAAAAAATAAATTATGAAGGTGGAACCTTGGAGAAATGTAGAAAACATAGGAAAAGGGGGAATAGGTAAAATACAATTGCAAGTGGCTCCACCACTGCATCGTGTGTGTAATTTTTAACAAAAAAGAATCTATTGGGAAGATCACTGTCTGTCCAAAATTCACCCGGTCCCAAAGGCATTTCGGTGGGGTAACTAGCACGATAGAAAATATGATGCTAGCCCCCATAATGGTCAATGTAAACCATGTGGGTGTAGATGATAAATGACTAGGGTCAACTCCAGGGGGTCGAGCCCCACTCCCAACCTTGTTTAATCACCCCACCGGAGAAAGGAGAGAATTCTTGCCACCAAGTGCACCAATGCACCATTGAAGTCATCAGGAAAGCGTGATATACACAGGGCCAAGGGCCCCTCCCTCTCACTTCTTATCCAATCTGGTGGCACCATGTGTCCCTCCCACATGCCTTCCCTTGTATCTCCCCATCTGTCACCCCACTGCGTTCCTCGCCTATAAATCCATTCTATGTTAGTCATTGGAGTTCAAATTTGTTTCTTTCCAACGATGTTCCCTCATAGCTCATCATGTGTTCAACCCTGTTTGACCTTAACCCAGTGCAAATCTCTTCGAGAGCTAATTTATCCAATTGCTTCCAACAACCAGGTAACATTTAATCCTCTATTTCTTAACCATTCTCCTTTATGCTTAAAATGAAAAATATAGATCCCAAAACCCCCCAACTGCAAGAGGCGAAGCCCTCTAACCATATTGAGCCTGTCATGGACAAATAGGCAAAATTACGTGACCCATTATGCTCCTATCACCTATTTGACCTCTGCTTCGAGATATATGACTACAACCTTAAGAAAGAAGACTCATTCTAAGTCGTATAGTGAGGATTGTATCACCAAATCGCTCGCATAGTCTACCATTTTCCATAATTTGTTTCCTACCTCACAACTTCATAGGTTAAAGAGCAAATTTTTTTCATCTCCTCCATTGGAGACAAGATTTTGGAAGTCAATCCAAAATTAATTCAAAATTATCTCATGTACCTAAAATATCCCAATCCTGAGAGGTTTACAAAAGCTACACTTTTCTATACTTATAATGGGCTCTGAGCGAGAGAACAACAAGCTTTCCTCCAACTAATTCTAGCACCTGGTAATCAAACCCTCCCCATTGCAAATATTTCATGTTTCCATGTTTTTTGAATTAGTACAACACATTCTGATTGTTATCACCTTCCTTTTTGGGGAAGAAGAGACTACTAATATTACTAAAGCCTCCATAGGGTTCCTACACACAATGATGCATCCCAAAATTGTCTTTGACATACCCTTGTCCCTTGCAGAGTACATAAATTTCCAATTCAATCATTTTCCTATTACTTCTAATTAAATATATTATTCCATATTGTTATATAATTTATTGTATACTCATAAAAACAAAAAAATGGGTACTTCGTCTTTAGTATTATAGATTCACACAAACATAGAAATTTCTTGTTTGATTGGGAATATTCCCTAAAGAATAAATCCAACAATGAGGTTTTTTCCCATTTCATTTCCACTTATATGTCCAGTGCCTATAAACTTATAAAAAATAATTCCCCCTCCTAGGATCCTACCTAAGAAAAAGGAAATCCTTCAGCTTAGTAAAGATAACAGGGTGGGTTATTGGTACCTGTTTGAAGACTACACCGAGATTAGGATCTATGGGTCAGATCTTCCCCTGTACTGCTTGCTTACTTTCATGAACATGAGAATATTTTCCCTAGAATTTATCACATAGAAATTAAATATTGATCAAATCCAGTTTGTCCTTTCCTAGAAGGATACATGTTTAAGCTGGGTAGGAGAGTAGGTCCTTTCATTGCTAATACCAGACAAGCCGTTTATAAGATAGAGGACATGTTAAAGGAACTTAATTTTAAAATTGGAGAGGTGTGGAGCTATGATCCCCATGGTTTCATATAAAAGAGAATAAGGGATATTAATGCTTATGATTATGATCATGATCATAGATCTGAGGTTGAATAGAAGGATAATTTGGATTCTTTGCCCATTAATACATAAATGGAAGTCGAAACACCTTCTTCAAAGCAAAAGAATAAAAAGAGAAACGTGGATGAAGCTGAAGACACAAAAATGGAGGAGGCATCATCTAGCAAGAAAGCTAATCTCCAGGAGCAATCTGGTGAATGAATTTAGACTAGGTTGACCGAAAGAAATTTGGACGAGCCAGGCTTCTAGGTACTCCTAGAATATTTGTAGCAAGCTACCACTTCCACCTCCAAAGAGGTATCAATCCTGAGCTCTTTGGGAATTTCATCAACAAGAGACCTTAAATGGGAAGAGGGGAAGATAAAAAAGTAGAGAAATAAAAGAGTTTGAACTGAAATGCTAGAAAAATTGGCATTAGATCCAGTTCCTTATCATACCAAGTTCCTAACTTCTATGAACCTAGAAAGAAACTAGATGAAGTTTTCCCTTTTTCATCTATATGCACAATCCCTTCCATCAGGATCACAATTACCTACTATGGACCTATCACTAGATATTTCTAGTATTCCTCTACAGGAAAAAGTAAGTGTGCACATGCAGGCTAGAGAAATTCTCTATAGTGAGATGAGTAAAAATGCCTTGGCTATCAACAAGGCAGAGAAGCTATTAGAAAATGTTTCCACCAGGGTAAAACAAGAAAAGTCCAACTCTCGAGCCCTCCACTTACATAATGAAATATTTAAATAATTAACTATCAAATTGGGATTAAACCCAAATGTCAAAGAGGTTGTGGAAGCTATTACTAAGGGCTTGCAATCCAATATCCAACAGTTGAGGAAAAAATTGAAATGACTGCATATGAATATGTATATTCCAAAGAGTTGGCCCAAGTAGAAAGTGAAAAAGAAAAAAAAAAGTGAGGTAATGGTCTTCAAACTATAGGTAGCATAAGTCCAAAAAGGATTGATTCCCACAGTTGTGCATTAATTGTGCCAGAAAACCCACGAAATCCCACTGAAAAAATTACCAAAGCTTTAACTGAATTGCAATTGTGAAAGGTCAAAGTCAAAAATATGTAAATTGATTTGGAGAACTCCAAGCATGCACTTACACAAAAGGAGACACAACTTGAGAAAACCAATAAAATTGTGGAGAAAATTAACAAAATCTTGAAGACTTCAAATGAGGATATCAAGGAACAGAAAAATAAGTTGAAAGGAAACATGTCTCTTATCCAAGCTAGACATATAATTTGGGAGGAAATTATTTCTCAAGTACTGAACATCTAGGATCATATGACCCTAGTTGCAGACAAAAAAATTGTAATCAAGGAGACTAAGTTATTTATCCTCTCCCCCAAAGAAGAAAATGGTAAAAATGCCGAGACAACAGATAAACTCATCAGGTACTTCAACGAGAAATCAACCAATGAATTAACGGATATGGACATATTTGAGAGGACATGAACAATTGTGGAAATCTCGAAGATGATTCAGATAGAAATAACCTGAGCCAAAGCTTAGGAGTGTTTAGGTGAGTTATTGAAATTTGTAGTTTCATTTGACTCAATATTTGATTAGAAGATTAGAGTAGGGTTACCTAGCTACTAGGATTTACAAGAGAACCTAATTTAATGGGAACAATATCAACATTTTCTAGTAGAAGTCTAGAGTAAGGCTGATTATTTTCATGAAAATACTTCCACACTCAAAGGAAGGACCATAGTCAACTTTTTGCAGAAGGATTTCCAACTACTCTCGTTGGTGAAGACTTTGTTTATTGACATCCCAAATTATATTGAGCTCACCAATTTGAGAATATCCTATCAGAATTTCATCTGCTCTCCTTTACCTATTGCAACATTATGGAAAAGATGTGACTAATTCATTAATCCGCCACAAGTCTGAATTATAGAGCCAATGTCCCTCCTAATGGAACTAGTTGGTGAAGAATGAGGATATTTTGATATGCTAATCATGACAATCTGCGCCATTTTGAAATTTTTGTAAATTTTTTTATTTCAAGAATGGAATCAGGACTGTAATGTGCTAATTAGGACAATTTTGGTAGTAGCACGCTGGAGTTGTTTAGGGGTTAGGAAGTTTTGAGATTCTAAAGAAAGAATATGTTGTAAGCGGTCCTCTTTTATGGGACCCTATAAAAGTGCTTAAGATAATGATTAAAAAGGTTTTTAATATTCTGAACCAAAGGTGGGTCTAACCTATAAATTTTGCAAGTGTTCGAAGAACTACGAGATGCATTCTCTTTTTGAAGATTAATAAATAAATTATGGTGATTCCAAATGTTAAAATGTGTAGTATGTGATTCTTTGTTTTTCCTTTCATATGTGTGTCTTTCCTCTAGGAAGGTGCGTAATTGTAGCTGTTGGACATAATATCAAGTTCATGGATTCATCTATGTTATGTTTTTTGATAAATGGTGTGTGTGATGTATGAGGTGGAATGTTCTTAAAATGTTCTTCACGCTATATGAATTTTCATTTACATCATTTGTTTCATGTTTCTACTAGAGTTTGATGCATATGACACTGATATGAACCCTATGCATTCATTTCCTTTCTTTATATTCTTCTTTCTACCTATACTACAACAACCAATATAGCTACACATTTTACAAATAGGCCACCAACCCTGAATGTTAAATCTTATAAAGGAGCGCTCAGTATGTGTTGATTGAATTTTCCTTTGGATAAGAAATTTGAACTAGATGTAACTCATCATATATTTAAATATGTAATACTACTGATACATCCTTTAGAAACTTTCATATGTCCTGGGAGCTGATCTCTTTCTCAACCCAGAGGTTGTCTCTAGGAACCACAACACTCTTCATGTCTCTTATTCTACGAAATTTCAGACCAAAAACACATCCAAGTGTGTGTCCAAATGAGCTGATATCATTTTCTATTTATATTTTCTAGAGGGGTGAAAAAATACGTGTCCATTGGGGAAAGATCAACTTGTTATGTAGGCTAAATTTGTAGCTAGAGGGGTTTGTGACCCAAAATTACATAATAGAAATTATCTTTCTTTTTTCCTTTTAAGAAGTCAAAATAGGAATTTGAATCTTTAACTCAACAAAACCTAGAAGCATGAATAACATTTTTATCTAATAACTAATAATAATAATAGCCTTATAAGCATGAAACCCATCCTTGAAATTTATTTTTTCTTTTTCTCTTTTTTTTCCTTCATTTTTCATTTTACATAAAATGCATGGGGGTACAATTATGAACACTGAAACTAGTTACATATTTCAAAAAGAATAAAATATAATAATAATTAACAAAAATGGTAAAATGTCACTCATGGTGTTTCCCACATTATTAGGAAGGAAGTATTAAAAAATGGGAGAAGGATATTGGTGGGAGCCATGTAAGAATTATTGAGAGATTTTTAGGGAGCTCTAAGAGATCCTAAGTAAAAAATGGAAAACCTTGATAACCACTATATTCGGCATTGAAAGACATACCCTAGTTGTATATCATTTGCTTCCAGGTTGGAAAATACTCCCTATTCAAAATAAAAAAGGGAAAATCTTGATAATCACCAGCTTTAGTATTGAGAGACATACCCTATCTATAAATCATTACCTTCAGGGTTGGAAGACACTCCCTAGTAAATTATTCTATCAAGCATAGTATTCCTACAAGAGTAGGGTTGAGAATTTGAAGGATGAGTGAAGGTCAACATTAATATCAATTCGAGAGGCTAAGTATCCCAATTAGACACACATTACTGAAGATTGAATTGCAACTATATAAAAGATTGGTTGGCAAGAATCAAGGCTGAGTCTATTCATGTAAGGATTAACCCAAGAGGGTCGCATTCTGATATATTGTGAGGGATGAGATCATTGCTAATATTCAGATGTTAGATCGATTATAGAATCACATTATTATTTGTAATAAGGGATCAATATTTGGTTTTCACAGGGTCGTATTTATTCTTATGATATTGGTGTTATTAGGATCTAGACTCTCCAGTTACATGTCATGAATAGGAGAGGGGTTGACGTTATGATCAATCTTATGGTCGGTATGAGGGCTTACATAAATAATTACAAGGGATAGAATTTTTGTTGGAAGGAGCCGAGTGCTCTAGTTGCCAAATTAAGTTATCTCATCTAGAACTTGGGTCATAACCACCGCTTGCATAAAATTTTAAGGATTTGAGTTTTTGATTCGAGAACAACTTATGTTTATTCTCAAGGTTGCACTCCATTTTATGTTAAGGTTGAATATAAGCAATATTAATCAGAAAAGTGGCATCTCACAACATTGCTTGTATGGGAAAGCTCTACATATTCCTAGGGTCGAGCCCAATTACTGGTGAAGGTTGAGCATTGACATCACTCATCAAAAGGTGTGTCCACTTGAATTATATTCAAGGCCACTTCTATATATTCTATATATTAATTCCTCAGGACAAGTTTATTACATGTCAGGGAATATCATTGGAAAATACTAGTCTGATTGCAATAATGATTCCTCGGACCGAGTTTATTATAGTTTAGGTTGTATAAAATATTATTTGATTAAGGTGCCATCAAAAGGGCTTAACTCAATGAACCTATAACATATCACGTATGATCATAACATATTAAATAATACCCTTAATTTGAGTACATATTGGAAAATACCTCTAAAAATCACATTATTTAACCCCCTACCAATATAAACCCAATACACCTTCCCAATTTAAAAGCCCCTACTTTCACTATATATTATGGGTATCAATTTTTTCATTAGAATTTTTTATACCCCTTTATATTTTTCCATTAACTTTAAGCTCCATTTTTTATACCTGCCAATATAAAAACCCTTTACCCCCTATATATTGCCCAATATATTATTTCATTTTTTCCTCATTATATATTTCTCAATATGAACCCATGTGCTATGGTATTTCTCCTGCAATGAATCCCCTGTGGGCGCCATTCCACACAGAAGAATCGAGGAAGAATAGATGAATTCAGGACACTGAGGATTGACTTGCCACCAATTGAGATCAAGAACAGATCGTCCTCATTGTAGAGGGCAGTAGTGACTCTAAAAAATAATGGATTTAAGTCACAAATTCAAATAGATATGAAGTTGACTGGATTAGAGATTTAATTTCCTAATCAATTGGGGTTTTAATTGTTGAAGGCCAAGCTAGGTAATGTCGAGGGTCAAGAGAAAAATTTCACGGGGGATAAATTTTTTGTTGACTTACGATTGTATGAGAAATGAAGTTTTCTTGGAGCACATAAAAAAATAGCCAAGCCTGTTCCTTGCCAATTTTCAGTGAGAGGTCAAATTAATAGATTGATATTTGTATGGGCAGGAAGATCTAATTTCCACAGGTTTTGTTGGGCATGCTTAATCTAGGTTCCATCTCAGCATTTTGTAATAATTTCTTCAAGCTTTTAATTTAGTAAAAGTGTTGTTTTTGTGATTTATTCAATTATTGATTTTTTTTGTTTAGTGAATTCACATAACTCTATGGATCTACTTTCTTGAAATTATTTTTTTGAAATTTAAGAGTCTTTGAATTTCTGGTAAAATAAATAAGGGTTTACTGTAGGTTCTTTTGGGAGATACCCAAAATTATGGAAACCTTTCTGAATTATGTGGTGCACTCTTGTACACTTTTCCCCTATCTCTTCCTATAGTGACGCCACCAGATCCACTAGTCCACTATATATTGAATACGGTAAAAGTGTGGCTTTATGAGAGTTTTGAAATCCTCCCACTTAATCACTAGAGGATCTCCCCCCCAACTTGATAGTCTCCATGTGGATTTCACACCAAGTCAAGGCATGGTCCTCTAATTTTAGTTAAGGATATGAAATATTCCACTATTCCTCTATATGATCAACACTAAAATAAACTTCTAATTGTTGCAACCAATGATTTAAATTCAAAGAATCAATCTCACCTTGATATAACTGATGTCGACATTTTCTTCCATTTTGAATAGGGAGTGTGAATAATACACACCACTTGAATTGTGTTGTTCCTTTTTTAGTTCTTTCTTAGATTCTCTCTCTAGTTCTTCTCGATTTGTTGATTTCCCTTTTGATCTAATATCCACATTAGAACCACCATATTCTCTCAATAGCCCAAGCTTATTTGTTAGGGTCACCATGAAGGCTCACGTTATGGTTTATATCTATGACTTGTGCTTCCAACCACAAAAATCTCCCCTATGCCAGATCTTGAGGGTTATTAATAGATTCGTTAATCATAGCTAAGGTTTTATGACTTTTGGCTTAGCCAATTTGGATCCCCTGCAACTCCCCACAATATACCCAAAAAAACCTTCTATGATAACATTATGATATGTTAATTGTTGTGGATATTCCATTAGATAGTTTGTCACAATGTATATGATAAATTTATACTAGAAATCCAAAATATATACAATGAGGGTTATTTTCCTTATACTTCTGAATTTATTAAGTTACTAGGTTTATGCATGAAATATAGAAAACACAAAAAAAATAATAGATGAAAATAAAATCACTCACAACCATAATAACACAATATATGACACAGAAAACCCCATAGGGGCTTAAATCAATGAAGCTGTAACATATCACATACGATCATAACATATTAAATAATACCCTTAATTTGAGTACATATTGGAAAATACCTCTAAAAATCACATTATTTAACCCCCTACCAATATAAACCCAATATACCTTCCCAATTTAAAAGCCCCTACTTTCACTATATATTGTAGGTATAAATTTTCTCATTAGAATTTTTTATACCCCTTTAATTTTTTTCATTAACTTTGAGCTTCATATTTTATACCTTCCAATATAAAAACCCTTTACCCCCTATATATTTCCCAATATATTATGTCATTTTTGCCTCATTATATATTGTCCATGTGCTATGGTATTTTTCCCTTAGTGAAGGCCCCGTGGGAAACCCTCTCGGGAGAAAACCTAGCTAGAAGGTGAGGCTACTCTGCTCACTCTTTCTCTACATGGAAATATATACAAGTAAAAATAAGTGAGACATATTGCTCATGGCCTACTATAATGCAAAAACCCTCTTTGTTTGCTCCAAGGGGCCTTCACTACAGGAGCAATACCATAACACATGGGTTCATATTGGGGGATATATAATGAGGAAAAAATGACATAATATATTGGGGTATATATAGGGGATAAAGGGTTTTTATATTGGCATGTATAAAAAATGGAGCTCAAAGTTAATGAAAAAATATAAATGAGTATAAAAAATGTTAATAAAAAAATGGATACCTACAATATATAGTGAATGTAGGGGCTTTTTAAATTGGGGAGGTGTATTGGGTTTATATTGCTAGGAGCTTAAATAATGTGATTTTTAGGGGTATTTTCTTATATGTACTCATATTAAGGGTATTTTTTAATATACTATGATCGCACGTGATATGTTAGAGGTTTATTGAGTGAAGCCCCTGTGGTTTTCTCTCTCTATCCAGGCTTGGTTTCTGTCCTCATCTATGGAATTAAATGCACTCGAATAGAAAGGAACCCATTTTCCTCTTAGTGGCCTTGTTATAACATAAATTGATAGCCTACTAATGCTTAAGCTTGACTCCTTTAACTCTTAATTAGAGTTACAATATCAACTCTTTTAGATTCTTCTCCATCATGGACATGTGGCTAGCCCATTTTCCACGAATAATGGGAGCTGATGTGGAATCCTATCAAATCATGGTGGTCAAAATAGGAAACTCAACTTCTTGGTGGCATAAATGTTTCATACAAACTCCCATTGAGAAAATTATTCTACTATTGGATAGGTATCTATGTGTAGAATAGTACTAGGGGGCATGACACTTAAATGGTCAAGTTTCAACCCCTAAATTCAACCACATTATATTACAATATTGAGGAAACCACAATATTGGTTCTCTGACCCACACATGCTCTCCTATAAGGTCACAAACGACCTAATATTGGACATGCCCATTCCTTGTGATGATCATGGTTGGATTATAATTAAACATGGAAACCATATTATAGGTGATACTTGTATTACAAAGTTGTAACAATGATGTAGGTCTCCTCACTCACATGTCCATGGACCCACCCATGTAGATTTCCCAACATGGTATGAAGTGTCATGACATGGTGTACTCTGTTACTAGAAATAGGATGATGGGTAACGTTCCCAGGAAAATGGCAGTAGAAATGAGACGACACAAGAAACATTTTCTTGTATGCTTTTTCTCGTTTTCATTGGACAGAAACTTGTTTCTTGCAAAACAAGTCATTTATTACAACAAAGAATGAAAAACTAGTGGTTATGAGTCTGATTTCCCGTAAGATAAGGTTTTTCACGGATTTAAGCTATAGAGGAGAGCATATCTATCATTTAGCACTAGGAAGATCCACCCAAGGTGCATATAGGATTTGATTTGGGTAGCTTCATGCCCCCAACCAGTTAGATTCAACACCATCGTTCATTTCTTGTGAACAAAGATCTTGGTTGCAACTTGTCTTCACTATGTTTTTGGTTTTGGTTCTAAAATGTTAGTAATGGTTTATATCAATGACTATATGAGAGAATCTATCATCAATGACTGTATGAGAGAATATTCATTAGAAGTATAATTAGAACTGAGCTACATTATTATATAAGTGTTCAAATTTGTTAGTTTACAAGGACTAAATTACATATAGAGAACCTAAAAACAAAAAAGGAGAACCAATCAAGATCCCATAATGCATGTATTTTTAATCATGGTTACAGACATATGCCCATATTTTCATTATATATATATATATACAACTGAAATACGACTGTATATAATATATATGGAAAATATGGTAGGCATATTATTGATTTTATTTCATCCATATCGAGAATGTATTAATGTTTGAACTAATGATAGCTAGATAAAAATTTTGAAGAGAGCTCACTCTTCCCCTTGAAGAGATGTCACTATGTAGTTTATTTCCCTTAATATTTTCCATATTTAATTTCTTTATTGCCTTTAAAGCATATTTATTCATGTGCTTCATCATGGAATGCATACTCATATACTTTATCATGGAACTTTGACTATTGCCTTTGAATTGCACCCTTTTTACACATCAAAAACAACCATGCTCAATGTTTTAATAACTCATTGATTTTTTAAATAAATTCGTAGTTGTTAGCTTTAATACTCAATTTCATATAAATTTTTGAGCCATCTACTGAAACCTTTAATGCATAATAAAGAGGAGGGAGAGATCAAGTCATATTATTAAATTCGTGTTCCCCTCAAAAGA
Organism: Pinus albicaulis; assembly: GCA_034641835.2. Lineage (NCBI taxonomy): Eukaryota > Viridiplantae > Streptophyta > Pinopsida > Pinales > Pinaceae > Pinus > Pinus albicaulis. Next base: position 290,991,178 of record CM076577.1, on the reverse strand, counting down.
GGAGCGTGTGGAGAGTCATTGTAAATTCGAGAAGATAGTTATCGTTACCATATGCAAAATCCTATTTATCCATCCATATTCAAATCCAAAGGCTTGTAGTATCACGTGGAGGAAATCACAATTGATGTGATCATAAGAATTCGACATGTTGGGATTTTTCCTTCTTAACCTCAAGGTGTGGATAGAATCATGGACCATTATTATTTCCTCCAATATCTATATATCCTCCTCAAGCCCCTTAGATTTTACGTGATCCATGATGGAATTAAGTATATTCTCTTATATTTATGTGATGAATTGTATGTATTGTTGTATGACGATTTTGTTCTAAATTTGTTTAAAGATTTTTGCATCCTGTTTTGCAAGTTCACAATTTGTATTTTTCTCTTCTAAAATTCCCCTAGATATGTAGAATCTTATACTCTTTGTAGTCCTTGTTACGAGTAAGATCTTAGAACATAATATAATTTTATTGGATCGGTTGGAATCCATCTGATCCCAAATGTTGGAAAATAAAAAAGGCAGAAATATTTTCTTTATGTTCATAATTAATTGTGATATTCTTATGTTATTATTAACTTTCTTGTGTTCTTCTTTCATCTTAATTCATCAAGAAATTACCAAACCATAACACGAATATCAAATACACCAAATGTTGGGTAGACAACCATGGAAAAACCCCTATCTAGGAGAAAACCCAGTCAAGAACTCTCCCTTGAATAATTTCATGAGATAATCCAATACTCTTTGACCTAGACACATACTTCCTCCAATCACCAAGTCAGTCCTTCTCTTATTCTGCAAACGATAACCTTTGAGCAAAAACTTCGACCCAGCACTTCAACCTTGGAGCAACAGAACTTCGATCTAGCAGCAACTGATATTTGACCTAGAAGTAGTAGCACTTCGACCTTGAAGAAACAACATAAATTCGACCTCGATGTAGTATAAACTTCGGCCTAGATGCAGCAACAACTTTGACCTTGATGCAACAATATAAATTTTGATCTTGATATAGTATCCCAATAAATTCACACGAGTGAGAGAGACAGATGACCTAGAAACTTTGATCTTGTCCTTTTTTGAAAATATTCTTCTTCTTCATACTTTACTGCTTCCTCTTCTTGGATATCAAACTTGTGTGTGATTTTCTATCTCAAATTAATCGAATTGCTCTTTATTTATAGCCTTGGGTTTGAATTACCCTTATTTAGGTCGACTTGAACAGGTAAGAGACGGCTTGCTGTGGAGATGACAAATGACTTATTTGACTCAATTTCTCTTTACATGATTAAAAATCCCAAGAAGGGTCTCATAAAAATGGAAAATGACTTCAATGACTCAATATAAAACCTTGAAGTCCTCAATGGGGACTTTGACCTACAACATGATGACCCAAACATGAAACCCATTCTTTAATAATTCATAATATCAGTAATAAAAATTTATTTTTCTTTCTTTTGATAAGTACATTTAATTATGACTCATATACAATTATGAAGAAAAAACCTTGTTACATTCTTCAACACGAGAAACTTTCCACTATCTAGGTCTGCCACTATTTGTTCATTTTTTTTGCAACAATTTTAATGTAAAACTATTTTGAAATTGTTAACGTAAACTTACTTTTTTATAAACAAATTCTTTAACATAAAAACAACTACTTACCATTTTATTTATATATATATTTAAAATGATAATCAATTTTTTTTGGTGCATAATAGGACCAAAATAAAAATAAAAAATTACAACGGTATCTTATAGTCTCCTATGATCAAGATACATTTCTTATTGAGTGCCTAAAGATATTGTGAGCAAAGAATACAATGGATGATTTGTTGAGATAAACAAATTTAGGAAAGAAAATATTGTGTATGTTTGTGAAAGCTCAATTTCCCACCCATGGTTTTAATCTATGGTTTGACTTTGACCGTTACCTTTTAATTGCACTTTCTTTTCACATCGAAAACAACCGTGCTTAGTGCTTCAATAGTTCATCGATGTTTTCTATAAATTCATATTTGTTGCCTCAAATATTTAGCTTTATATAAATATAATTTTTTCCTTCTATGCCTTCTTCTTGAGTGTTGCAGATTATCCCAACAAAATGAAGCATTACAGTTCATTTTCACTACAATAGATTTTATTCTATGGGGATTGACTTATTCTTCACCATGTCAAATTATCTTTCCTAATATTTTGTCTAATCAATATAAAATTCAAGGTTCAGTTTTCTTTTGAACTCCATTCGATAGCATTAAAAAACCCAGTCGTTGTGATACTGAGATACTTTGATGTTTCATTCAGTTAAGTAGTTCTATTGAATGATGTCAAACTATCTAAATGAATTATTTTCGTTTTTAAAGGACCTTCAATAATTTAGAAAAAATAAGTTGTTCATCATCATTTATTCGATTGGAAAATAGATATCTTGTGTTATAAATTTAGAAATGAAACCATGTGGTGTGTTGAGTCAGGTTGTAACCCAACCATTTGTCCTAAATGAAACCCTTATTTGGTAAAATCTTAAAAGTTCAAGCCTTCTCAGATATTGTCCAGGTCTTTTGAGGTGTTTATAAAGGTTTTTTCTTAAATGGACCAGTTCTTAGGTTCTAAGTGAATCAAATGGTTTGATCTATCCAAGAGCCATTTTACACTCACTTTACATGAAAAAAACCTTTATTTTGTAAAATAGTAAAAGGTCAAGCCTACTCTAATATTGTCCTAGTCTTTTGAGGTGTTTAGAAAGGTTTTTTCTTAAATGACCTAGTTCTTAGGTTCTATGTGACTTAAATGGTTTGATCTATCCAAGAGCCATTTTGCACTCACTTTACATGAAAACAAGCCGATATTTGTTCTTTTCATTTAGCTCATGGATTTATTTCTTTGTTAAAGGATCATGTCTATGAAAAATTCAAATAGCCATATTGTTGAAACTTTATGTTCAATGGTGAATTTGGGGGAATTTTTTCCACTAATAAGCCTTGTGAACCCTATCGGTCTACTTTTACTTATGATTTATAGTTTATTGTATTCATAGATTTATCAATTAGCATATAATGGTCTTACTAATATGGTTAGCTTGGTTGTTGAATTGTTCAAACATTTCATGCAGTTATATAAGTATTGATCCTAAATTGTATAAAGTTGATATTTTAGAATGGAAATGCAAGAATGTTGTGAAACTAGCTCCAAAAATAGAAGAAAAAAGATATCAACGCCTTAGAAATGAGCCACTTCGAGGGGGCAACCTCCAATACATTACATGAATGAACAATTCTTGGATGATACAAATGACAAAACCTCCTTTCTATATATAGGAGTCCATGGGGCCACAATGTAACCCTAGCCGACCTAACAATAATAATGTAAGGGCACATTAATAACAATATGGGAGTTACAGGGATACAACAATAACAATAAGGGGGGCTACGCTAACATAATATGGGAATATACTATTAATATAGGGACTCAACATGCCCCTCTCCTTCAAAAAAGTGTTGTCCTCAACGCTTGAGTAGCTCTGGGTGCTTCTGTATAAAATTCTCATCTTCCCATGTAGAATCTTCCGTGGGTAAGTTCTTCCACTTGATGAGATACTCTGAACTTGATCGATTTCGTAGTTGTCGTCTTCTTGTTTCCTCGACTACTTTTGGTTCCAATATGATTTTTCCTTCCTCATCAAGTTCTGGCAATATTGTTTGAACTGGAAGATTTTCACCTATAACCTTCTTTAAGCGTGAAACATGGAAAACTGGATGCACTCGTGAAGAAGCAGGAAGCTCCAATTTGTATGCTATAGTACCAATATTTTGCAACACCTTTTAAGGACCATAGTAATTTGGCAATAATTTATTATCCTTCTTAGCTTGCTTGAGGGACATTTTTTTGTATGGTTGTAGCTGTAAAAATACCCAGTCTCCTACATCAAAACTTCTCTCGCTGTAATGTTGATCTGCCTGTAGTTTGATTCGATTTTGTGCTAAATTTAGGTTATCCTTGAAGAGTTGGAGAACTTCTTGTTGATGCTCTATGTGATATTCTACTGCTTGAACCTTCGAATTTTTTCTTAAAGATGATGTGATGGACAGTGGATGATAAACATAAAGTGCCATAAATGGGGTCATTTTTGTTGCAGTATGGAAGGAACTGTTATACCACCATTCAGCGAGAGGTAACCACTTGACCCATTGTGTTTGTTTATCATATACAAAACAACGAATATATCCTTCCAAACATTTATTTACTATCTCAGTTTGACAATCAGATTGAGGATGATAAGATGAGCTATGAGCTAATTGAGTACCCAAACAAGAAAATAACTTCGTTCAAAAATTTCGAGTAAAAATGGAATCTCTGTCACTCACAATAACCCTTAGGTTTCCATGTAGCTTTTTAATTGTAACCATAAATGTGGTAGCAACTGTACTTTCTTTAAATGGGTGAGATAATGCGCAAAAGTGTGCATACTTGGTAAGTCTATCAACTACCACCATGATGACACTCTTTCCTTCTGACTAAGGTAAACCTCTGATAAAATCCATTGAAATCTCCTCACAACGTTGACTTGGAATGGATAAAGGTTGTAGAAGACCGGGGATCTTAATTGTCTCCACTTTATTCTGCTGGCAAGCCAAACATTCCGCCACAAAATTTTGAATATCGGATTTAAGGCCATCCCAAAAAAATTCTTTCTTCACCCTGTGGTAAGTTTTTAAAAATCCTAAGTGTCCTCCTAAAGGATAAGTGTGCAACTCCAAAAGAATATTTTGTTTTAGCTGGGAATTCTTACAAAGATATAAGCAATATTTGTACCATAAGGAATCATTTTTCCAACTAAATGTATCAAATGTACTAGGATATTGCTGCAACTTTTCAATGAGTGTCCACACTTCTTCATCCTTCTTCCATTCATCCCATTCATCCCTTGCTTCAGTTATCTAATTTGGTTGGATAATAGAAATGTAACAAAGCAATGCTTCCACATCTTCATTATTTCTTGAGAGTGCATCTACAACAACATTTAGCTTCCTTTTTTTGTAGATTATTTCAAATTCATAACCCAAAATCTTTGTGACCCATTTTTGCTGCTCTTTTGAAGATAGCCTTTGTTCCAAAAAGTGTTTAAGACTATCATGATTATTTTTTACCTTGAAGTGTCTTCCCATTAGGTAAGGTCGCCATTTCTTTAGTGCATGCAGTATTGCTAACATTTCCTTCTCATAAATAGCTTTCTATCAATACTTTCCTTTGATTGGACGACTTTCAAAAGCAATGGGTCTTCCTTCTTGCATTAAAACAACACCAATTCCATTTCATGAGGCATCACATTCCACAATAAAGGTTTTTTTGAAGTCTAGCATAGCTAAGACTAGTGCTAGGCACATTGCCTCTTTAAGATGTTCAAAGGCATTAGTTGCTTCAGGAGTCCATGAAAATGCATATTTCTTCAATAATGTTGTTATAGCTGTTGCTATTCTCCCATAATTCTTAACAAACTTGCGATAATACCATGTTAACCCGAGAAATCCTCACAACTGCTTTGTGGTTGTGGGGACTTTCCATTTCTTAATGGCTTTAATTTTGTTAGGGTCTACCTTAACACCCTCGTGAGATATAATATGACCCAGATATTCCACCTCTTGTACTCCAAAGAAACATTCGGATGTTTTTGCATATAATTGTTTCTCCTGCAATAGTTTGAGCACCTTGCCAACATGTTGAACATGATCCTTCCAAGACCTGTTGTAGATTAGTATATCATCAAAATATACTAGCACAAATTTTCTAAGGAAGGGTTTGAAAATGGAATTCATCAACCCTTGAAATGTAGAAGGTGCATTGGTAAGGCCAAAAGGCATGACCAAAAATTCATAATGACCCTCATGAGTTCGAAATGTTGTTTTTGGAATATCTTGAGTCTTCATTCTAATTTGATGATATCCTGAATGAAGATCCAACTTGGTAAAATAAATTGCTCCATGTAATTCATCCAATAATTCATCAATCACAGGAATGGGAAATTTATCTTTAATGGTGAGCTTATTGAGCTCCCTATAATCTGGACACATGCGCCATGATCCATCCTTATTGTGTACCAATGCTACAGGAGCAGAGAAAGAACTTTCACTAGGTTGAATTATACGAGCCTCTAAAATTTCTATAGTCATATGTTCAATTTCACTCTTTTGTACATAAGGATATCTATAAGGCCTAATGTTTGGAGGAACACTTCTTGGAATCAAATGAATAGCATGATCATGATCACGAATAGGTGGGAGTCCTTTGGGAGTTTCAAACACCCTAGAATGAATGTCCAAGACTTTTTGGAGATCTGCAGAAATAGATTATTTTGATGTTGGAACTTCTAGTGAGCATAATTGTGCAATTACGCCTCATTGTTCTTTCTTTAGAACCTTTTTCATGACATTAGAGCTTATTATCTTTCCCGGCTTCCCTGCAATACCCCGTAATTCGACTTCCTTTCCTTCTGAAAAAAATTTCAAGAAAAGTTCTCGAAAATCAAAAGCTATTGTCCCCAAAGATTGTAACCATTGTACTCCTAGTACAACATCAACACCTCCCATGGGAATGGAAAGCATTGGACTATTAAATACATATTCCCCCATGGTTAGCTTGATATTATGGAATTTTCTAGAGAAATTTATAGTTCCTCCATTTGCAACAATCATTTGACATTCTAGTGCTGGGTATAGGAAACAATTCAATTCCTTGGCTACCTTACAATGAATAAAATTATGGGTACTACCTGAATCAATCAACACTATTACCTCTTTCTTCTTGATATGTCCTTGTTGTAGCCTCTACAACACCCTCCAAAAATACAAAAAAATAATATATACACACACTTCAAAAATTTTGGAGCCCCCTTTGAAACTAGAAAGAAAAAGCTAAGTAAAGTTTTCAAGGGCAAATCGCTAAGTCGCGAATCCATACTTTAAAACAATTGCGACCCCTGCGACCTATGCGACCCCGCGACCTTAGGGTCGCCGGGTCGCCAGGTCGTAGGTTTCAGAATTAAAAAAATTTGCGACTCATGCGACCTGTGCGACCCAGCGACCTAGGGGTCGCCAGGTCGCAAGGTCGCAAGATCGCAAGGAGAAGTAATTAAAGAAATTTGCGACTCAGCGACTGTTGAGTCCCGAATTTGCCTCTTTTCCATACACTTTTCCATATCTCTTTCACTCATCTAAACCTCCAAAATTGTCAATATCATGTGCAAAAGGGTATCTAACATGGTTTTTAATTATGTTTGTGTGTTTTCTATTTGATTTAGATTTTGTTCATACAGCTGCGGAAACTTGTCACTTTCCGTAGCCGCTGCAACTTTCCGCAGCTATTTTGTGGAAATCAATGTTACAGGTGTCAACGAAGGAAACGAGCCACATGGGCAGGCTAGGAATGACAAGGACATGGTTCGTGTCCTATTGGTTCAATTAAATTCGTCAAGGAAAGCCGCGGTCAAAGCCATCCACGTGGAAGTCAACTGTGGAGTTCTATGTCGGCTGGACTCTGTTTCGTGGCATAGAAACATCCATACGGCCGTTTCCCAAGCTTGTGGAAGTTAATTGACATCTGTGCAAAGTTCTGGAGTTGAATTTAAGCGCCCACCTTCCATAGATCCATTTCCCAAACATGGCCATACTCCTAAATCCGTGGCCTTCGTGGTCTACGTGTTGGCTGCTATCATAAACTTCAGGAAACAGTTACATTTTATTGCTTTATAAAGAGCGTTTGCATACGCACGTAGAGTTAGTGAATGTGAGTCGATAGTTGTTAGTTGTTAAGTTGATGTGCGTACTCTGTTATGTGGTGATTACGCCGCCTTGAGCCGTAATACCACCAGTCTGTAATGACTTGCTTTTTAATGTGAAAATAAGCTTTATAACTGTTTAATTTGTGTTGAGGATCACACAAAGTCAGCGTAGAGGGCCCTGCCACCGAGTTTCGTGTATTAATGTATATATTTTTCATTTCATTTCTTTAAGTAATCATTGTATCATAACCCATTACATGTTCATATTTCATAGTTGTTTTATTTCTGTTCATACATTTCTGTAATTTCCATTGCATTCCCGTCTTTTATGTTTTTATGATTGTTAAAATACTGATCAGTTTTCTTGTGCAGGTTTTAGGTAGACACCCCGGGGCATTTTCATAGTATTTTCGCTAATGATATGAAACTCATATTATTCTGCTGCTAGTTTTCTTTCACAGTCTTTGTTTAACTTCAGTTTTGTTTTGTGCATTTCAGTTTTGTTTATCTGATTCAATAGTTAAAATTAGACATATTAAGCTAATCATAGTGTCCTCAGCTACCTCCGAAAGCCACAGCTGGACTGATGGTGAGGGGCTGCATGATGAGATGTGTAGTTTAGTATTAGTTTCCTTTCTGCAAAATTAGATATATTAAGCTGCTCTTAGCGTCTTCAGTTACCTCCGAAAGCCACAGCTGGACTGATGGTGAGGGGCTGCATGATGAAATGTGTAGTTTAGTATTAGTTTCCTTTTTGCAAAATTAGATATATTAAGTCAGTTCTTAATGGCTTTCTACATTTTCAAAAGCCACACTGGATCATGCAGGGGCCAGATGATGAAATGTAGAAGTCATATTAGTTTCTTTTCCAAATTAAATAATCACATAATAAGTTGTTTATGATTACTTACGCAAGTCATAGCTGGTCTAATGATGAAGGGTCAGAAAATGAATTGATGTAATCTGATTTAGATTTATTTCATTGCAATTTTGAATTTCCATAAGCGTAGTTTCTTTTGTGTTCAGTTGGAAGCAAGAATAGTTTAGTTTTCATATTCACTAGTTTCTTGTTTTGACGCCTTGAGCCGTAATACCACCAAACCGTAATGACTTGTTTTTTAATGAAAAATCGCCATAACTTAATTTGTGTTGAGGATCGTTACCAAAGCTGCGTAGAGGGCCCCTGCTCAGCCGAGGTTCTGTGTATTAATGTATATATATTTCATTTCATTTCTTTAAACAGTCATTGTATCATAATCCATTACATGTTCATATTTCATAGTTGTTTCATTTTTGTTCACACATTTCAATAATTTCCATTGCATTCTTGTCTTTCATGTTTTTATGATTGTTAAATCACTGATCAGTTTTCTTGTGCAGGTTTTAGGTAGACAGCCCGGGCATTTTCACAGTATTTTGGCTAATGATATGAATGAAACCCGATATTATTCTTGCTCGCTATCCTGCGATTTTTGCTTTTAATTTTCAGCCTCTTGTTTTGCACTCAATTTTGCTATCCCATCCGTATGTTAAATTAGACACATTAAGCTACCTACAGTGTCTTCAAATACTCCTAAAGCCTTTTATGGTAGAGGTGAGGGGTCGATGATGAGTTGTGTAGTTTAGTATTAGTTTCCTTCTAAAATTAGACATTAAGCTACCTACAAAGGCCTTCACCTACCCGAAAGCCATGTACCGATCGATGGTGAGGGCCGTATGATGAATGTAGTTTAGTATTAGTTTTTCTAAAATTAGATATATTAAGCTGCCTAGCGTCTTCGTTACTTCCAAAGTTGTTGCACCCGGACCGATGGTGAGGGTCACATGATGAAATGTGTATGGTTTAGTATTAGTTTACTTTCTGCAAATTAAATAATCAGTTACACAAGTTGTTTATGATTACTTCCGCAAGTCATAGCTGGTCTAATGATGAAGGGTCAGAAAATGAATTGAAGTAATCTGATTTAGATTTATTTCATTGCAATTTTGAATTTCCATAAGCGTAGTTTCTTTTGTGTTCAGTTGGCAGCAAGAATAGTTTAGTTTTCATATTCACTAGTTTCTTGTTTTGATTCAATAGATTAACAACACTTTCCATTTCAGCAGTTTACTTTCTTTTGTCATTGTAATTTCAATTTGCTTTTGAAGTTTCGAGATTGGTAAATCATTATAGGGGATATCACTTCCTTGAACAATTATAACCAAGCTTGTTTTTCACTTTAGAATTTCCATTTTACCTTAGAAAGACCATAAACGACAAAAAGTTAAGAAAGAGGTTACCTTGCACATATAGTGCGCCGCACTTCATCAGCTTACGATTCCCGGATTGACAATTAAATGCGCAATTTATATACACTAAATACCAAACATTTTAAGCGCCGTCACGGGCGAAATTAGTAGCCAATTTTTAAAAAAACACACAAAATCATAAAAGAAGGGAAAACTTGATAACTTCTTGAAGTATGCTCTCCTCTTGCACCTAGTGTGATCTGGAGGATCAGAAAAGAGAGTTATTGGTTTAGTAATTTCTTAAGTATGCTCTCTTCTTGCACCTAGTGTGATCTGGAAGATCAGAAAGAGAATTATTAGCTCAACTTTTGTTAAAAAATATATAAAAAAAATGACATGCATAGAGCAAGAGATTCTAGGGGAAGGTTTATAGCTAAAGCCAAGAGTTCGATTTTCATAACTCCATCTTCTTCAAGGCATAGACCAGATTCACCATCATCTACCCCTAGCTTTAAGATTTTTGGAAGTCAAGGAACAGCTGAATTAGAGGATTCTCCTACACCACCTACTAAAACCCACTTAGTCAACAAAGAGACTTTCTCTCATCCTTCCTTGGTAGAAGAACTAGAGGACTATAAGGACTCTAAAGAAAATATCATGGCAGAGGAAGTAATAAATAGAGGTGGAGGTAGAGGAGGAGGAGATAATGAAGATAACAATGGTGAAGGAAATAACGGTAGAAATAGTGACAATTTTCTTGGATTCCCTATAGTTGATGAGGAAACTCATGCAACAATGAAAAATATCTCACCATCTGTTCTCCCTAACTTTTATGGATTACGAAGTGAGGATCCTGAAACATTTCTGTTTGAGTTTGAAGTAGTGTGCCGAACTTATGACTACATGGAAGATTCTCAAAAACTCAAACTATTTCCTTCAACTTTGAAGGGATCTGCTTTGAAATGGTTCATGGGATTAGCCACTCAATCTATTAGGACTTGGAATGATATGAAACAAACATTTTTGGATAGATACTTGGACTATTGTATGCCCATCAATCACAAGGATGAGGTATTCAAAATGATGCAAAAAGAAGATGAAAATTTGGAAGACTTAATTGAAAGATTTCAATACAACTTGAAAAGAGCAAAGATGAGAAACTTAGATAATGAAACCTTGAAAGCCCTCCTATTAAAATCCATTAGAGATGAATGGATAGACATTTTAAACATGATGGGTAAAGGAGACATTTCTCAACTCCCATTTCATGATATAACAGAACTATGTATCCAATTCTCAAGGGGAAGATCTAAAACTGGAAAAGGCCTAGGGATTCTTCTCTTATTAGGGCTAACAAATCTGCAACTGGATCAGTAAGTAGGGCAGAGATTGGTAATATGCTTGATGAGTTTAAAACTGATATCTTAGGGGGTCTTAGTGAACAACTAGACACCCTTAAAATCCAAAACAAGCAGAAAGCAGAAACAGATGTTTTAGCCATCTTTTGTCCGAAATGTAGAAAGAAACATGCTTTAAGGGAATGTCCCTTGGATGCAAAAGTTGTAGAAACATGTATGATTTGCTCAGAAAATCATGAAATCAAGGATTGTCCTTCAATCCCTGGACTCAAAGCTGTTTTTGAAGAAGATCCAAATTCAATAGAATCTCTCTGTTTTGTCGCAAGGAGACCTTGGCAGGGACAACAATCTCAAGGGTTTAATAACCCTATGAATTTTCAAACCCCACCAAATTGGACTCCTTGGAAACAACCTTGGCCCCAACATCAAAATTCATATCAGCCATGGGTACAAGGAATGCAAAATCCTTATGGGAGATTTGCTCAATTCTATCAATATCCTCCATCTTTTCAAAATCAACAAGCTCCACAATTTCCAAGCCAAAATCCACAACAACTTTCATTGCCATTTCCACAACATCAACCTTCTCAACAAAATACAAATCCTCAACTCATGCTCCAATACCAACAAAAGACAAATCAACTTCCAGCTCAGCCATTGCCAAATCCTAACAATAAGAATCCTCAAACTACTTATATGGTAGAAGGACAACAATTTCCTACCTACATGATTGTTCCTCTCAACGATGTACAACTCAGGTCTGGTAGAGTTTTAGAAAAACCTTCTATAGATATTCAAGAGCAAGATACCTCTGAGGAGGACTCTCTTCAAGTCAATAAGGGTTCTGAGGAAGAATCTCTTCAAAATTCAAAAAGAAAAAAGAAAAAGAAAAGCTAACATCCACAACTCCTATAGTTGAGCAACCTGTATCTTCATCTACACCTCCTTTTCCGGAAAGACTACAAATTGATAAGGGGGTGGAAAAACAAATCTTGTTGCCTAACTATGACTTTCAAGATGAATTGAAGAATGTTTGTATCAAGATTCCATTGCTACAAGCCATTCGAGAAATTCCTATTCTAGCAAAAACCATAAAGGAGTTGAGTTTCAAAAGACCAGGAAGAAAGCTAAAGGACAGAAGAAGAATCCACCTGGTAGGAAAGATTGCAGACATTATGATGGGAAAAATTGCCATGCAGAAGTATGTAGATCCTGGAAGTCCAATTGTCAAGACACATATAAATGGGATAGAAATTCCAAACACATTGATTGAATTAGGGGCTGCTATCAACATTATGAGTAGACAGACTATGGAACAGTTAAAACTTCCTAACCTTCTTTTTACACCTACTTTATTGCAACTTGCAGATCGATCGGTTATTAAACCAGATGGTGTATTAGAAGATATTTCAGTTTCCTTAGATTCTTGGGAATATCCAGTAGACTTTATGATTTTGACTCCCAAAAGTAATCTAGGAGGACATCCAATTATCTTAGGAAGACCTTGGCTGGCCACAGCTGATGCTTTTATTAGTTGTAGATCCGGAGACATGTACATTTCTAATGGTAATTCGACAAAGAAATTCAATTTGTATCCTCCCGCAAGAGCAATTACAGAAATAGGAGATAATGAATGGGTCGATGATGAGAACACTATACAACCTGTCTTTACCATTTCTGAAATTAGTGAGGATAGTCAAATTCCGAACACATTAGAAAATTTTGAGATAACTTCAGAATATGACCCCACACAATTTCAGTTGGAATCTGACATAGAATATTTATCATCAAGACAAATGTCTCTTTACTCTATGGAAGAGTTTGGTAATTCTGCTATTGAGATTTTTCCAGAAAAAACATTGAATATCAACAAACATTTGGAGAAGTCACAACAAGAAGAACTAATCAGAATCTTGCAAAAACATTCTACTGCATTTGCATGGGAGTATACTGACATGAAGGGTATTGATCCTAAGACTTGCATCCATCATATCTATATTGAGGAAAACAGTAGACCAATCAGACAACCTCAAAGAAGGATGAATCCAAATCTTAGGGAGATAGTGAAAGAAGAGTTCCAAAAACTTCTCAATGTAAACTTCATTTATCCAATTTCAGATAGCCGATGGGTTTCTCCTTTGGTTATAGTACCTAAAAAGAATGGTAAATGGAGGGTATGCATTGATTACAGGGAATTGAACAAAGCAACTTTGAAGGATCACTTTCTTTTGCCTTTTATTGATCAGGTATTAGATACATTAGCAGGTAAAAAGTACTTTTCATTTTTGGATGGTTTTAGTGGCTATAATCAAATTCAGGTAGCACCTGAAGATCAAGAGAAGACCACATTTACTTTTCCATGGGGAAATTTTGCCTACCGAGTGCTTCCTTTTGGGTTATGTAATGCACCATCAACATTCCAAAGAGCAGTACTAGGAATTTTTTCTGATCTAATCCATGATTGTGTAGAGGTTTATATGGATGATTTTACAGTTTATGGTAATTCATTTGAAGAGGCATTAGAAAATTTGGAAAAAGTTCTCATAAGATGTAAAGAAACAAACCTTTCATTAAGCCATGAAAAATGCTTTATGATGTTTACTGAAGGGATTGTTTTAGGACATCATATTTCAGGAGATGGAATTAAAGTTGATAGATCAAAAGTCGAAGTCATCTCCAAGTTGCCTATTCCAAATTGTCAAAGAGATGTTAGAAGTTTTCTAGGATTTACTGGTTACTATAGAAGATTTATAGAAAACTTCACTAAAATAGCATCTCCACTCTTCAAGTTGCTTACAAAAGACTGTGAATTTAAATGGGATCCTGATTGTCAATCCGCTTTTGAAACTTTGAAAACAAGAATATCTGAAGCACCTATCTTGAGAGGACCAAATTGGAAACTTCCTTTCCATATTTCTACAGATGCTTCAGATACAGCTCTTGGAGCTGTGTTGGGTCAAAAATATTTAATTCCTTATGCCATTTATTATACCAGTAAAAATTTGACTCCTACAGAGTTGAATTATACTGTGACTGAAAAAGAGTTCTTAGCTGTTGTTCATGCAATTAATAAATTTAGACATTACATAATAGGCTATGAAACTTTTATTCATACTGACCATTCTGCAATGAAATATTTAATGAACAAACCTGTTACTAATGGCAGAGTGACAAGATGGCTTTTACTTTTGCAAGAATTCAATATTACTGTGTTGGATAGACCAGGAAAACAGAATACAGTAGCTGATTTCTTGTCTAGAATTCAAAATACTAAAGAAGATTCTCCCGTAGAAGATAAGTTTCCTGATGAATATTTGTTTGCAGTAACTATTAAGACCCCTTGGTATGCAGATATTGCTAACTATTTGGTTACAGGGAAACTACCTTCACATTTATTTCCAAGAGAAAAACGAAAAATTATTCAGGAGAGTTCAAGACATTCATGGATTTCTAACGAATTGTTTAAAACAGGGCCAGATCTTGTGATCAGAAGATGTGTCAGGGAAGATGAAATGCCTGATATTCTTAAGGCATGTCATGATGAACCATGCGGCGGACACTTTGCTGACAAAAGGACGGCCTATAAAATCCTTTCCTTGGGATATTATTGGCCTTCTCTCTTCAAAGATGCAAAACAATATGTCAAAAGGTGTGATAGCTGCCAAAGAGTAGGGAAACCTACCTTTTCAAATGAAATGCCATTGCAAACACAGGTACTCATTGAACCCTTTGAAAAATGGGCTTTAGATTTCATTGGACCTATTAATCCACCATCTAAGCAAAAGAAGTATATATTGGCTTGCACTGATTATGTTACTAAATGGGTAGAAGCTAAAGCATTAGTATCTGCTACTGAAAATTCAGTTGTTCATTTTCTTTATGAGGATATTTTTACTCGCTTTGGTGTTCCAACAGAAATTGTGACAGATCAGGGGAGCCAATTCACATCCAATTTGGTGGAGAAGTTGATGGAAGAATACAAAATCAAGCACAGAAGATCTACTCCTTACCATCCACAAGCAAATGGTCAAGTGGAGTCCACAAACAAAGTTTTTGAAAGTATCATCACCAAAACTGTTCATCTACATAGAAGAGATTGGGCAGAAAGGCTTCCAGAAGCCTTGTGGGCCTACAGAACTACATGGAGGAATACAACAGGACATTCTCCCTATGAACTTGTTTATGGTAAAGAAGTCTTGCTCCCCATTGAGTTCCAAGTCAAGACCTTCAAGATAGCAGTTCAGTTGGGGATGGACTTATCAGAAGCCCAAAAGCATAGAATGGAGCAGTTGAATGAGCTAGATGAGATCGGACAAGAAGCAATTCTAAGAACTGATCTAGTTCAATATCAAAGAACTAAATGGCATGACAAATATATCAAAGAGAAGAAGTTTCAAGAAGGAGATTGGGCATTGTTATTTGACTCCAAGTTTAAAGATTTTCAAGGGAAATTTCAGACTCATTGGCTTGGGCCATATGAGATTGACAAGATCTTTAACAATGGAGTTGTAAGAATCAAGACCATTGATGAGTTTCAAACTCCTCTTTTAGTGAATGGCCATAGATTGAAAGTTTATCATAAGCCACTCTCTAAAGAGGATTTTGTCAAGTTGTTTCAAGAAAATTCTGCAATCAGGCTGGTACAGAAGAATCCTTCTTCTCTACCAAGCTAGTTTTTGTTTTTCAAGTTAAAAAAAATAAAAAATAAAAAAAAAAAATAAAAAAGGAGAAAAAAAAAAAATGGTATAAGCCTGAAAACCAATCACTGATTGGCAGTCTTATACAGAAAATATGGAGTGAAAATCAGGGATACCTGACACTATATTTTCCAAAAAAATTCTGTCTTTTATTTCATTTCATCTCACCACCCACTCCATTTCATTCCACTTCATTTCATTTCATTTCACTTCATTCCACTTCATCTCATCCATTCCATCAATAAAAATATTTTTATGACCATTTCCACCTGGTCATTTGTCATTTGTTCATTTCTATTTCAGCCAAGTAATAGCTGTGTCAGTTTCCGCAGCTGACATCTGTTTCCGCAGCTGACTCCAGTTTCCGCAGCCAAGAGCAGATTCCGCAGCTACTACTACTCTGTTTTCAAAAAGAATGTACAATTAGTTGTTGTTTTCATAAAATCATGAAATAAAATGCAGGAGAGGATCAATGGAATATTCAAGACACTAATGAAGATCAATCAGTTTAAGACCAAGGGCAAAAGCAAGGATTCCAAAGGTATGCATAAAGTTTATTTCAAATAGTATAAAAAAAACACATTTTTATGTAATTTTAAACTATGAGCTCTACCCATAATGCGCAATGATTATATTGACAGTCCGTAACCTTCCACGATCTCTATGTTATCCTCTTGCATTTATTCACAAACGGCTTCATTATTGAAATTCCGACTCTTACTCATGTTCAAATAGCCCACCGAAGATAATGATACGTATTTGAGTTGACAAAGGACTCTTACAAGCCGCATAACTTCATAATCATTGATTGAAACGTGTTCATATTTATGACACAGCCACCAAAAATTCAAAATGCGGCCGAATGCATTATGCTTTGTTAACCTCTTTGTCGTGTCTCCGTCGTGTTTACAAAACCTCACTCTACTCATTCTCATTCCCTGTTTCACTCCATTCCGTTCCTTTTGTTCACTCTCATTCCCGTATATTCACCCACAGTCTTATTCCATTCTGTGTATGGTGCTCATTTCCGTTTTGTGATAACGTCCCCACAGCATTGTGCTCGACTCTGTATATCCCATTGTTTTATTTCCACTTAAACCCTCACAGAGGCAAGCCGTGAAGCACAGAGAAGTAAAATGGGAAAATTATTAAGGGCAGAGCCGGAAGGACCGAAGTTCATAGAGGGATTTCCACAAGCAAAAGAGATGCTGAGGAAAGCTAAATGGCTGTGTTTTATTCAAAAATTCAGGGGTTACCACAGAGAAGTTACCAAAGCGTTTACAAGATCATTTGATGGCTCGGAAGCAGAAGTGGGAGACCTCAAGTTTTTGGTTAATGAAGCATCAATAGCAGCAGCCACAGAGCTTCTTCAGGAAGGAGAACGTTGGTTCAAAAACAAAAGTATCAGTGATGAGGCATGGAGAATAATCCTCCGAAATCAAGGTATGGATATCACTGTTTTCAAAAGAGGAATCCCAGTGCATGCAATAAAAGATGAATGGGCCACTTTATTACTCATTGTTCAGAAATTTATCACATGTGAAGGCCGCTTTGGCTCTATGTACATGTATCATACCAGGATATTGATGAATTTCCTTGAAAACCAAACTCTCAATCTTCCTTATTTCCTATTCAATAGCTTGAAGAAAATGGCTGTGACTGTGCAAAAACACCTAGGAGATGTAGAGCCTCATTTATATCATCATGGGCTTATAAAAATTTCGATTGAAAAGGAGCTAAAAGAAAGAAAAGATACATGGGAACAATTCCTAGTTAGAAACTTCTTTGAAGAACCTCAGGAAATTCCTGAAGGTAATCCAATTAGAAGAAGTAGAAGAAAGAAAATGGATGTTGAAACCCAAGATGCTCCTACACAGGAAGTTCCCGCAGCTAGCACAGCAAAAAAAAGTAGAAGGAAAAGAACAGTAGATGAAATCCAAGATACTTCTACTATTACTATGAAGAAAAATGATAGAGAAGAAAGATTGGTAAAAAGGAAGAAGAAGGAAATCAAAACTAAGAAGCCAAAAATATCAAAAGGGAAAGAAATTGTTGAGGCTGTCCATAAAACTTCTTCTTCTGAAGAAGAAGATCACCAAATTCTATCTAAGAGATTAATT
Source organism: Pinus albicaulis (assembly GCA_034641835.2). Classification (NCBI taxonomy): domain Eukaryota; kingdom Viridiplantae; phylum Streptophyta; class Pinopsida; order Pinales; family Pinaceae; genus Pinus; species Pinus albicaulis. The sequence continues at coordinate 290,972,997 of CM076577.1, read as the reverse complement.
TTTCTTCAAAAACAATCATCTCTATCCAAAAAGGCAAAAACAGGAAAACAAGAACAAAAGGGTAGAGTACCACAGCATGTGAGGAGAAGCAGCAGGCTTAAGGGAAAACTGAGAAAAACACAAATTAGAGGTCCTCATTTCATTGATTTGGGTGAAGAGACATCTGAACAGTATCCAACCGACCATAGTCCATTTCAGTCAGTTAGTGAACCTGACTCCTTTCACTCCCAATCAGACAATGAGCGTACTCCATCTTATTTTCAGCAAAATATTGATGAAAGTTCTCCTCAGCCAAATTTTGAACATAATTCTCCCTTGCAGCATTTTGAGGACAGTCCAATGAAAAAGACACCAGAAGTAGACCCCAAACAGCAGGAGGTCTATGACTATATAGAATCCCTGGAGAAGGCAGCCACAGGCCCAAGTACCTCTTCTATTCAACCTCATACATTGCAGGATGATTTGGTTCAGTCATTAAAACAGGAGATTTTTGAGCTTGAGCTTTTGAATCGGCATATCAAAAATGAAAATGAAACACTCAAAGAGCAAGGCAAACTGGACAAGATTATCCATGACAATACTATGTTACATTTGGGTATTTGGCAAAAGAAAAATAAAACGCTAAAAAGGAAATGCCAAAAATTGAGCAGAGCACTTGTGAATATCAAATTCAGGTGCCTCATGAAGAAACCCAGAATGATGGCAGTACCAAAGAAGAAGAGAAGATGTGGTCACTACATTCAGACATGAATTGGAATAAGAGAGCATCAAAATTTTGTCATTGAGGACACAAAATACCTTCTGAAGGGGGGGTGTTGAGTCCCCGAATTCGCCTTCTTTCCATACACTTTCCATATTCTTCACCTATCTAAACTCAAAAATTGTCAATATCATGTGCAAAAGGGTATCTAACATGGTTTTTAATTAGCTAGTGTTTTCATTCTTGATTTAGATTTTTAATTAATAATTATGAAATTGCCATTTTTAAGTACTGCCTCTAACTTTCTCCATAGCTTTTTTGTGAATTGAATGTTATGTGTCAACGATGTAGTACCAGACACATGGGTAGGTTAGGAATGATGTGGGACATGGTTCGTGTCCTATTGGTTCAAGAAAATTAGTCAAGGAAAGCCGCGGTCAAAGCCATCCACGTGGAAGTCAACCGTGGAGTTCTATGTCGGCTGGACTCTGTTTCGTGGCATAGAAACATCCATACGGCCGTTTCCAAGCTTGCGGAGGTTAATTGACATCTGTGCAAAGTTCTGGAGTTGAATTTAAGCGCCCACCTTCCATAGATCTGTTTTCCAACATGGCCATACTCCTATATCCGTGGCCTTAGTGGTCTACGTGCTGGCTGCTATCATAAACTTCAGGAGACAGTTACATTTTGTTGCTTTATAAAGAGCGTTTGCATACGCACGTAGAGTTAGTGAATGGGAGTTGATAGTTGTTAGTTGATATAGCTGTTGAGTTGATGTGCGTACTCTGTTATGTGGTGATTACGCTGCCTTGAGCCGTAATACCACCAGTCTGTAATGACTTGCTTTTTAATGTGAAAAACTCTGTTTTCATAACTTAATTTGTGTTGAGGATTGTTACCAAAGCTGCGTAGAGGGCCCCTGCTCAGCCGAGGTTCTGTGTATTAATGTTTATATTTTTCATTTCATTTCTTTAAGCAGTCATTGTATCATAACCTATTACATGTTCATATTTCATAGTTGTTTCATTTCTGTTCATACATTTCTGTAATTTCCATTGCATTCCTGTCTTTTATGTTTTTATGATTGTTAAAACACTGATCAGTTTTCTTGTGCAGGTTTTAGGTAGACAGCCTGGGGCATTTTCATAGTATTTTTGCTAATGATATGAAACTGATATTATTCTGCTGCTAGTTTTCTTTCCACAGTCTTTGTTTAACTTCAGTCTTGTCTTGTGCACTTCAGTTTTGCTTTTCACTTTAGAATTTCCATTTCACCTTAGAAAGACCATAAACGACAAAAAGTTAAGAAAGAGGTTATCTTGCACATATAGTGCACCGCACTTCATCAGCTTACGATTCCCGGATTGACAATTAAATGCAGCAATTTAGGACACACTAAATTGACCAAACAAATACTACGATGTTGGATTTCATCATTGTTGGGGTTCCCATGTTTTGGCCAGATTGGCAAGACCAAAAAATGAGACAACATCAGAACCACTTTCAGACCTCAGGATCTAGCCCTCTTGGGTCCAGAGAGGGATCTCTCTATATAAGAAAAGGTTTTATGTCTTTTAAGCTCAGCGTTAAGATATTAGGCTAGTTATAAGGCTCGGTTTGTTTGTTTGATTGTTTGTTTGGTTGCTGGGAATCAGCCTAAGAAGGGTTCAATATAAGACAAGGATGAGCAAAGAGGATTTTAGGCAAATGATAGATACTCCAGGGAACATTCAAGACCATTAGGCAATGGAGTCAGGAAAGGTTTTACTTGCTATTCAATGTGCAATCTTTCAGTTGGGCTAGTCATCTAAAGCATTGGATCTTAAAGATGATTGTGAGGCATGAAATGGTAAGAGAGAAAGGTGAAAGAAAGGTAACCTCCAAGGTGACCTTCAGAGATCGGATCCAGGGACAGGACATGCCATTGGACACCTGTGATCTAAAAACCAAATGCTAACTCTTCAGACAAGGAACATTCAAGATTTAGAACACAAAGTTAAAGACTTGAGATCAGAGAGAGACTTTGAACTCTCAATGCTTCAACCTCTAGCTTGAGGGATCTTAGAAAGGTTCAATTAATTGAAAAGGATCCTAGTGAGACAGAGACAGAGTTCTAGACCTCCCAGTGTTCCCAATTCATTCAATTAAATCATAACAAGAACATCTAAGAACAGATTTATTAATTCATACATCAGCTAGCAGGCAATGACATCCACTACACTGGTTCAATTAACTGAAATCAACCCTTAGATAACACATTTAGTAGAAAACATTAAAGGCAAGGAGAGAAGAAACATAAGGTACCTAACAAGGGTAAATCCTATGCCATATTTCTGATGCGAGCCAGTAGAAATGAAATGTAATGAACTGCAAGTTAAAAACAAATACAGAGATAGAAAAACATCACCGCTGCTTTAGAGCAGGATCCAAATAAATGCGCTTGTCATATTAAAGAGCAATACCAGTCAAGTACAACATTACCAATAGCTGGATATTCAGTATGAAAACATCTTCCTCGGCCTATCTTACAACTTTACAGAGAGACTATGTCTCAAAAGAAGCAGCTTGTAATTCTCTGATAACTGATCAACAACAACCTTTACAATGAGTTCCTTCATGAATTTTATAGCTGAAGAGAGTAGAGGAGGTAGGTGAAGACTAAATGAAGTATTAAAACTCAGAAAATAAAGAGGGTCAAAGCCCATTTTGTTTAAATTCCGCGCATTTATCTATGGCACTCTTTGGGTGAAAGAGTGGTCTTCTCCAGGCTCCCATTTACTCTGGTATGTCTCTGATGTACTTTGGCTGCAGTACTCTGTAGTAATTTGGTGAATAAACAAAAAGGTAAATAAATGACTATGAAGTCTGCCATACTGCATATCAAGTGCTCTGATAGAATCAGGACTATTTTCAAGGCATAAAATTCCTCTAGAACACGGCATAGAATGAAAACTGCATGGGCACTTCGTCCTTTCATGGGAAAGAACATTCTGCTGATGGTGAAACCCTGTTGGCGTTGTTTTACGTGCTCTAGGACCTTCTGATTGATCTTCGTGGTCTTTGACCTGTTATTTTGCTTCTAATTGTTTAGTTAAGGCTTACGATCTTCAATTATATGCCTTAAACTCTCTTATCTTTCACTGACACCGATCGCTGCTTCCATGATTGCCTCTGACTGCGAAATCAGTGCTTTAATGGTGCCTGAGAGGTTCTGCAGAGCTTGAACTCTGTCCTTTGATGAAATTAATATTGCAAAAACCTTCCCAGACATTTTCCTGTAATATCAGGCTTTAAATTCAACTTCTTCTGTGCACTGTGCCACCATAATAGTGAATATGAATCATGGCAGTTTTTTGCCGCCTGTAACCCTGCAAAACACGAAAAAACGTTAAGGAAAAACATGCATGGGGAGGGTAGCATGGATGACTGCAAAGAATGGCGACATGGCATGATGAATGCAGAGGATTTCGTGGAGGAACACAGTGGATCAGCGGGAGACACTTTGGAGGACGGCGAGGTGGAAATCTTAACGTAAAACATTAAAATTTGACCTTTGAATGAATATATATAGGGACGAGCGAAAAATACGATGAAACACGTGGAATGGTAATGTGGCGGGACCGGTCAATGGTGGGACATGCAATTAATCTGGACTGTCCGATCTCGGGAGGAGATCGATGGCTGAAAATGCATGGAGGGCGACGGATGGTGGGCCAGGGGTACGATTTCCTTGGGCTATCCCCCGTGCAACTTCATGGAGCGGTCACCGTTGGATGGGCAACTCTGGATCAGATGATGCACATGCATATCGCACCGATTTTTCTACTAAACGATAACGCACGATGGGGGGGCGGTTTTCAAACAGTGCCGGTGCCACGCGTCAGGCGGTGAGTGGAATCGCCACGAAATAAAAAATACCGCCAACCCTCAAAAGGCGGTGCGATAAAAACAAGCCGGTTTTTTAACAAGGCGCACTGGCGTGGGGACCACCGGGGGGATAAACTCTGGGCCGTCGGATCAGCGGGTAAATGAATGGTGGATGTGTGATCAAGGTGAGGCGAATGGAGTGGGCCACGGCACGGCACTGACCTGCGAAGACCGTCCGATCTAAACAGATCGACGGCCAAAAATGCTCCCGATATACATTTGTGATGAGCGCCTTCCGCCTTGGTGCCTGGTCTTGGTGCTGGGTCACGTGGTGGAAAAAGGCTAAGGGGGCTGGCCGAAAGGGGCTAGGCCCACAATGGGAAGAAAGTGCGTTTTTTGGCCCATTTTAATGCAATTTGAGGGTAGGAAAGGGTGACGATAGGGGAAAGAAGGGGAAATTGAACCACACCCGGGATGTGTGTATGGTTTAGAGGGGATTTTGGGATAGTTAGGAGGACTAAGGGAGGGATTTTTTGGGGTGAAAATGAGGCTTTGAAAAAGAGGGAAAGGGATGAAATGAAAAATTCTGCAGGGGTACAAGGGGCAAATGAAGGCCTTTTGGAGCACAATTTTTTTGCAATTAGTGAGACTTTTTGGGATGGATACAGCATTTAGGATCTTTCAAAAGGCAGTGGACACACAGAGGCTTCAAGGATGAGATATTTTCATGGGAAATGTATCTCTTGAAGGCTCATAAACAATTTAGCCACCTGTTTGCTTGCCAAAAATTTCATAGGTGGCTAACAGTGGCTCCACATGGGGATGGCTTCTTCTTGAAGGAGTCAAGAATTCAGAAAATGATCTTTGGTGTAGGCCAGATGCTTGCTGCTTGAGCCACCTTTATTCTTTGATTTTCAGCTGCCACAATTGTGAAGACAAAAATTAGCAGAAACATTATCCAAACAATCTACCTACCCATCCTACAATCCTAGCATTTTTTCTTCTAGGGTGCATTTGAACTAGCAGACCCTTTACATCATTTTTAGTTTTTACAAACAAGAAAATAAACCTATTCTATTTCTACCCTTATTACTCCATGAGACCAGATTAAACTGTTGGCCTCATATGTTTCTCTACCTAATCTAACATCTACTGGGATTAAACTGTCCAGCAGATTTCTTCTCCATATTCTACAACAGAAGTTTAAAAACAGTCAAACTAGGATTAGACAGTCTAGTTTGCTGTGGATCCAAGGCATAAAGACAGTTGTACATGGACCGAAATTTGCAGAAAATTGCAAACAAAAATTTGAAGGCTTGAAATCTGAATTTTTGAAATATCCTTCTTTCTTTTGTGACTCAAGTTTTGAGCTTGTTAGAGTCACTTTCTTTTCTTCATTCAGCTCTGGTTTTGGGCTTGTTTGAGCTGATTATTCTTTCTTCTCTGCTGGTTCAGTTTTTGGGCATGTTTGAACCAGCTATCTTTACTTTCTTTGGCTTAGGTTTTGGTCATATTAGAGTCAATATTTTGCACTTCAGAGGTTCATGTTTTGAGCATGTATGAACCTCTTCTTTCTCTTTGTTTTTTGAAACATTTTCTATTTTTCTTGAAAACAAAACACTGCAATGGTATGTACAATGGGAATGGAAACTGGAAATTGGAAATCAGCAGTAATAGTGCTTGAGCATCCTGCCATTGACAGGACCCCCAAACATCTCTGTACCATCTGGTTCTTGTAGAAAAAATGCATTTGGACCCATAGTGGCTTGGATGATGTATGGACCCTGCCACAAACTGTCAAACTTGCCGTGCTTTCCTTTGTCCTCTCTCCTCGAGTCCCACTTCAGAACTTTGTCTCCAATTTTGAAATCAGAAGCCTTAGTTCTTTTGTCAAACATCTTCTTTATGTTCTCCTGAACTTTCACAGCTCTTTTATGGACCTCTTCCCTTGTTTGTTGGAGATGAATTGTTTGGTTTATTCTCCTCACCATGCTATCTTCTTCTGTTTGCATCTCTTGAACAAGTTTGATCACTGGTACCCCAAGGCTGGTAGGAAACACTACTTCTGTTCCATAGACAAGCTGGTATGGTGACATGCCAATGGATTTCTTTGTTGTGAGCCTGTCAGCCCACAGGGCATGCACTAACTTGTTATGTCATTACTTTTTGTTCTCTTCCAACAACTTCTTGATGATAGTCACCAGGCTCTTGTTTGATGATTCAGCTAATCCATTGCCCTGAGGGTAATAGGAAGTTGAATGACCGAGTACTATTTGATGCCTGTGACAAAAATCAACCATTTTATTGGATCCAAAAGCAGGAGCAGTATCAGTGATTATTTTTCTTGGACAACCAAACCGAGAGAGGATATGGCCTTCTAGGAAGCTAATGATGACCGAATCTGTGGCATTCCTAGTAGGTATAGCCTCTATCCACTTAGTGAAGTAGTCTGTGTCTGTTAAGATCCATTTGTGTTGTGCAGAAGAAGCAGGGTGAATTTCTCCTATGAAATCTAGGCCCCATTACATAAAGGGACCTTCAACAGTGATGGGTTGTAGAGGTAAGGGGAGGAGTTTTCTTTTGCCTTCAAAAATATGGCATTGGTGGCAGGCAATTACCATCTTATGGACATCATTGAAGAGTGTGGGCCGATAGTAGCCAGCTCTAAGTATTTTGTTGGCAGTGGCTTTCCAGCTCAGGTGGCCTCCACACTCTCCTGCATGGAACTCTTGTTTGATCTTCTTAGCTTCAGTTTCAGGCAAACATTTAAGCAATAAGCCATTTGTACTCTTCCAGTATAGACATTCATTCAGAATACAATAGCTTCTGGCTTTTAGCTTTAAGAATCTGGCCTTGGTCTTTGATATTTCAGGAGGGGCATTGAGGTGTGTAATCACATACATAATGTCAGAATACCAAGGAGAGCTCTAAAACTTCTCCTCAACAGTGGGATCAGGCAATCCCTGCTGCTCATCCAAGGTATCTACCATCTTAATGTCAAGGGCTTGTAGATTTGATTCAGCCATTAGTTGAGCTAAGCCCTAACCTTTAATCAGTTTTGTGGGTTTTATCTCAAGGTCATATTCTAAGATCACAGCAATCCATTTGCCCCTTTTCCCATCTGGGTCTTGGGACAAGATGTCTTTAACCACTATGTTGGGTACATAGGCTATGGTGTGGGAATGCAGTATGTACACCCTAAAGTCTTTCAAGGCCTTAACCAGAGCATAGGCCTGTTTTTCCATTATGTTGTATTTCAAGGGTGCTTCTCTCAAAGCTTTGCTAAAGAAAGAAATGGGTTGTTCCATTCCCTCTAGATTTTTCTGCAGCAGAACTGCAGCTACTGTATGCTCAGAGGCAAATGAAAAGATGAGGAAATCCTTTGAGAAATCAGGACTAATCAAGACAGGAGCCCGGGTGAGGGCAAGTTTAACTGATTCAAAAGATTTCTTATCCCCAACAGTCCACTTAACTCCTACACCTTTCCTTAACATGTTTGTCATATTCCTAAGGTGTTCAGCTAAGTTGGGAATAAATCTCCTTAAGAAGTTGATCTTCCCAATGAAGGACTGTAACTCTCTGATGTTTCTTGGGTGTGTGATTTGTAGTATTCCCTCAACTCTTTGTGGGTCTATCCTAATCCCCTTCTCAGATATAATGTGGCCAAGAAGTTTACCTTCCTGCGCCCAAATACAGTCTTTTTGGGATTCAATGACAGACCAAACCTTCTACATTTTTCAAAAACTCTCCTCAGATGTTTTAGGTGTTCTTCTTCAGTCTTGGAGTAAATTGTTATGTCATCTAGGTAGATGACAATGAAGTGCCCTATTTCATATGAAAAGGCTATGTCCACTGCTCTTTGGAAGGTGGCTCCAGCGTTCATCAATCCAAAAGTCATTTTTGCGTACATAAAAGTGCCCCATGGAGTGGTGAAAGCTGTTTTGAGTTGGTCTTCTGGGATTACTAAAACTTGGTTGTAACCTGAAAAACCATCTAGCAGGGAGATCCTTCTTGAGCCTACTACCCTCTGAAGGATGTGTTCCATTTTTGGCAAAGGGTAATTGTCTTTGAGTGAGGCTCTATTAAAATTTCTGAAATCAATACACAGCCCGATCTCCCCTGTTTTCTTTCTCACAACCACTAGGTTTGATACCCAATCAGAGAACCTCACAAGCACAATTATGCCTGCCTCATACATCTTCTTAATCTCTTTTTCCACTGCAGGCAATTGTTTTGGGTTTATTCTGCGAAGTTTTTGTCTAAAGGGTTTCTGATTCTCTTTCAAAGGTATTTTTTGATGTATGATGTTCGTGTCATAGGCCCTTAAGTCCTCATAGCTCCAAGAAAACACATCAATGAATTCCTTGAATAGGTCAATGTACTTCTTTTTCATGTTTGCGGGTAGGGACTTAGCCAATTTAATCATCTTGGCTTTATCTTCAGTGCCTATGTTGCATTCCTCGACATCAGAGTCTGCATGTTCTATAGTGGGCTTTTTTGCTACATCATCAAAGTCAAAAAGGTCCTCTAAAGGTGCTAGACCTCGAGGTATGTTCTTATCTTTGGTCTGTAGCACCTCTACTTCCTCACTATCTGTGTTTTCACATTTTTCATTTGGATTTCCAATCTGTTCGTTTAAAGTGTTTATTTCTATGTTACAGGGTGGTTCTTCCTCATCTGAGGACTCTTCACTTAGGCATCTACTGTCAGATTTAGAATATGAATCAGAAAATTCAAACTCGTCTCTGCCTACCAGGAAATCTTCAATCTGTTTATCGCCCTCAAAGACCTGCCAATATTTTTCATTGTCTGGCACTGCAGGTCTGAATTTGGTCTGAATGATGATCTGTTGGTCACTGGGAGGTTTATGATATGAACTAGCCACGCAGGCTAATCCATTTGCAATTGCGTTCTGACTCCTAGGGACAAACACCAGTTCATATTCTACATAGGTTTTCAATAAATCCAGAGTGTCATTCCTGTATGCTCTCAGCCTAGGATGTTTCATTGTGTATTCACCATTCACTTGTTTAATGATCAACTCAGATTCCCCATGCACGGATATCCTACGGGCTCCTAGTTTTTTCAACAAATTCAGGCCTATGATAAGAGCCTGATACTCTGCAATATTGTTTGTACATTTGAAGTGTAGGTTACAGGCATGGCTCTCTGCGTAGTCACTCTCTGTGTTATGTAGCCACACTCCTGCTCCAGCAGTTCTCTTGGTACATAACCCATCGAAATTCATTTCCCACAGGGGATCATTTTTCGTTTTATCATCATTTCCTTCCCTAACGTGGGTTTCACTGGTTTGTTGTGTCATGGGTTCTGCGTTGTGCTGAGGAAGTTTTCGTTCTTCGTGTGGTATATGAGTTCGTGAGGGGTGACTAACTAGTTGATTGCATTTGATTTCTCGTTTGGTCTGAATTTCTGTTTCAGTGCACTGTCTACGGTTTCCTTCTTCATTTTCTTCAAAGTCTAGGGTGGCCATTATGTTAAAATATGTGGTCTCAAAACCTTTGTTTGTATCTATGTTTTCTTATTCTGACTCTCCCAAGGATTCATCGTTGCAGAAGATAAAAGAGTCCAGATCTGTGTGTACAGAATAAAGAGGGGAATTTTCAAGCCTTTTAGGGCTACTAACCAGAAATTTCATTTGTGCCTCCCTGTACAGTCTCCTAAGTTGGCTAAAAACAGGGATTGTGGCATATGCCCCATCCATCTGCATCGTACCCTGCAGCTTGGCTCCCCATGACGTTGACAATAGCATACCATACTTAGGTGGCACATCTGCCACCACAACATCCATGACCATGCATTTAGCTGGAATCTGGGTTAGGCTCACACATAAATCTTTGATCAGGCCAAGACACTTTACCCTACTAGAATCAAATGAATATAAGTCTTTGTAGGGTCGGGTTATCTCTAAGCCTAACCTTTCCATAAATACTTTAGGAATTAATTTGTGTGATGCCACAAATTCATGCATTTCATTGTGAAGGATCTTGTCATGAATATTGAGACTGATATAAAAAGGTGGCACTACCCCTTCCTGAAACTTCCCTTCTATCTTGGGGCCAAATAGGAGGGCTGGTTGATCATCACTCAGATTGACCGTGTCACTATTCTCACCTAGATTTAACGCTTTCAAAATTTGGCCTTTATATACATCCTGAGTGGCCAGCTCAGACAGTGGGACAGAGATTTTAATTTTTGCAATCTCACTTTCCAAATTGAAAGTGGGCTGACTCTTTGGGTTGCTCAACTCTATTTTGCTAGTCACCAGCTTGGTGGCAGAATCAGTGGGCTGATTCTCACTATGTATAGTGTTAGAAACTATTTTATCAGGAGCACTAACTGCAGTGCTAGTGCTGCTAGATGGTTGGCTTTTTTTATCAGTGTTTTGGTTGTATTTTTCCTTGTTCTTCCCAGAACTATCAGCTGCTGATTTTTCACTTTCAGCAGTTACTTTAGAAGTTTTCTCAGGCCTTTTCTTGATGGTAATCTCAAAAGCCTTTGGTTTGGAAGTGTCTAGGATTTTTTTGCTTCTAAGTTCATATTGTTCTCTGACCTGCATGATGGCATTTTCAAATCCTAACCTGTAATCCTCAGATTCTAATATTTCCTCATCCCAATAAGAGGGTGAGGGTTGATCTTCCTCTGTGGAATAGTTGTGGATTGAGTTTTCTATTTCAAACATTTTTATTGTGGTCCCCTCAAACTCTTATATGATTCCCTCATCTTCATCAAGAAAGTTCTCTTGGAATGAGGGAATAACTTGCTGATCTGATTCTTTTTGTCTGTTGGGCGTGGTGTTGTTTATCCTAAAGTTCTAGTTCTGGTTATGATTTTGATTTCTATTTTGGGTACTAACTATGAAAACCATTTTTCCATCATTTGCTGTAGCTTTTCCATGTTTTTAGATAGGCGGTCATAATTTGGGTCAGATGTGGAAGCTACAGCGTCATCTTTATATGTTACCCTTTTCTCAACTCTCAATCTTGCCCTTTTCTCAATCAGGTTTGCCTCTACACTCACTGCTCCCTTTTGCATGTCTTCCAATGTGTTGTAATCTCTCTCCTTAAGCTGGTAGGCCATGTCAACATCGAAGCCTTCGGGGTATTTTACTAAAGCCATACCTTGGGGAGGTTTCATATGTGGAGGAAGAGCATTATAAACGATGTTAAACCTTGTAGAATAATCATGACCACTCTCTCCTATGTTTCTTTTAAGGTTTTTTTATTCGGCTAGGATTTGGAGAGGGTTGGTCTTAACTTCCCATTTGTTTATGAAAGTCTGATATAAAGCAGGAAGGTCTTGGATACTATTAGGAGGTAGACTCTTGAACCATTTCTTCACATCACCTCCTAAGCTCTGGGCAAAGATTCTCATTTTTACTGTGTCATCATCTATCTCCATGTAGTCAAAAGAATCTTCCATCCTATCTACATGGTGTTGAGTTGTGGTAGATTCTTTTGTAGTAAAGTGTGGGATCTTTGATTGGTAATCATTGGGTAAGGGCACTAGAGGCTGAGGTAGCACCAGAGGTGCATACCAGGCTACCATGATGATGTTTTTGTGAAGTAAAGGGTTAGCTTGAGCAGCTGGTATATGGATGACAGGGATACTAGGACTAGCAGAAGTCTGCTAAGCAGATTTAGGGCGGCAGAGCCCCAAGTTTTGAATGAAGTGAAAATCAAGGGGAGTAGATGGAGGGGTCTGTCTATCCCTAATGTGTTTACCACTTTGAGGTGGTGAACCAGGAAGCTCAAGGTCTGTCTGGTCTAGGACACTGAATGACCTAGTTCTAGGTACATTGTTTTGAGAGTCTAGGTCAAAAAGAGGGTCTAATAGAGCTGTGAAGTCTTCCGGTGCAGAGTTAGCTCTATGGATGTGACCGAAAATAGTGGGTCTTTTGGGTGTAGGAGATCCCTTGAGGATGTTCTCAGGGTTGTCAACTATTTCAGGTGGGTTTGGATTAGGATAAGCTCTTGTGTGAATGGTTCTTGAAGCCAGAATGTTGTTTTCTAACCAAGAAGCTTAACCCTACTAGTTACTTCTATTGTGGCTGATGTTGTTATGAAGGCTGGTATCCCAGTGGAGTATTTGATCTTTCAGGAGCTATGGAGTCGCCAAGTGGAGGGTTTAGGATGCTTCTGGAGGGTACACTGTCCACCACAGTGTTTATGAGATGTCCCTTCTCAAGGATATCTTCAAAACACATCAAACTCTAACTAGAGATTGACTGGGAGGGCTTTTACCAGATATGTCACCTCTGAAAGAGTGTGAGATCTGGAGGCTACCTGGCCCTTTCCAGACTCTGTCTAAGAGTGTGGAAGAACACAACTAAAGGTATAGAGGTTTTTCTGTGGATAGGAGTGTTTAACTGCCAACATAACCAGAGATTGTAGGTTTCTGAGGTTCTTATGATATGGGCAGTGGAAGGTCGTACTTCGCCAGAGCTTATTATGTTGGGGTTCCATAATGGGGCTGCATCGCAAGACTAAAAATGAGACAACATCGAATCCACCTCTGCACTCCTCGTGATTCAGCCTCTCGGGTCCGCAGAGGACTGGCGGGCAAAGGTTTATGTCTTGAAGCTCAAGAGCAAGGAGGATATTGTGGGCTTGTTATAAGGCTCGCTTGTTTATTTGATCAGAAATATGCTAGAAATCAGGAAAGAAGGGTTCAATATAAGACAAGGATGAGCAAAGAGGATTTTAGGCAAAGGAGAGATACTCCAGGGAACATTCAAGACCATTGGGCAATAGAGTCAGGAAAGGGTTTACTTGTTATTCAATGTGCAGGCTTTCAGTTGGGCTAGTCATCTAAAGCATTGGATCTTAAAGATGATTGTGTGGCATGAAATGGTAAGAGAGAAAGATGAAAGCAAGGTAACCTCCAAGGTGACCTTCAGAGATCGGATCCAGGGACAGGACATGCCATTGGACACCTGTGATCTAAAAACCAAAGGCTAACTCTTCAGACAAGGAACATTCAAGATTTAGAACACAAAGTTAAAGACCTGAGATCAGAGAGAGACTTTGAACTCTCAATGCTTCAGCCTCTAGCTTGAGGGATCTTAGAAAGGTTCAATTAATTGAAAAGGATCCTAGTGAGACAGAGACAGAGTTCTAGACCTCCCAGTGTTCCCAATTCATTCAATTAAATCCTAACAAGAACATCTAAGAACAGATTTATTAATTCATACATCAGCTAGCAGGCAATGACATCCACTACACTGGTTAAATTAACTGAAATCAACCCTTAGATAAAAAATTTAGTAGAAAACATTAAAGGCAAGGAGAGCAGAAAAATAGGGTACCCAACAAGGGTAAATCCTATGCCAGATTTCTGATTCGAGCTAGTAGAAATGAAATGAAATGAACTGCAAGTTAAAAACAAATACAGAGATAGAAAAAAATCACCGCTGCCTTAGATCAGGATCCAAAGAAATGTTCTTGTCATATTAAAGAGCAATACCAGTCAAGTGCAACATTACCAATAGCTGGATATACAGTCTGAAAACATCTTCCTCGGCCTATCTTACAACTTTACAGAGAGACTATGTCTCAAAAGAAACAGCTTGTAATTCTCTGATTAATTATCAACAACAACCTTTACAATGAGTTCCTTCATGAATTGTATAGCTGAAGAGAGCAAAGGAGGTAGGTGAAAGACTAAATGAAGCATTAAACTTAGAAAAGAAAGAGGTTCGAAGCCCATTTTGTTTAAATTCTGCGCATTTATCTATGGCACTCTTTGGGTGAAAGAGTGGTCTTCTCCAGGCTCCCATTTACTCCGGTATGTCTCTGATGTACTTTGGTTGCACTACTCTGTATTACTTTGGTGAATAAACAAAAAGGTAAGTAAATGACTGTGAAGTCTACCATACTGCATATCAAGTGCTCTGATAGCATCAAGACTGTTGTCAGGGCATAAAATTCCTCTAGAACACAGCATAGAATGAAAAATGCATGGGCACTTCGTCCTTTCACGGGAAAGAACATTCTGCTGATGGTGAAACCCTGTCGGCGTTGTTTTACGTGCCCTAGGACCTTCTGATCGATCTTCGCGGTCTTCGACCTAGTATTTTGCTTCTAATTGTTTATTTAAGGCTTACGATCTTCAAATATATGCCTTAAACTCTCTGATCTTTCATTGACACCCATCGTTGCTTCCACGATTGCCTCTGACTGCGAAATCAGTGCTTTAATGGTACTCGAGAGGTTCTACAGAGCTTTTTTGGACATGTTGTCATTGATGGCAAAGGAATAGGCAAAGATAGGAGCAGCACCTAAACTATCCCTAAGGAAAAAGAGACAAAGAAGTAGAGTTGAATTAGGATGAAGAACTGTGGAATTATGTTAAGTATGGTTGAGTAAATATGGAATATATATATGAACTGTGTGATCAATTTCATAATGGGCAGAGGATACCTTCGGTATGAAATCATTGTTGCAGAATTAGGGATATGTGTATTATATGTATTGACTGATGTAATTTTTGTGTGAAATCCCCTGAACCTCTGTATGAGTCTCTGCGTATGGAGTTAAAAGTGAAACCCTGTTGAGGAATCATGGTGGTAGGATTCAAATTCTAGGATGAGACCTTCTTGTAATAAAGAACTGGCTTAGTTTGATATTTGCAGTCATGGAACTACTTGGTTGAATATATGAGGGGCTCTCAAGGCATTCAGTGTATTCATTAAAGAACTTAATGGTGGCAGAGATATGATGTTTTTGAATCTACAGGTAGAAGCAGAACTATGACAGGATAGAACTCTGAAATGGAAGGTTGATATGTTTTAAATATCATAGCAGAATTGAACTGAACAGAACCTTGAGCAAAGGGCGGAACCACGAAGGAGATACAGTGAAGGCGGTTTATGGTTTTCATCGCACCGCTTTCGATGGGCAAGCGGTATTCAAGAGGTGAGGAGCGATTCCATAAAACGGGCGACACGCGTCCCTGTACGATTCTACAAAACCATTTTTACTGTGTGCCATCGCGCGTTATAGTTCAACCCAGGACGCCCAACGATATCGTTGAGCACCGTTGATCTAGGAAGGGGTCATCGGACAGTCGTCATTTGTTGAAGGTGCGCGAAGACTAACACAGGTACGGCGGGCCATCGCACGTTAACGATCGGTATCGGAGAATGAGCGATATGCATATATGTCATTGATCTGGAAGCTTGCTAATATAACGGTGTTCGGACGCTGGACTTGCGCGGAGTTTCCCTATGGTACCGTGCGCATATTTGATTGGCTTTTGACTATATTTGTGGGCTCGGGGTCAAAGGTTTCCCATATTATTTGGAAGGGTTAAAATGCGAAGGGTTAACTTTAATCCTAAAGTTCTGTTCAAAATTGTAAATATATTTATTTATCAATTTCTTTAAATTGATAAATAAAAAATTAAAAAGAGATCAAAAAGCCCCGTGGGATAAACTAAAAGGAATATTGTCAGAGGAATACCATTAGTGGCTCGTGGTTTTGACTCATGTTTTTTAATAAAGGGAAAACTATATAAGGAGAAGAAAAATAAAGAACGAGGTGTGCATTGTAAGGGTTGTGAAAAAAAAAAAATCAAAAAAAGATTATCTGTATGGGCGAGCTCTGTTCTTAACTGATAAATCTGAGACTACGATGCACCTGTTGGGGTTCCCATGTTTTGGCCAGATTGGTAAGACCAAAAGATGAGACAACATCAGAACCACTTTGGGGCCCTAGGATCTAGCCCTCCTAGACCCGGAGAGGGATCTCTCCAATAGAGCAAAGAATGATATCTCTTTGAAGCTCAGAATGAGATGTTAGGCTAGTTATGAAGCACAGAAGGGGGTTTTAAATGATTTGGTTGAAGGGTTGCTGGGTTGGTTAAGAGATCATGGACTGGGAAAGCAATGGAAAGAAAGGAACAAAATAGCAGGCTGTTTCAGCAAAGAGGATAGGCCGAGACAGTGCCATCCATTGGGCTATGGAGTCATAAAAGGAAATTACTTGCATCCACTAGCCAAGGCTTTCAAAGGGAAAGTCATCTACACTAAAGGATCTTTTAGGCAGATGGTGGAGTGGAACATTAGGAAGGAAATTGAAAGAAGGAGAACAACCAGATTTCTATCTATAAATCAGGTCAGAGGTCATTTAACTCCAGACCTGCTTGGACACACTCAAAGGCGGCTCTCAGAGAGACAATGGGGCTGCTTATAGATCGGACCAGAGGTCATTTAACTCCAGGTCTGCTTTAGCAACTCCAAGGGAAAACAAAGATAAGATAAACGAAGGGATCTTAGAAAGGTAAGCTGGTCGTGCAAGGATCCTAGTGGACAGGGCTTACACTTATCCCTAGTGCTCCCAAACTTTCCAGCTTTAAACCCCTCAAGAACATCTAAGAACAGCTTCAACCAATTCATACATCAGCCAGCAGGCAATAACATCCACTGCGCTGGTTAAATCAACTGAAAACAACTCTCGGATAGCACATCTAGTGGAAAACATAAAGGTAGGGAGAGCAGACAGCATAGGGCACCTAACAAAGGGTGAATCCTATACCATTATTCTGATGCCTACCAGAAGAACGTGAAACAGCATGTAAATGAAATAAACAGAGTTAAGAGGAACATCACCAATAGCAATAGACCAGGATCCTGTGAAATGTGCTTTGATTAATAGATGCAAAACCAGTCATGTACAATAAGGCTCAATGACTGTTACAGTCCAGACTTCTCCTCCCAGCCTTATTACATACAACTACTCTGCTACTCCCTCCCAAGACTGTTCTAACAGTCAAATGAATCCCTCTAACAGCAAACTACCAACAACTGACAAACAACCTTTACATTATGTTCTCGGGGATCTTTTATAGGAGAGGAGAGAAAACAGAGGTAGATGAACATTGAATTGATCTCATTAAGACATAATCGGCGGAAGTGTTCACGCCCATACCGCTTAATGGCAAAATGCATCGCTGTGTGTACTCTGTAGACTGCTTTGGAGATCTCTTTCAGGCCGAAATCGACCTCGGATGTTTCTTTGGGATCCTTTCTGGTGCTTGTAGCTCTGTGCTGCCATTTGGAATAAATGAACTGGATGGAAAACTGCAAGTCCCTCCATGCTTCTTTAATGCTGCCTGACTGTCTGAAATGAGCTTCAGTCAGTGTATTTAATTGTCTTAGGGCTCGAGAAGGCATGGAGGACGCTGTGGGAAGGTGTACTTCTGGAGGAAAAATGTCCTGCTATTAGGTAGCGCAGTAATGGCGTTGCTGGTGCGCTCATTGGTCTTCAAACAGTGCCTTAAGCCTTTGACCGCAGGATTAAAACGTTAATCTTCAATTAAAGGCTCGAATCCTCCTCAAATCTTGCTCTGTTGTCTCGTTTGGCCGCTGAATTGGCCTCTTTGTACTATCTGCAATGTTGGACATTGGATAAACCAACACTCCCTGTGTGTTTCACGACATGGACTAACCGCCTTTCGTGGATCCTTATCTCTGGCGATGCGATCGTTGACTAACACCTGCAGGTTTTGGTATAACGGAAATCGTGATTCACAACAAGTGGTATAAGAGCGTAGGTCACGAGTTTGATACACACCCGGCTCGCGTTGGGGGGGAGATTGTTGGACATTGGATAAACCAACACTCCCTGTGTGTTTCACGACATGGACTAACCGCCTTTCGTGGATCCTTATCTCTGGCAATGCGATCGTTGACTAACACCTGCAGGTTTTGGTCTAACGGCAATCATGATTCACAACATGCACACTTTAAAATATACCTGTTTAAAACCCGTGTTAGGTCTCTGTAATTTATTAGCAAGATTGGGAGAGTCCAATCACAGAGTTAACATCATTTCAACCAACTTTGGGATTCTAGGATCTAGCCCTCCTGAATCCGGAGAGGGATCTCTCCAATATGTACAAAGATGGATATTGTCTTTGAA